>JACDJE010000161.1:833711-968848 GCA_016647715.1 Pavo muticus | reverse complement strand
CAACCTCCCTTCAGGTAGTTATAGAGAGCAATAAGGTCTCCCCTGAGCCTCCTCTTCTCCAGACTGAACAATCCCAGCTCCCTCAGCCGCTCCTCATAAGCCCTGTGCTCCAGACCCCTCACCAGCTTTGTTGCCCTTCTCTGGACACGCTGCAGTGCCTTGATGTCTTCCTTACAGCGAGGAAGTTACCATGTCTCAGATTCATCAGGTCAAATCTGGAATTAGATATGTGGGGAACAAATCAGGCTGTAGTTGTATTTTTTTTGTGCATGAGAGAGAGAAGAGGCTGTTACTGCTATTTTGCAATCACAAGTCTGGTTTGTGTTCCCTTAACATTTTCACCAGTGACGACTCAGCCCACTCAGTTCTTGATTATGTTGGACCATATGGGTGTTTGCAAAATGTTGCTAGTTGCACACCACTGAGACAGAGTGCTGCAGAGCTCCTTGGTGGTGGAGTTGATCTAAGACTCAATTGAAAACTGCTTTCAGTGAAACTGAAGTTAAGAGTTAGTGGGGATTTCTTGCTACCACGGCATCAGAATAGACTGAAAAACATCTTGAGATGTTGTCATGACATACAAAACCACTCGTCTACCCACTCTACTTGGCTGCAACCCAAGGTGAAACCAAGAGTCCTGAGAGTAAGTGGTTGGCAGCCCTGCCCGTGGCAGGGGCTTGGGACTAGATGATCTTTGAGGTCCCTTCCAACCCGAGTCATCCTATGACAAGACTAGGTTAGTGACCAAGGGAGATCTGGCTACCTTGGTGTTTTCAAGCCCTCTGTAGCTCTCGAAGCCCTTTGGGAAGATGCTGTGGTTGAGCTGTTCTTATTCCTTCACTTGCATTCAGCCAAATGCAGTTTGGAGGATTATGGAGCCCAGCTGCTGAGACGGTACCAAGAAAGGTTAGTGGAGCACCTCACGGACACCCAGACACTGCTGCGTGGCATCTCTGCTGCACAGAGCCTAGCTCCTGCTGACAGAGAGGTAAGCAGTCTCCTGTCTGCATGTTAAAGCTGATACTGGGAGCAAGGTGTCACAAGGGCTTGATTTACTGGTTGTCATGGCTTGGTTTTGGGGTAGGATTCAATTGAAAGATTCCTCCTTAGCATCAGATAATGGGTTGCATGTTGTGTGTGTGAAGGTGAAGATGGGCAAGGAAGAATGGCTGATCTGGGGACTGAGGAGAGATGAAGCAAGGAAATGTCCAATGTGTTTCAGCAAAAAGTTGGGCTTTGAAGTGGTTGTTGCTTGGGTTGTATTGTGAGACAAGCAGGGCAGGAGTAAGGGAAGGCTGGGGCAAACCGTGGCCTTGGCTGGGGCGGTGCTGGGCAGATGGATGAAGTCACTCGTTAGCACCTCACTGACGATCTTTTGAAGGCTATGGAACAGATTGTGAAGTGTGAGACCGGCTCAGGTGGCTTTGTCTCTCTGGTGTCTGCGGCGCTGGAGGAGCAGACTCTGTCTGTTTCTGTGCTCTGGCAGCTGCTGCTGGCTGTGCGAGAGGCCGAGCTGCCGCTGAATGTGCTCATGGAGGAGATCCAGAAGGAGCCGGGCGCAGAGCTGTTCTTCCAAGCAGGTAACGGCCTCAGTCTCCTCTGCACTTTTCCCACTGCTGGCAGAATGTACTTTCTAACTCCTTCCTTTCCCCAGCTGCAAGTTTCACAGACCCTTTCACACACCTTCCTTTGGTGTGTCTTTGAAAACACTATTTTTCCAGTGTGTCTCAACACCCCGTGTCTTTTTTGAAACAGTCCATTGGGTATATGCTGGAAAAACACTTCCATCCACAAATTCCACTACTTTGTTTGTGGCTCTGCGTGTTACAAGGGCCATAAGGTTTTGCTGCGAGCAAACCTTTTGAGAGCTGGCTGCCATTGTGTGCTAAAAAGCAGCTGAAGGCCCGTCAGACTGAAAACATGGGTTAAACTGGAGGTCTGTGTGCAGCCTCTCCCCTGTCCTCCCCAGAGCCCTGGCCTCTGGCTTTGAGTTTCCCTGCCAGCTGTGGGAATCTGTCATTGCATTTCCCTACTTGAAAACATAACCTGTGCTCCCCCCTCCCTGCACAGTTGCTGAAATCTCATGAAAATTAATGGGTTCGGGGTGAATGAGAGGGGGGAGGCTGTGCATGTGTCTGTACATGAAGCTGAGATTCACTTGCCCATGGTCAGATGTCTGTAGGATAGCTAGCTACATCTGAACTCTGTTGCCTCTGTGCTCAGTGCAGAGAAATCAGCACTTCTGGCGCATGATGCGTGTGGCTCCTTTCTATGTGATATCCTTGGATGAGGCATCACTCTGCAAGGTGTCAAGGTGGGATATCACGAATTAGGGGAGAGAAGAAATCCTGTGTGTTGGGACAGTCACGCCTGCCTTTTGAGGCTGTTAGCATCGCCTTCAATAACGTGCTTTGGAAAACCTGATCTTCTCACCCAGTGTTGTACAAACGCTGAGAAGTGAGGTCTGCCAGATTGCTGTGTTTTAGGCTGGATGTCTGTGAGGCAATGAGTGTAAGCAAAGTTTGCCTGGAGTGCTCCCTGTTTCCTGCTTCATAAAGAAGGGACTCCTGCTGTTAACAGATCACCTGTAGCTAAGTGAAGCTACCTTTAGGTTCTCCTTGCATATTGAGTTTTACATATTGAGTTTTTAAATACTTCTTATTTTCCTCTTCAGTTGCCACCAGTGAGAGCACAGCCATTGAGATCATCCTGCGGCACAGTGAGCTCATCTCAGAGGCCATTAAGCAGAGAGCCAACCTGGAGGGCTTGGCTCCAGGGGAAGCAGGACTCACAGAAGCAGTGAAAGAGGTATGAAGGGGTGATGCAGTGCATACCCCCCTTTGCAGCCAGCACAGTTTGCATTTTAGAGAAAGTTATGCATGAAAGACAGATTTACAGGTTAGGTAAACTCAGTGCTGTAAGGCATTGAGAAACCTCTCTTTTGATGGAGGTGGTTTTAAGTAAGCTAATGCCAAATCAGAAAGTCTGAGAATTGATTTATTGTAACTTGTTTTAGTCCAGAAATTCTCCCTGCTCATGCTCATACATCAGAGGAAGGGCAAAGACTTGTTTGGAAAGATAATTTTTATTCCTGGTTTCTCTGAGCAGGTTCCCAGCAGTAAAGATGAAGCAGAAAAAGGGAAACTGCCCTCATTCCCAGACCATCCCGACAGCCCAAATTTTCTGTCTCGTGATGTTTTCTTCTTTTTACTTCTCTAGCTACTGAGTATTTCTGCTCAAAAGGAAAGCTCAGAGGCCTCCTTGAAAGCAGCTTTGAGTACAGCACAAGAGAAGTCTGTCCCAGCCATCAGGATCTGTCAGCTGCTGTGCAATGTCCACGAGTCTTTCCCAGACCTACAGCCAGTGATGCAGGAGCTGGGGCATGTGGGTAAGGAATGCACAGACTTCCATCCTTCTGTGGTCGGTTACATATAGCCCTGTGAGTTTGGGGGAGTTTGAGTGGTAGCAGACAGCAGTATCCTGGTGCTGTAATGTGCTGACTTGCTGTACGTGCAGATACTTCACAGGCTGGTTGTGAAAAGCTCACATCCGAGTGCACTCGTCTCGTGCAAGGATGACAGTGATGGTGCACTTTGTAGTCCCAGACTGTTCCCTGAGTTAATTGTCTCACCGTGCCTTCATTTGGTTTTGCTGTATGTACATTTTCCAGAGCAAATGATCCCACAGGAGAGTCCCACAGCAGTAGGTGAGTGCTGTGTGCTGTAGCAGTTTGACAAAGGTACGAGTGGAGCGTATGCAGAGAGCAACTTCCTGAACTTCAGAAACAAATGCATATCAATAACGGTGTATGAGACCCTGCCCTGAGCTATGGAATTATTTCCAGCTGAGCTGAATTCTGTCTCTGCATCCATCATTTGAAGGAAAAATGCTTAACAGGATTTGGTGCTTTAATGAAAAAGATAACAGAGAGCCAGAAAGGCAACTGCAGGTTTGCATTCTCTTGAAAAGGATGCAAATGTGGCTTGCTTCTATCTCCTCACATGTGTTTTTATGTCACCACATTTCCCAGTGCATCCAAGTACAGATGTTTTGGGCTGCACAGTCCAATGGGATGTACACAATGTGTTTTTTATCTGAGCACGGATGCTGATTCAGCTCAGTCCATCCCCATTTACTCGTGGTGCCAGAGCTGCTTAGCATAGACACGGCGTGGAAATGCACATGGATCGCTGGCTAGTTAGAATAAGCAGCCTGTTGTTAGCATCTTGCCTTTTGTGGGGGAAGCTGGTTTGAGAGTTTGGGTCAGGACCATAACTGGTCTTTATGGATGAATGCCAGCCTACTGGCTTTGATGCTTGCCATCATTTTGTGTTTGTCAGTGACAGGCAAAGCAAATGTTCCCTGTATGCCAGGAAGGGGTAGAGAGAGAGTGGCCACTCATCAGCCTGCCTCTGTTCTTGAGCAATAGGGAAAAGTTGTTAGGGTGGTAGATGGGATTGGATGCATGCATAGAAGGAATCAAGGACTAGGTTACTGCTTATAGAACTCCCTTAGCATAAATGGTCTCCCTGTGAAATGTCCTGTGCTGTAGATCCAGTATTCGTGCCCAGTTCAAATCTAGTTTTCCCCTCTTAAAACTCTGTAAGAGCTGCTGCCAATCCAGCTGGCCTTTTTGCCCAGTCATGGCTCTGATGAGGATTTCCAGAGAAAAGGTGATTCCTTCTCATCTGCCATTCCTTCTCTGTCCCCTTCCTGAAGCTCCAGTCACTTGCTTCACTTGCCTTAACCCTAACTGACTGTGGGATGTGCCAGGACTGATGCCCTGGTGGCTCTAGAAGAGGTAAGCCGACAGAAAACACACGTGTCTTTGAAGGTGCAGTCCACCTTAGCTGCTGGACACCTTGCAGTGCTTAGCAGTGAGGGACTTGGGGAGTCAGCTAAATTGCTCTGGCAGATGCCTGCTTTGCTGGCACCAATATCAAAGAGAGCAGACTGCTGTTACTGAGCGTCTTGCAGGGCTTCAAGCCAAGGAGAGGCTGAGACATAAGCAAGCAAGAAACAACATCAAAAACAAAAGCACTGGAAAAATGGTATCTGCTTGGCCAAAACATGTATTTTGTATGAATTGATCTGAGGAGAATTGCCAGTCACCAGGCTCTTCTTGGCATCCGATGATCTTTGCACTGACATTCCATATCTTAATTTTAAGACTGATCTCCTCAGCTCTGATATCACAGCTTAACAGCCCTGAGTGTTGCAGGTGGCGTTCTGGATCAGTAGCCATGTGGTCTCAGCATGAAACGTGAATGATAACTGAGGGCCTCATGTTTGAGGAATGTGAGCTTCTACTTAAAACAGAGGAAATCTTATTTTTCTGAAGGACATACATGCCCCATAGAGATGCATACAGTTTGCATTTCCATTGGGAAGCTATCTTTTTTTACATCTCCACCACAAAAAGAAAGAAGAGATATCTCTGATACCTAATGTAGGTGAGCTGAGCAACTTGGAAAGCAGCAGGACTTCCTGTGGAGGAATCTGCATCCATCCTCAACCTCAGTCAACATCATCAAAATAACAAGTTGGTTTCTCTGATGGAGGTATGATATGAAGTCTATTGGTTTTTCCTCACTTCTGTAGCTGGAGCACTCTTAATGCTTCAGCTGATGCTTGCAAAGACAAGATTGGCTGTTCCAGCTATCACCTCACTATTGAGCTGCTTTCCAGCTCTTTTTAGAGTCACTTCCTGGGAGATCTTACTTGCCATGTTATGCCTACTTTTCAAATCTCAGCAGTGTGTCAGAACTCCAGATAATAGGGTTTTCCTCTGCATAATCTTGAGTTTAAAAAACACAACTGAGATTTAACGTGGGCCTGAAACAGCTCCTGGAATCAGAGAGTCTGCAAGCAAAACTCCATTCTCTCCTGTAAAAGTTTTGTTCGTGTCCCCATGCTTGTCAGCGACCATTGTGATGACTGTCAGGTGCTCACAGGAGAGATGCAAAAAGGTGGGTGCAATTTTCTTCCAGCTTGAAGAAGTGTGAGACAGAATGGCTGTATGTCAAGAGTTTTATGCTTCTGGAGTCTGGCATCTGCCATGAATTGCAGGTAGAGTAGAGCAGCCACCAGGATCACCAGCTCAGCAGAGAGAGAACTCATGAGGACGTGCACCATAATTAACAGCAGGGTTTTTCTTCCAGTGCTGGTTTCTTTGCCACCAGAGAATGCAAAGCAAAACGAAGTCCTGGAGGACTCCACAGCCAGCAGTTCCAGCCTGAGGCGTTTCTGATGTACGCAGACCTACCATCCAAGAAGTGTGTGTTATGCTGGCACAGGAGTACAGGGTGTTTGTACCTACTCCTTGATTTCACATTGTCTGCTTCAGCTTTCGTTCAGAACTGCTCTCTGGTGGTGGTAGCATCACCCTGAAGAAGCAGAGGGCCACTCCTTGATGGTTTTCACCATGAAGGTGAGCTGAGCTTGTGAGCTCTCCCTGCCTTTATAACATAGTCTTCTGCTGTTGTGTAGGCTGAAGGCTTACCTGTGCCTCTGCCAGAGCTGTATTCCAACACATCTGTATCCTGATCAGTTCTTGAAATTTTTCTGGACTGTCCATCCCTGTGATCCTGGGCAGCACTATCACAGGCTTAACAGCCAGAGCACCGTAAGCCAGCACTTGGCCCGATGGAGTCTGTGGCAAACTTGCTCACTTCGGTCTCATTCAGATGATGCTCCTGCTGTTGTGGCACTTCAAGGCATATCCAGTTCTGGCTTCTTTAGCATGCATATCTTCATCCACGTTCATCCCTTTTTGATGTTCAACATTTCAAGATTCTTGTTTGCTTAAATCAGAAGAGCTGTCAGTGTTGGTTATAGGGATGAGGGAAGAGACCTTAGGGGTGAAGAGTGCGTATTGCTGTCTTGACAGAGGAGGACAAACTGCACAACAGTCTTACAGTCTGTTTTATTCCCTTGATGTATTCAGGGGCTGATGGGTCACCACTTGACATCTTAACATGTCTGAGTCGGTGTCCATTGGAATATGTCAGCTGGCTTCTGGTTGGTTGGGAATTTGGGCTTATATCACTGTGCAGGGAGAAAACTTTGCTGAGCTCTTCCCGTAACGAGGAGGGCAGAAATGAAGTTCTGCAAATACAGGCTGAATTTCCTGTGCCTTGGCAAAATAGCTCTGCAGTGGTTTCCATGACCACAGAATCGCATGGTTCTCATTATAACAAAGGAGCCAAATATATCTGTTTGTATTTTGATTTCTTCCATATGTGTATTCCATGTGGGTCTTCTCTGTAGATTGAGAGCCTTGTGCTTTTTGAGATGATGGCATTACAGGGACTCGGGGAAGCATCAGACTTTTAAAGAAATGAATGTAATGAGTGACTTAAAATACCCCGGGGCCCTAACCAGAAGTCTTGAAAGGATTGTAGCAAGGCTGTGTGTTCTCTTCTAAAGAGTTTGTGTTTGGAAAGTATTCCTGAGATTTCTTGTGATTTTTATGGCTAGATATCCACTGGCAATGGCTGACCTAGTGGCACAACATCGTACCCGAGGCTCAGATCTCCAAACATTTCAGCATGAGCCCAGCATCGCATGTCTGAGCTGGTGGCAGCCTCTTAGAAACAGCAGTGATTTCTGTTCTTGCCAGGGGAAGAACGAGCTCTTTGAAAAATCCTCCCGTTGCTCTGACATCTCATTGAACCCCTGGAGCACGTGGGTGGAATTCAAGGGCCACTCCACGCCTCGTACCATGGGTTACCATGACCACTTCTGGGCACTGCTGTGTGCCACTGCTGTGTAGGTCAGCATGTCCACTGAGCATCTCTTGCATGTGCATTCTTGCTGTGTAGGGATGGCATTCAGGTGGGAGACCAGGGGTTTGGTACTCAGGCCTGGTCACCTCTCAAGCAGGAATTGCTTTTTACACAGGGCTCTTGACTGAGGGAAGTGGAGAGAAACCTGGAATCAGGAAGTGGAAGGTGAACAGTGAATCCCAAGTGGAAGCTCTGGACAAAGAAGAGGACAGGGCAGGAGGTGCTGCTATCAAGGAACCGAAGGAACTGCAAGAGAAGGCATCTTCCAAGAAGAGTTTCATCTGCAAAGCCTGTGAGAAGAGCTTCCACTTCTACTGCCGCCTGAAGGTGCACATGAAACGTTGTCGGGCGGCCAGAGAAATGCAAATCCAGTGTAAGGAATGCACTGAAGTCAAATCGACAAAGAAAGAGCTGGAGAAACATCAGCTGGAGGTCCATGGAGCCGTGGGGATGGCCAAGAAGAAGAAGAAGCGTCTCCCTGTGATGTGTGACATCTGTGGCCGAGAGTTTGCTCATGCTTCAGGTAGGGTTGGTGGTAGCAGGGGGGAAGGGGGTGTTTGTTCCAGGGCCCTGTGCACACACTGGGGAAACCTGGACGACATACTAAAATGATAGTCTGTAATCTTCTCCTCCCTGCAGCTCTGTGAGTGCCACGTGTGCGAAATGCAGCTCAGCTTGTTTCTCCTGCCCCACTGAGCACAACCGCTTTCTGATTAGTTCTTCCCTAATTGGTTTTCCACATGGCTCATCAAGGAAAAGTGGGGCTACTGGTAAATTTAAGAGCCTCCAAAAATAATTGAGCTGTTCCAGTTCTGTGGCTGGCTTAGCAGGGCCAGCGAGAGGTGTGGGAGCTCCCTGCCCTCCCTGTGGCCAGCTCTCAGTGCCTGTGTCTGTTGGGATGGGGACCTCTGCGCTGAGTGAAACAGCAGGAGGTGCTTCTGGCAGGGCTGTGGGAGCTGGCACTGGGTTGCAATGGTAACATTGCACGGCTGTCCTCCTCTTGGCTTAGTCTGGAGAAGAGGAGGCTCAGGGGAGACCTCATTGCTCTCTACAACTGCCTGAAGGGAGGCTGTGATGAGGAGGGGTTTGGCCTCTTCTCCCAGGCAACAAACAGGACCTGAGGAAATGGCCGCAAGTTGTACCAGAGGAGGGTTAGGTTGGACATCAGGAAAAACTTTTTCTCTCAGAGAGTGGTCAGGTGCTGCAATGGCTGCCCAGGGAGGTGGTGCAGTCGCCGTCCCTGGCAGTGCTCAAGAGGCTCCTGGATGAGGAGCTACGAGATCTGGTTTAGTGCTGGTGGTAGCAATGGGGATGGGAGGACGGTTGGACTGGATGATCTTGCAGGCCCTTTCCAACCTTGTGATTCTTTGATTCATACCAGAACAAGGGTAGAGTTTAGCCAGCTTTGCCACCATTAAAACAAACAAAAACACAAGCTAGCACTTCTCATCAGGATGCAGGAGATAAAAGGAAACTTTTATGCCGCATCCAGAAATTCCTGCAGCTGCAAATGAAGGACAGCAATAATTGGGCAGGCCCATATGCAATGGAAATGCTCCACAAGCACAGTGACACTTATCCTGCACTAGAGAATCAACACTCCCCACTTCATCTGAAACCAGAAGCAGAGGGAACAGATGAGCTGTGCAAGGATTTGCAATGGTAATGGGAGGACGGTTGGACTAGATGATCTTGCAGGTCCTGTCCAACCTTGTGATTCTATGATTCTATGATTCTCTTGTCACCAGGGATGCAGTATCACAAGCTGACCGAGCATTTTGACGAGAAGCCCTTCTCCTGTGAGAAGTGTGGGGCCAAGTTTGCAGCCAACTCCACGCTGAAGAACCACCTGCGGCTGCACACCGGGGACCGGCCCTTCGTGTGCAAGCACTGCCCGATGACCTTCATGCAGGCCTCGGCTCTTGCCTACCACACCAAGAAAAAGCACTCTGAGGGTGAGCCTTCCTCACAGGAGCCCATCCCCAGTTGAGGCGTGAGGCTTGGCTTGCCCCATCCTCTCCTTCCTGCCCTGCTTCTTCATCTGCCTCCTTGCTGCTGGCCTCTTTCCTGGTCTGTGCGTGTTTTGGGAGAGCCCTGGCAGCAGGCTGCTCTCAGATCTCCTTCACCTGCATGGTTTCAGCTGCTGACCCTTCTCAATCCCAGCACTGCCACTGCTCCATTCTATCTTCTTCATATTAGAAGCTTGCCTCCTGTTAAAGGGATCTTCCTCTTTCTCTGTCTGTCTTGTTTTTCTACTGGGTAGCTCCGCTCTGTCCCTTCACATCTAAACTCCTGTGATGTGGCTGCCTCCCTCTGTACCACCTGCCTTCTCCCATCCCTCCCCCTGGCTGAATTTCCTATAATGTTTCATATCAGCTCCTACACTCAGCCCCTCCCACAGGCAGGGCTTAGCCATGCCCTTTTCAGCTCATGACTGCAGAGGATGTGTCACTGTGTTTGTAATTAATATGCTCAAGCATTACAGTGTTGCATGAGTGTCATGCAGTTGGGCAATTAGTTTTGAATGTGAGACACGCCGATACCTCCAGACACTGGAGGTCTCTGCTAATTGAATACTCCTTATGCAGGCATGATTTCCTCTAGGACCTTTTCAACTTAGTGTTGAATCGATCTGACTTCCCCAGGAAAGCGTGTGTAGTCTGCAGTCTTGCAGAATCATAGAGTGGCTTGGGTTGGAAGGGACCTTAAAGCCCATCCTGTGGGCTGGTTGCCACCTAGCAGATCAGGTTGCCTTGAAACCTCCAGGGATGAGGCACCTGGACAGCAGCGCCAGGGCCTCACCTCTCTCTTCAGTGAAAATTTCTCTTAAAAGCTGACCTAAATCCCTGTTTTAGTTCAAAGCCATTCCCCATTACCCTATTCCTGCAGGGAAGATGTATGCCTGCCAGTACTGTGATGCTGTGTTTGCCCAGTCCATCGAGCTCTCACGCCACGTTCGAACCCACACGGGGGACAAGCCATACGTCTGCCGGCAGTGTGGGAAGGGCTTTCGCCAGGCCAATGGGCTCTCCATCCACCTTCGGTCCTTTCACAGTGAGTCTGACCAGCTGTCTCCTCAGCTTTGGGCAGCCCAGCCTGCGAGGCACGGCTTCTGCAGGGTTGTGGCCAGTGGACATTTGTGCAGGTATTGCTAGTTTCCAGACTGGCTTGGTATCTCGTGGTTGGGTGCTGTGGATAGGGTTATCTCAAAGAAAACATCAGAGGTGGCTTCCAGCAGGCTGTGGGCTGCTGGGAATTCAACACTGGAAGCTTTAGGTTTATGCAAGGCCAAAACCTAAGTGTTATTTTTCATCTGGGAACTAACAAGCGCTTCTTTCCCTTCTCTTTCCCCATTCTACGAATTCACTTCTCAATTCATCTCTTTTTTCCTTGCGTTCTTTATCTCCTCCGTTTTTGTGGCATCCCACCAGACATCGAAGATCCCTACGACTGCAGGAAGTGCAGGATGAGCTTTGCCACCCTGCAGGAGCACCGCAAGCACATCCACGAAGCCCACTCCCGAGAGTACCACCCCTGCCCCGACTGCTCCAAGGTCTTCAGTGCCCCGTCCCTCCTGGAGCGCCACATGGTGACCCACGTCGGAGGAAAGCCCTTCAGCTGTGACATCTGCAACAAAGCTTACCAGGTGAGCTGGGGCAGCAAGGATTTAGCCTGGCGTGCTGGAGATTGCTGTTGCCTGTTACTGCATGGGGACGTCTCCCCTGGCCATGTGCACTGAGTGTCATCAGCAGGGGAAAAAATTGCACATAGGAGGCAGAAACTATAGGGAAAAGGCAGGTCCGTGGAGACAGATGGTCCGTGATTGCAGAGGGCTGTGTTCTTGCCTGTCCAGACCCTCAGGAATCTGTTTCACCTAAATTTCTAGCTGCCAAGAACTATAGGAATAAAAATACTCCTATGGTGAATGGCATGCTTCAGTGGGAGTGTGTGTGGGAGCACATTCCTACAAGGCAGCAGAAATTGGAAAGGAGACCTGCAGTGAGTAGTGAGATGGGGACGAGGGGTTCTGCAGTGTTCAGCTCTTCAGGGGGTAATGGAGCAGCGTGGTGTTGGCCGTTGTCCTGTGGGAAGATGTGTGGGTCTGGCTGGTGTCTTGTATCTGCTGAGCACAGTCCTGCTCTTGCTGTTGCTTTCCATGCACAGCTTCTTGCTGTCATAATACTCGTGAAGCAGCTTTGGGTTGTAACCACAGTTTGGTCCTTATCATTGCAGCAGTTGTCAGGGTTATGGTATCACAACCGGACCCACCATCCTGATGTCTTTGCAGCTCAGAATCACCGCTCCTCCAAGTTCTCCTCCTTGCAGTGCAGCTCCTGTGACAAAACCTTCTCCAGCACGGCTGCTTACCGAAAGCACGTCAAAGCATAGCACTCAGGTAACAGCCCATTTCTTAGCCAGCAACAGCATGTGCTGACTGCTGGCAGAGACGTAGCAGTAACTTACAGGACAAGTTTGTGCATTCTCTTTACTTGCAAATCACAGTAAATTCTTTGTATCCCATAGCAGGGGGCAAGTCTCATCTCAGCAACTTGCAGCTCAGTTGCTCTTGGCTTCTTCTTCCCCTGCCCTGTCTCCAGTGGTGCTCCCTGTGTCTGTATGGAGATGTGGTGTTGCTGAAGTGTTAACAAAGCCCTCGTCCAGAAGCACTGTCTCTTGTGGAAAACCTTTGGTGCACACTTCTCTCTTCATGATCTTGTTTGCAGATGTGAAGTTCCATGACTGTGAGATGTGCAAGGAGCAGTTTCCCACACTGGCTCTCCTGCAGGTCCACGTGAAGTGCCGGCACTCAGGTGTGTTTCCTCTGCTGTTACTCACGTTACTTGTGGCTCAGTGGTGTCCTGTAGTACTGTACTGTATAGAAAAGAGAGCTAAGTACAAGTTAAGAGACATCAGCATGGGGAAACAAGGAACTGAACCCGTGCAGTGAGTCCCCAGTGGGTTTCAGCCCTGCACATCTTGGTCATTTGCAGCTCCCCGTGCCCTCAGGCTGGCCCTGGCCGTTGCACCCCAGGCTCAGAATGGTGCATCTTCCCCAGGGTCACGGCCATTTCACTGCTTGTACTGCTCAGCCTCCTTCCGCTTCCCAGGGGCCCTGCAGCACCACGTCACCACCGAGCACTTCAAGCAGACAGAGAGCACCTTCACCTGTGGGCTCTGCGGGGAGCTCTTCACCTCCCAGGGTGAGCTGGAGGGGCACTGCAGCGCTGAGCATCCCAAGGTGGTCTTCACAGAGGCCCAAGCCACCACAGCCCAGATTGTACAGGTAGACAATGCTCTGTTTTGCAGCCCTCCCCTTTCAACCCTCTTGTTCCTTCCCAAATCCACTTTGTGATAGCTGTCACCTCTTTCTGCACTGTTGATTAGAGGCATCCAGGACATAAGCCCTTAAGCCCAGAGTGCTCTAGGGTTGGAGTGCTCTGTGCTAGTGCAAGGCTGGCTTGCAGGAGGGCTCAAGGAAGATGCTGCAACACTTGCAGTCTGAGTTGGGTAGGGCAGAGACCTCAGCCCACCTGGATTCCCACCACCATCATTCATTTCCTTCCCCTCCATGCTTTCTTTCTTGCAGGCTGCAACTCCTGGTGACAAACGTAATATTTCAGCCATCAGTGGAGATTAGCTCCTTGCATGAAGGAGCCCAGTGTGTGGGATTCCCTGGGCTGCCATTCCTCTAGTGTGTAATCATAGTATCTTTATCGTCTATGACTGCTTATGGAGCTAAATTATAGCAATTTTATGGAGGTAAATATTTAAATGGTTCTTCCATTTTCTCTTTTGCATCACTGATATTTGGAGCTTTGGAGTTTACCATTAGCCTCAAGCCTATTGTAATTGCAGTCCTCTGGTGTGAAGCTGAATGTTACTCCAGGAGCTGGGCTGGGAAAGATGTGCATAGCGAAGCGACCACAAGGAAAGCAGTGCAGTGTCTGACTCAGTTCATCTTGCACACAGGTGATTCAGACGTCAGAGCAAGGAGCAGCAGAACACATCATCTCTTTCGATGAGGCCCAGCTCCCCGGCTCCCAGGTCTTTGTGACGTTGCCTGAATCCCAAGCGAGCCAAGCTGGCTCAGAGCTGGTGATGGTGTCTATGGAGGATTTGTTTGATGACAAAGTCACTCTGATTTGTGAAGAAACCCAGTGAGAGTGAGCAGTGGGTGCTCATGTGTGGCACCTGGTGTGCACTGGACTGGTTCCAGAGCCACACTGCTCTCACAAGGGAGGTTCAGGTTTTGGATTTTTATTTGTATTTTCGTGAAAGCAATCCCATATGTATGACCCTGACAAAAGAAATGGTGTGCAGCAAGGACTGGGTACGTCTGGAGACATTCATAAGGCACTAACAAAGCTATTTCTGTCTGAGAGCAGCACACGGGATGTTGCTCTGCAGAACGCATTCACCTACCTGCTGTAAAGCTTCTGTGGTGCTGGGAGGATGCAACGCCTTCATTGCAGCACGGTGGCCCCTTTAAGACTAAAATTTCATCAAGTCTTTTTTTTTCTTTTTTTTTTTTTTTAATCTGCAGTTTCCTAAAATATAATCTGATAATTAATGGTTTGCTGAATCCATTATGAAGTGCAATTAGATAGATGCAGGGTTCCTGCGGCTCGGAGGGGACCGGTAGCATTTATCTTCCTTTCCCTAATGCCAAAAGGTTGAACTCTGCTGCTGCAATATTTACATACGGAGCGGTGATCCCCGCCACAGCCCTGCGGTGAGCAGCTCCTGCTTCATCACACAGCCCAGGAGATGAACAGATTGGAGTTTTCCAGGAGGTTTTTGTGACAGCGTGGTAGTTGGTCGTTCTCGTTCCAGCTCGAAGAGTGGAAGCGAACAGCAAAGAGCGTGGTTTGTCCCCGGGGCTTTGCTGTGACAGAGGAAAGGAGGAAGTGTCACTCCCACTGAAATCAGGAATGACCAGGAGATGGTGCTCGAGGTCTTGAGTAGTGCCAGCGGGCAGGTGTCTGCTCCGCCGAGAGCCAGCCCTGCTGCACTGTGCTCCATCAGCTCCTGCCAGGCTGAAGCTCAGCCCCAGGCCCTGCGAGTCGCTGCATAAAGAAGAGCCTGGAGGGGATAAAACACGGATGCTGCTGGGGTGAAGCAGTGAGGCTGGCACCCTGCACTCAGGTTGGGCTGGAGTGTGAGGTCACCTTGGAGAGCACCGTCCAATGGTTCTTCATCCACACCAATTAATGAGGGAGGTGGGTTTGTTCATCCCTGTGTGTTAATTGGTGGCACTTAGGGTTAAGCAGGCACCTGCTTTCTGTTCCACTGTCCCAACCCAGTGCCCACCCCGAGCACTGCTGAGCACTGGGCAGCAGACGGGGTGCCGCAGTGTGGCACAGCCCCACGGTGTCGTGCTGTGCAAATCCTCTGCTCTGGGATTAGCTTCTTTATTTATCATTTTTAACACCCAGCCCATCTGTGATGCGATGCCCTGCCCAGGAACAAGGGGTGGCAGCGGCAGGAGCACCGAATATCTGTTGCAGAGAGCAGAGTGAGTCCCTGGGAGATGGGCTTGGTAACCTTTTGTAATGAAGGGGTTTGCTGGCTAATGGAGAGGGCTCGGTCACCTCTCCAGCAGCACTTCATGCCTCTAATCCGCCCGCAGTCCACTGCCTCGTGGCTGAGAGTCCCAGTGCTTCCTCATGCCCCGCGTTAAAGCAGTAATTGCTTCTCTTGCATCTCCAGCCAGGCTGTAGCACACGGCTTCCACTTTGCCTCCCGTGCTCCATTTGCGATTGCTCTGAGCAGGAAATGCGTCCTGCTTTCTGATCATACTCAGGCAAACCTGGTGAGCTGAGCTAGCACCTACAAGGCATGCAGGCATGGTGTACCACCATTGGGTCACAGTGTTGAAATGGAACAGGGCTGGGGAGCACCCGTGGGTCACACAGTGTTTGTCACGAAGCCTGCTCTGGGGTTCTCTGTTCTTCCCAGAGCCTCTTGTAAACGAAGGGGGGCAATTGGGACGTCCTGGTGCACGTCCCCCTTATGAGCACGAAGTAGATGCCAATAAATGTGTTATTTATCTTATTTTTCAGGTAGATGGGAGCTTCACCCCTCAGCTTGTTGTGAGAGATGGAGGCATCCTCCAGGAGACAGAGCTTGCTCTCCTCCTGGCTGCAGTCAGGTGAGCAGAGCTGTGCTGTGGGATTCCAGCTGCCTGCAGAGATAATCCCTGCCCCTCTGGCAGTGCCCAGCCTGCTGTCAGGCATGACCATGCCTCTCCCTGACATGCAGATCCGCCTATTTTTGTCCACGGAACCCGTGGCCATATGCCACCACTCCACAGCATCGCTCTCCTTGGCGCTTTCACCCGCTGCACGTCGAACCCGACGTCGTTTGCTCTCTGAGCATCCCCCGGCTGCTGTTATTCACCCTGGTGACACGGGGGCTTTTTCCAGCCTGCTTGCAGATCACGTCGGATTTGGCCATACACGGGAGTAGGTCGGGGGATCCCCGCGGCGCGCGAGCTTCCATTTATCAACACGACGTTTCCCTTGCAGCAGGATGGGTTTCTGTTAGCGGGGAGATCCTCTGCAGCTCCTCTCTCCCCAGCTAACCCAGATAATCCTCTGCTATCTGCCACAGCTCCGTGGGCCTGATAAATAGACACAGTGCTGCTGTCCTTGCGCACAGCCGGGGTAGGTTGTGAGGTTCTGCACTCCTCCGAGCGCGGGATGCTGTCAGGGTTTTATTGGAAGTTCAAACAAACAAATCTGGAAGGAGCAGCGCTGCTGGTGGGGCCTTGGGTGCCAGGTTGGGGCTTTGTGTGGTTGGCGTGGCTTGGCTTCAGCTCTGGAGGAGAGGGAGAGGGTGTTACCATTGCTGTATTCCTTTCACACCCTCCTATGGTCACCCAGGCTGGGGCATGTAGTGTAATGAGAGCCCAGCTGCGTACACCCGGCTTCTCCCTGAGCATCCTTCAGGAAAATCGATGAGGAATAGGATTTGCCATGCTGGTCCAGCGTGCTCGGGGTCTTCTCTTTGGTCCCGTGCTCCTGAGGTGACCATCCTTTGCTGCTCATGCAAACATTGCTTGCAACGATCAGTCCCTCCTGGCAGCCCCCCAGCCATAGGTCCTGTCCAGTCTCGAGTTCTCCTCTCCCGCAGAAGGAGGCAGTTGAGATTTGTGAGCGTTAGCTTCATTATTCAGCAATTAAAATGTTCCGGCCTCGTCGCGACGCGGGAGTGCATTAATGATTTATAGCGGCGCGCTTTGATTCGACGGAACCAACTTTGAGAGCAGTGAATTCTGCTGAAATCCCAAATGCAGATCCCAAAATATTGTCCCTTGTTGGTCTGAGCCCGTCCCAACCCTCCTGTAGCCTTTTTGGTCCTGTGCTTCCACGTCATGGTCAGCCAACATGGTGGGGTGGGTTGGGGTTGGAATGGGTGATGTCAGAGATCTGTTCCAACCTTAATGGTTCTATGGTTCCATGCTGGGGGCAGTGGGCATGTTGGGATGGGTTGGCAGTATCCCCATTCACCTTCTTCTCCCAATTTCCCCCATTTTCCCCCAAATCCCCAGTATCCCCAACCCCCCCACCCCATTTTCTCTATTCCCTCCCTTTTCCCCTTTCTCCTTCGCCAGAGCTGTGCACACCCCATGTTTGGGTGGGTTTGGATATCCCCAAGGAGGAGAAGGTGGGAGATGTGAGGTATGAGGACATGGTGATTATAGGGGGATGTGGAAAACACTTCAGGGTAAAAAATGGGGGATGTGGGGTGGTGTTGGAGTGTCTTTATTGGTTTATTACTGAGAGGAGATTGGAGGTCCCTGTAGCCCAAACGTGGGGTGCTGATCCATAACCTCACATGACCCATAACCTGATATGACTCCATAACCCTATACGACCCCATGTGACCCATAACCCCACTGATGCCCCCTGGACACCACATGACCCCATAACTCTGTGACCCCTGATCCCATGTCAGCTCTGGCCATGTCATGTAACCCTGTCGTTCCGTATGACCCTATAACTGTGACCCATAACCCCATCTGACCACATAAACCCATGTGACTCATAACCCCATGTAACCCCATAACTCTGTGACCCTGGATGACCCTCATGTGATCCATAACCCCATGTCTTGACCCCAGCGTGGCCATATAACCAGCTTTGTTTGGGGTAAAGGTAATTCCTCGTAGGTATGGGTCTGCCCTATAGCACTCCATAGCTGCCCCATAGAAGCCATGAGGGGGGCACCATGGTGTCTGAGCTGTGTGGCAGGGGGCTATAGGGGCAGTTACGGGGCAGTTGCAGGATACTTCTGGGGCAAGCACAGTTTATGGGGTAGCTGTGGGGTGCTGCGTACCCCATAATGGCTGTTGTCACTCCATAGGGAGCTGGGGAGTGAACTTCTGGGTTATAGGACAGTTACAGGACACCTGTAGGAGGGTTATAGGGGTGCTGTGGGGCAGCTATGAAGCAGACCCTCATCTAGAAGGGGCTGATGCTCCCCCACCTGCATCTAGTGGTGGAACTGCTGCTGACCATGGGCTACAGGCAGTTATGGGGCTGTTATAGGGTTGTTATGGGGACGTTATAGGGTGGCTCTGGGGTGGAAATGGAGCAGACCTACACCTAGGATGGGCTGACATTCCCCCTCGTGGAGCTGGTGATAGAGCTGCTGCTGATTGTGAGCCATTGGCAGTTATTGGGCCATTGTAAGTGGATTATGGGACAGCTCTGGGGCAGGTTGTGGGGCAGCTATGGGGCAGGATGTTACCCAGCAAGGGTTGTTTCTCCCCCACATGCAGCTGGTGGTGGGACTGCTACTGATTATGAGACCCCATATCCCCCCCCTAGCCCCCATATTGCTCCCCGATCCTGTACAACCGCACCATGGTGCAACTGAGGATCTGTGCCTTCCAGCCCCACTGTGGGACCCTATGGGACCCCCCAGGACTCCATAAAACCCATTAGGACTCCCATAGCCACCTATAGAGTCCCATAGCACCATGTATTCTCCTCCCCTCTCCCCCTTCCCATAGACTTCCATAACCCACCCGTAACTCCCCATAGACCCCCCAGGACCCCTGGAGCTGCCCCATACCTCCACAGTATTCACCTCCAGGACCCTAATAATCCCTCCCAGGACTCCCATAGACTCCTATGCTTCCCTTCCCCTAGAGCCTCATATCCCCCATACTCCTCCCTGCCCTCCATGTTGCCCCCTAGATCCTGTACAACTGCACCATGGTGCAGCTGGGGATCTGCACCTTCCAACCCCACAGTGGGACCCCATATCTCCCCATAGGATCCCCATATCCCCCCCCAGTACTTCATAGCCATACTGTAGCCATCCCATAGCCCTGCAGCAGACCACCTAGAGCCACCCTATAGCCCCCATTTTTCCCCCCCAAGGCCCCTGTGGCTGCCCTGTAGCCCCTCAAGGACCTCCCTGAGACCCAATAGACCTCCCCCATAGCCACCCTAGCACCTCACAGAGACTCACAGTCCCTATAGGGCATCCAGCCTGCAGCAGGGGGTTGGAGCTGGATGATTCTTAAGGTCCCTTCCACCCCAAACATGCAGCCCCGACACAGCCCATGGCCCATCTGGTGGAAAGAACACAGCCGCGGTGGGGAACGGGGAATTTCCCAGGGCTGGGGACAAAGGGGTGGATGAGGACTGCAGACACCCGCATTGTGAGTAGGGCTGAGGCACCGGAGGAAAGTGTATCTTTAAAAAGCGGATTATCTGGTTAAACAGAGGGCAGGGGGCTGGGCCAGGAGATAATGGGGTGTCTGTGACAGCTTTATTAGGAAGTGCCTAACGTCGGAGCGATTTCATGGCGGGGCTCAGAGTGACGAGTGGCTCCGGGAGTGCTCCGGTGACGCTGTCAGATGGGCTTAGGGACAACCGGCCCCTCTCTTTGCTGCAGGAGACAAAGGGAACAGCAGGGACCCGCAGCCCACCGCCTGCCTTGAGTCCCTGCAGAGGGTGGGATCTGCTCTCTTTGCCTTGTTTGCACGTTTTCCTCACGCCGTTCCTTGCATTGCCATCTTCTTTGAGGATATAATGCATGCAGGGCATCTGTGGGACCATAGGGTTGTTGGGTTGGAAGGGACCTCAAAGATCACAGAACCGTAGGGTGATTGGGTTGGAGGGACCTCAAAGATCATAGAACCATAGGGTGATTGGGTTGGAAAGGACCTCAAAGATCGCAGAACCGTAGGGTGATAGGGTTGGAAAGGACCTCAAAGATTGCAGAACCGTAGGGTGATTGGGCTGGAGGGACCTCAAAGATCATAGAACCATAGGGTGATTGGGCTGGAGGGACCTCAAAGATCATAGAACCATAGGGTGGTTGAGTTGGAAGGGATGTCAAAGATCATGGAACCATAAGGTGGTTGAGTTGGAAAGGACATCAAAGACCATCCCAATCAGCTCTCCTGGGGCTTAGGGTGGGATTGACAGCCGCTCCAGTGCCCCAAGCAGCTCCTGTCACCTGAGCTCCCTGCAAGAAGGGGACAAGCCCTCGGGCCAGTGAAGTTATCCCATACTTGGCCCCACTGCTTGGCTTCCCCTGGTGCCCTGACCTCTGTCCTTCACCAGCGTTGGGACTCAGATCTATGACTGTGGGGTCTGAGGTGACGTGCTGCCCTATTCCTGGCCACGACCCCAAGCTGACTGTGGCACTCATACTGCATCGCCTTTCCAAAATGCACTGAAGCACCAAAAAAGGGATCTGAAGCCTCACATGTAGGCGTGCATGGTCAGCACGGAGCTTCCCGTACACAGGTTTTGATGCACGAGCCCCAAATTGGCTCATTCCCCCAAACCTGCCGTTTTCCCCCTCCCACCCCACAGCCCTTCCCTTCCCGCGCCCAAATCCCACCGCCCTCTCTTTCAACTTTTCCCCTCTCTGCTTCCCCCCCTCTGTAACAAATCGCCGAAAAGAGGGACGAGAAGAGGCTCCAATGACAGATGGAGCTGCTGCTGTCATCTCTCTTAACTGTCACCGAGAAAATCACACGGCGGCCACTGAAATTCAAATTAGAGTTTCGCTGAAGCTGCTAAAACTCATCAAAAGATATCTTTGAAGTCCACTGGCAGGCCGGTCATTTCTTTTAAATTAGTCCCTGTTGAAAATGAAATTGCAGGGAGTTGGTGTATTAGCATACGGGAGTGCGAGAGCCGGCACAATGCTGCCTTTCCGGGGAGCAGAGGCAGTTTGCTCCCGCACAAAGACTGAGCTCTGATTGCATTAGGATCAATGAAAGGGTCATTTCAAAGCTCCCCATTAACGGGGCTGGGCTGATGCTCAGGGGGAAGGCAGAGCTGTCCCCGTGTCCCCGTGCCCTCCAAGCCAACCTCCCGGCTGCGCATCGCGAGCCCGTGTTAACGAGGAGCTGCCTCGTTAGCGGAGCTGGTTTGATGATGATGAGCGGGGTCCCTCTTAGCTTGGCCAAGGAGCAGTGGCTGGCTGCAATGGGGTGGTGGCCAGTGGCCCCAGGAAGGGTTGTAGCTAGAATCATAGAAACATCATAGAGTTATGGAATGGTTTGAGTTGGAAGGGACCCTAAAGGCCATCTGGTCCAACCCCCTGCAATGAACAAGGACACCCACGGCTCCATCAGTGCTCAGAGCCCCATCCAGCCTGACCTTGGGTGCCTGCAGGGACGGGGCACCCACCAGTGGAGGTGATTGAGCATCTCCTATTAGCGAATATTTCCCAAAACTGGGTTGATGTCCAGCTCCAGTTCAGCCCAACCCAGGTATCTGCCCATGAATGTTGGCCGCAAGGATGAGTGCTGTCTTCTCTTTCTTATTCATCTCCCTTCTCCCTTCCCTTCTCCCTTTTCCCTCCCCTCTCCTTCCCTTCCCCATTGCATGACACCATCCTGCCCTCGCCAAGGGGCTGAGCACAGTGCTTTGCCCACTGTGGGCCCTCCCCCAGCCCCACCACCCAGCCCAGCACGCCTGGTTTTCCCTGCCTGCCCCAGATCTCTGCGCAGCAGTTTTTCCACGCCAGCTGCTGGTGCATAGAGCTGCTCCTGTCATAACCGAGCTGATGAGATGGGACTTTGAGTGGCACCATGTACACTCCTGCATCTTCACGCATCGTGCCTTCAGGATCTCACACAGCTCCTAGAGAGGTTCAGGGTGGGTCAGTGGCAGAAGCATTTTCCCCATGGTCCTGGTGCTGGGCTGCATCTCCCAGCCTTGGCTGTGTCCAATACCCAAGTGTTTGAATGGGGTGGGGACCCCGAAGCAGAGCCTGGGCATTCCCTCAGCAAACAGAGAGGTTTGGGCGTTGTGTCCCTGTGCGTCACATGGGGTCGTGATGTGGAGTGGAAGGAGGGAATGGGAATGCGTGTGCTATGCATGGGCCCAGCAGGGACAATGGCCAATGGGCAGCAGAGGCTGGGAGGTGAGGCTGCTCTGTTTAGACCTGCTTGCTTCTACTGAGAGAAGATCCCACCGGTGAGCTCAAAATGAAGGAAATCCATGTAAAGCCTCAATGGGAGGCTGCATGGCTTGGGGGCATCGGTCAGTGGTCATCTCCTCAAGTGGTGACAAGGAGATGTTGGTGCCATTATGAGGTGATCTCTCGTGTTCCTGCTTACTGAGATCACAGGCCATGCTGCTGCCCATTGGAGTGTCTTTGTGTCTGATGTCTGCGGCTCCAGCCATCCTTCTGGAGAGCTTCTCCTCAACCAGGGGCTTTATGCCCTTGAAATCCTCCTCTGCCATGGGCTGTTGCTAGCAGAGAGCAGAGAGGTTTTATGGTAGGGATAAGAAGGGAGAAAGGACATCTCTCCAACACCTTGCTCAAAGAAGGGTTTGTCACAGCAGCCACCCACTGCCAGTTGTTTTCTTGGTATTCATGGAAAGGTTTATCATCCATTAGGGTCTGGCACCAGCCTCGGTGTGGTGGTGATGAACCCGTGCCTCACAGGGGCAAATCCTTGGCAGAAATGGAGTGACTGCACCATAAATGCTAATGTGCATCTAGAAAATGATGATCACTTTAATGGTACCCAGGAAAGGAGTGATGCTCTCTGGGAGGATTAATGGCAGAGCAGCTCGGTCGGTGCTGGGCAGAGGGAACCGTGTGCTCGCCTCTCTGCTGGGGCCTGACGTGCTCTCTGCTGTGGGTCTGCTGTGACGGATGGCTGTGCTCCTGGAGCTGCGCATCTCCTCAGGCTGTGTTCCTGGAATGAGGTCTGGCAGCACCGCTGGGGTCTGCCCTCCTGCTCAGCACTGCGTGAGTGAGGGGGCGGGTGAAAAAGTGCATAGGTCTTATTTTCCCATCGCAGAGATAAATACACTGCCTGTTAATGGGAGCAAACAGAGCTTGGGAAGCTTGATGTTGAAGGTAAAGGCGAATCATAGGATCGTAGAATCACTTGTTGGTTGAAAAGATCACTAAGATAAGTCCTACCATCAACCCACCACCCATGACCACTGCACATACCGGGCCACTGCTTTCCTTCCAGAAGCAGCTATAGCCATCCACATAGCAGAAATAGCACCCAAATACTTGCACCAGTGGTTGGAGGATCTCCCTACCCACAGTTGGTTCCACGTAAGCCAAATCTACTATGCTCATATGAGCCCTTTTCCATTGCTCTGACAGAACGAAACCGTGGCTCCCACTATTGACATCTCCAGGACTACCTTCCCCAGATGGGCCATCAGTGTGCCTTGTCTCAATTCCATTGCTGGTGGGACACAACCCCCACAATAAAGGCCAGGTTTTACAGTGCCCTACAAAAAGAGCTGACCTCACCTTAGAGATGCAGCCATCCAGAGGGCAAGTGAGTGGAAAAGCTGTAATGTGAGGAGCTGTGAGGGAGTTTTCCATCTCAGAGTACTGGGAAATGTACCAGGAGAAGTGGAACCGATGCTCATCTGTCAGTCATACAATCATAGACTTCAAATCTCCTGTCTTTTAGCTTAAAACCACTTCTGTCAAAGCACAGCCCAGCTCTAAATGAAGAGATCCTGAACTTCTGCTTTCTGACAACATCCAGAGCGGTCACTTTCGAGATGTGGAGACTTATGAATCCATATTTGTTTTTTGAAGAGGTGTGTTTGTCCAAGCCAGCCATTTCATGCTGACAGCTTTGAGATCAGCAAATCAGAGTTTCCTATGAAAAAATTCATTGCGGCCTCAGCCATCCTCCTCCTCCATCCATCCATCCATCCATCCACCCATCCACCCGTCCATCCATCCATCCACCCACCCATCCACCTGTCCATCCATTCATCCTCTTATCCACCTACCCATCCATCCTCCAATAGCCTTCATGCCATGGGATACCTCAAAGCTCACCTGGATCCCCAGTTACACGATCATCTTGTTCTTCTCCCACCTCCTCAGCCATCCTTGTGTTCTGCTGTAGTATAGGAGGCATTGCTGAGTGCAACCCCAACCCCAAACCCTGCTGTTCCTGCTAGGGATGGAGGCCTTGATGGCCTTTGCTACAGTCAATGTGTGTGCAGACTACTGATGCCAGAGTCCCTTCCCGTGAATCCATCCCTCAAGCAGTGATGGGGCCAATCAATATGGGGCCTGCTCTTTAGCAGTCCCTGGCAGGGAGCAGCAGCCCTCCCGGTGCTATCTGCCAGGCAGGCAGCCACTTGTCTGCAGGATGGATGAGGGGACAGATTGACAACGGGTGGCTCTTCCACCTACACAGACAGACTGCTGCCATGGCCACGGCAGGGCAGGCTGCAAATGGATGGGGACAAGGCGCAGAGAATGGCTCACACACCATGTGTGTGCAGCTTTGTACTCATGTTTGTGCAGCCTGGGGGAGTGGTGGAGGGCAGCATGGCCCCCCCAGGGCTCTCTGGCACTGAGACCCCCCCCAGGGCACAGTGGGACACAGCAGGGAGCAGTATGATGCCACCAGCATCCATGTGGTTGTGTGCAACCCCACCATCAGCAGCAGATGGGAACCAGGGTGTAGGCAGCACTGTGGGGCTGGGAGCAGGGGAGGGTTTAACTCAGCATCCTGGATTTAAATTGGCTTAGTCTGGCTTGTTGCAGAACCCAAACCAACAAATGTCTTATAATAAACCAAAGCCACAGCTGCTGCAGCTACCAACCAGGCTTTGCTCCCAGGAACACCACGTCTGCCCCAACTCAATGCTTCTGGATATCTCCATCAGCCTTTCTGAACTCTGGTTCCCCATGAAAAGTCCTCTGGGAAGGTGCAACTTCTCCAAAGCACTCGTTCTTTGCATGCACGGACCATTTAGCTGGGATATAAAGAAGTTATTTATAATGAGTGGTGAGGCAGTGGCACAGGTTGCCTGGAGCGGTGGTGGATCCCCATCCCTGCAGACACCCAAGGTGAGGCTGGAGGGGCTTTGAGCACCTGATGGAGCTGTGGGTGTCCCTGTTCGTTGCAGGGGGTTGGACCAGATGGCCTCTGGGGGTCCCTTCCAACTCAAACCATTCAATGACTGATTCTCTGCACGGTACCCGTGGTGCCCCTGAGCTGCGCGGTCCGGCCTCCCTTCAGCAGCTCTGTGCTGGCAGCAGCTCCTCCACAGGGCCCATCACTGTCAGCAGACAACAAAGAGGCTCCGACATGCTGCTGCTCCTAAGCAGGGATGGGCTCTCCCGGGACTGCCTTGGCTGCCTTCCCTGACTTGTCTGGGCTTTGAGAGCGGTTCTATGAGAGCGCTGCCAGCCCAGGAACCCCTTGGCAGACCCTCGGTGCTTTGCTCCAGTGGGACCTCTATTCCCAACAGCACGTGGCCCCCTGGGACCCTGCTCCTGGCCCCATGCCACAGACCTCAGGCGTGAGCACAGGGCAGCACGGCTCATGGACATGCAGAGGTTTGAGCTGGGGAAGAAGAGACATGCAGAATGATGGAATCGTAGAATGGTTTGAGTTGGGAGGGACTCTAAAGGCCATCTGGTGCAACCTCCCTGCAGTGAACAGGGACACCCACAGCTCCGTCAGTGCTCAGAGCCCCTCCAGCCTGACCTTGGATGTCTGCAGGGATGGGGATCCACCACTGCTCTGGGCAACCTGTGCCAGTGCCTCACCACCTTTACTGCAAGAAACTTCTTCCTTACATCCAATCTAAACCTCCCCTCTTTTAGTTGGAAACCATTTCCCCTTGTCCCATCACAACAGACCCTGCTGAAGAGTCTGTCCCTGTCATTTTGCTGAGATCTGCAGCAGCAAATCCTCTCCCTCAGCTCCTGAACGCTCACCTGGATCCCTCACCAGGCTGGGCATTGGCCATTGCACATCAGGGAGGACTCTCAGGTCTTCGTGGCCTTCCAACCAGGAGCACCACCACATCCGGACACTGACGGGGTAATTGCAATATTGTCATGACATGAAGGAGATCAAAGGCTGAGTGCAGGGGAGGTGGCAGCAGTGGTAAGAATGACATGCAGTTTGCATTTAGAAAGCACTTAAGAAGCAATTATCCAGTGCTGGGAGCCCTGGCCAGAGAGTGTGGCTCATGTATTTTAATGCCTATTTCAAAGAGATGAAGATTGTTGCCCAGCGGGAGGGCCGGCAGTCGCAGCAGCTGTGTGCAGTTTGCTCAGGGCCAGGCTGCACTGCAGCGGCCTCACGCAACGCTGCAGGTTCACAGTGCCACGTCCCTGCATCCCTCGCCCCACTGCAGCACGCTGCGCCCTGCAGCTCCTGCCTCGTGGGCACTATTGGCGGTAGGCAGACTGGATGATCTTTGAGGTCTTTTCCAACCTGGCTCCAAACCCTACAGCAGATCCCTCTGCAGCTGGGTTCAGTGCCCGGCATGCACCTGTGCACTGTGCAGCAGCCTGTGGATTCCTCCTCTCCTGTGATGCACCAGACCTCAGTGCATCAGAGCTGCATTGCTGGGCTGCAGGAGAGGGCTGTGTGCTCTGCCCATGGGAAAACCAAGAGTGGAGGTTCCTCCCTGCCCAACTCATCCGTGCTCCCCCTGCCCATCAGAGCAGGGAACTGCCTTTGAGGCAAGGTCGTCGGATTTAGCCCAAAGTGGGACAGGCTGCGATGACTGAAGATAATCCCAGAGCCGCAGGGATATTCATACTGATCCCAAATCACAGTTCTGATTTCAGTCTAAGCTGTTTGTTTTCTCTTGCTGTCCCCACACACAGCAGCACCCACTGCAGTGCTTTCACGCTGAGCTGAAATCAGCTCTGCTGGAGCTTTAGGGCTTTAGGACATCTGTCACCCCTGGATGTGGGCTGTCCTCAGCTCCTCTCTTCTGCTGCACATAAAGTAGTTGCAAAGTCTTTGAGAAAAGTATTTTCTGACCCCACATGGACAGGGTAAAGGCATTACTTTCTTCAGGACATGGAAGAGCCTGAGAGATGGTGGCCCGGCCAAGACATGCGCTTGCATTGCTTCCTTAAGGGAAGGCAGGACTGGTGTAAACATGCAAATGAAGGAGAGAAGAGGACCCAGCTCTCCCATCCACTGCGCCAAAGCTGTCCTGTACTCTGCTCTGTTTCCTCATTTCTGGTGCACTCAGACCTTCAGCCACTTCATTTAACAGTCTCTGGAGCAGCCGCATTTTGTTGTGAGCAAAGGAGAAAAACGGTCTGGAATTCCCCAGGCTCAGACGTGTCGCAGGCATCTCTGCTGCTAAAGACAGCACTGCAAGTGGGCAGGGAGACATAATTTCTACTTCTCTGGTCAGAGCCTTACACCTCCCCTCCGAGCACCTCACCATGTCAGCGCACACCCTCAGCAGCACCTTGGCACCAAGGCCAGCCTGCAGCCCACCTTCCCTGTCAAAGGTACCGATACCGCAGAGATGAAATAGAGCCTGGGGAAAGCTGGGGGCCACAACCTCCACTCTCTCTATGGTTGGAGTGCAAATCTCAGGTGTGCTCACCACCACCGAGCCATCCTCTGAGTTCCCCTTGGAATCAGAATATCCCAAGTTGGAAGGGACCCATTGGGATCACTGAGTCCTACTCCCTCACAATGGACAGAGACGCCTGCAGCTTGATTGGGTGAGCAACAGGTTGCAGTACAAGGGAGGGTGCTAAGGCAGCACTCTTATTTTTGGCACTGGCTGGTTCTGAAGCTTTGATTTCTCTGGTAGCTTTCAGTTGACTCACAGCACAGAAATCCAATGCATGTTGGGATGCTGGGGGAAAAAAATGGAAGGTATGAAAGACAGTTTTAGTCTGAGAGCACTGAAAGGAAGAGGAATCTCAGAAGAGTTCATGACTGATCTGAGACTGGAGAGAGAGATGGAGGCAGGGAGGGCTGGTTGCAGAGCTGACTCCAAGCAGAGCGATTAGAATTTGCAAGGCAGCAGAAGTCACCCTGTCCAGAGTGACAACTTTGAAGGGTGAGTAGCAACGTCGCTTTCATGGACACGGTTGAAAACACTTGACACCACCTGAGTGACCCGTGGCGGAGATGAGAGCAGATCTGAAAGTAGGAATGAAGCCAACACAGCGCCTGGAAGCTGCATGCACTGTGATAAGCAGTGGAATCAGTGCCCTGCATACTGGAGGAAGGCAGGAAATGCGGGAGCACACAAGCACCAGCAGATGCGCAGGGCGGATAACGGAGAAGGTGATCATCTTATTAGCTCAGGTGGTTTCTTCAAAGGAGAGCAGGGTAGTGCTGCTGTAGAAGGCGACTGCTTAAATCTGAAGGCCAAGGTAACTTGCTTTGCTTTAAAGGTGTATATTTCAAAGCAAGCCAGAAATTATCTCATCATCAGGCACTTCTCCAGACAATGGTGGGGGTCAGGGAGGGGGTTGGCTTTTTCTCCCAGGTAACAGCGGTTGGATGAGAGGGAATGGCCTCAGGTTGTACCAGGGGAGGTTCGGGTTGGATATGAGGAACAATTTCTTCTCCAAATGAGTGGTGATGCACTGGAACAGACTGCCCAAGGGGGTGAAGGAGTCAATGTCCGAGAGGTGTTCAAGGAACGTGGGGATGTGGCACTGAGGGATGTGGTCAGTGGGCATGGTGGGGGTGGGTTGAGATTGGAATGGATGATCTTAAAGCTCTTTTCCAACCTCAATGATTATGTGATTCCGTGAGGATGTGACCCAAGTGTGCCACTGACTGGAGAAGATCCTGTTTCTGCTAGCAGCATCACCTGTGTCCCAAGACACAAATGCTGTAACCAGGGGACCAGAGGAACAAAAGGTGTTAGGGAATGTCCTCCTGGATGGGCAGATGAAGGGAACCATGGGCATGGAGTCTGCTGCTCTGCTCACAAAGATCTCAGTGGTTAAATTGGGATGGGAGATCCTCAATGTCTAATTCAATGCCTTAAATCCTCTCTAAGGGCACGTTGAGACCTGGGTCACGCAGTTATGAAGATGGATGAGTAGAATAGTCATAAAGATGGCTGGGAAGACAAGTGGTGCAAGGGCTGGTGCCTCGGTGGGCTGAGATGCCCATTCAGGAGACAGTGTCCTGCCTTGCAGGCAGAGCAATGCTTGGCTGGCCTCTTGCTCTTGATGCCACGTGTGAAGTTGGTCAGCACAACTGAGCTCAGGTGGGCACAGAGCTGCCCAGTAACACTGTAAGGTCCAACCTTGGCTTCACCAAAGGACAAAGACCACACTGAGGTCACGTGTTGTCCTTTCTAGAATGCTGCCCCAGCTCAGGAGTGAAGGCTGGGTTTTATCTACATCAGATCGCTGGCTTTGAGCCCTTCTCTCCATGTGAAATATAGATCAAGTTCTCCCTGACCCTTTGCCACCTACCCTTGAAACATAGATTATTTTCCTGACGATTTCCAAGTGAATCTGTTAATTAGTTCCTGAGACAGTATTAATTAAATATGAGCTTTTTACACAATTTCAATTTGTTTGTTCATCTTCTGTTGACCCTTGAACTTACGAAGGGCTTTTCACTGACCCCTCACTTCCCACAGGGAGTTAAATCTCAGTGAAATAAGGTGGAGAGGTGCATGTCTGAAGAAATTAGGCTGCAGTTCTACGAGGTTACCCGAGGTAAGCAGGTTATTTATGACTTCGTATTATAGCCAGAGCAGAGAGAGTTCTTCCTAAATAGTCTTGCATCCAACATCCCACACGAATCTCCTGGGCAGGAGACAGGCTCCAAACTGTGTTCTGGCTGGAGGAGAAGATCATAGAACCGTGGAATCAAGGAATAATTAAGGTTGGAAAAGACCTCTGCCATCATCCCGTCCAACCATCCACCTGCTGCCAATACTGCCCATGAAACCATGTCCCTAAGTACCAAGACCTTGGCTTGGTGCCATCGTTCACCACTGCCAGCCCCACTTTTGCACGTTGGTGGCCTGATCCCAAATTTCCGAAGGCAATAAAAAAACGAAGACAGAGCTGACCTCCCTGAAATCACACCCCAGCACTCCAAACAGGGTGTGAGCCAAACAGGGTGCCTGGAGCAGCGGGCAGTTGTACTGCCAGCTCACCCCTGCCCAGTGCCCCCTCCCTGCAAAGGGGCAGCCCCGGCTGTGCTCTGAAGTGGCTGTGGGTGTTCCCGAGTTCCTCCTTATCGTTCCACCCATCACTCACCCCGCTTCAAACGGAGCTTTGTTTGGCTATTTTGCAGTTTCGAAATTAATTTTGGAGAGCGTCTCATTGTAGGCTTTCAAAAGGATTACGCCCGTGTCTGCCCGGCTCTATAATTAAGCCTCTTTGAGATTTCCACTTCCAGCAGAAACAAAGTGCCTGTAATAAAGCTGGCAGTTTCGGCAGCTCTCAGTGCACTCCGCCTGCAGTGCAAACGAAGCGCACTGGACGGAGAGGTGAGACTTCAGCCTCTGGTCCCATCCTGGCCTGTCCTTCCTCTGTGGCTGCTGACTCTCAGTGCCACGGGCAGCGTTAGGATATTTTTGGCTGCTTTCAAGCCCCAGCTCCTGGAGGCATACGATTATAACAGCAAAGCCTTTGACCTCGGTGGCCGTGCAGAATGGAGCCACAGGCTAGAAACTGCAAAGCAAAGGAGAGGTAACAAGAGCAATGAGGTGTACTTGTGTCTCTCCTCCCATTTTAGTGCCTGCTTAATGGGCTTTGTTTCCTGGCGTGCCTTTGAAGCGCTTGGGCTTAACTATTACTGCATCTCTGCTTTTTCAGCCAGCAAAGCTGAAGTTTGAATTGTTTGGGTTGTCTGCAGAGAAATGCAGGGCGGGCTGCCCCGTGCCTCCTCTGGCTGTCAGAGCTGTGAGCTCCATCGAGGCACGAGCAAGTACATCCATTTGGGCAGCACCGACGTGGCAGGGCTTGAAGCTGGTGCCCAAGAGGCCATTGCTTTGCAGCAATATACAGCCCCTGTCCCTACCAGCTCTGCAGCAACGGTGCACCCACCTTAGGGAGCGGGGACTTCGTTCCACTTCAGCAAGATGGAAAATAGGCAAGAAGGCAAACCCAACCCCGGCGCTCCTGGATAAAAGAACAGTAATGCCATTAATATCCAGCAATCAGAATTTCTTAGAGAGAGAAGAGTGCTGCATCCCCTTCCCTCCTGCTCATCCCTTGCTTGTTTAATGAAAATCAGAGACAGCCATTAAAGAGCTGCTTAGCATTTCAATACGTTTAATATCCTCACTGATAAGGGAACTACGGGTATTACCAAAAGGCCTTTCTTAAACTCTCCCCTCTGCAGCTGGTGCTCCTGGCTTGTGTTTGTCTCAATTCCAATTCCAAGCCATCTCCTTCAATGAGGAGAAATTATGATAAGATTATTATTATTATTTTTAATTTAAAGGATATTAATACGCAGCATGACAAGGAAGGAAGGCATGCCAGGCCTGCACAGCCCTGACCTTAATTAACTGGGGGCTGATTGCTCAGCTGGTCAAGGGCCTCCCACAGTCATGCTGCGTCACTGCTGATGCTGAGGGCTGGCCCTCACCAGTGGCATCCACAGAAAACATCAAGGGAAAGGCTGCCGTGAGGGAACTGTAGGGCCATGAGGAGCTGTGGGGCCATGAAAGAGCTGTAGGGTCATGAGGAGCTGTTGGCCATGAGGAGCTGTGGGCCATGAGGAGCTATGGGGCCATGAGGAGCTGTAGAGCCATGAGGAGACATGGGGTCATGAAAGAGCTGTAGGGTCATGAGAAGCTGTTGGCCATGAGGAGTTGTGGGCCATGAAGAGCTATGGGGCCATGAGGAGCTGTAGGGCCATGAGGAGACATGGTGCCATGAAAGAGCTGTAGGGTCATGAGAAGCTGTTGGCCATGAGGAACTGTGGGCCATGAAGAGCTATGGGGCCATGAGAAGTTGTAGGGCCATGAGGAGTTGTAGGGCCATGAGGAGCTATAGGGCCATGAGGAGCTGTAGGGCCATGAGGAGACATGGTGCCATGAAAGCGCTGTAGGGTCATGAGAAGCTGTTGGCCATGAGGAATTGTGGGCCATGAAGAGCTATGGGGCCATGAGGAGCTGTAGGGCCATGAGGAGACATGGTGCCATGAAAGAGCTGTAGGGTCATGAGAAGCTGTTGGCCATGAGGAACTGTGGGCCATGAAGAGCTATGGGGCCATGAGAAGTTGTAGGGCCATGAGGAGTTGTAGGGCCACGAGGAGCTGTTGGTCCACGAGGAGCTGTGGGGCCATGTGGAGCTGTAGGAAGGCAAAGCCACGGATCAGATTAAATTAGGACCCTTCCTCCATGCCCCTTCAGGCTCAGCATGCAAACATTCGCACTCACACAACCCATGTGCTGTGGTACTCAGGACACACCGAGCACAGTATGGTCCTCCGCTGGGACTCAGCACCCCGCTGCACCCACTGCTGCACACATACACACCTCCTCAGTTCTAGTGATGCTTTGGAGAGGTCTCCCAATCCCCAGTTCTGGACTTGTGGCATGCTGGCTCCTGCAAAGCCCCTTTATGCTCTGTAATGGGGCCCAGCCATGGCAGTTTGCATAACAGCAAGGCCAAAGGCCACAGGAACCCACATTGCTGGGACACCTGGGGCTGGGGGGGGGCACTGGGAGACAGGAGATCCCGTGTCCTGAGCTGCTCAGTGATCCCACCCCACGATAGCACTGATGACAGGACCTCTCCAGTGCTGTCTGCAGGCAGATGGCTTTCCCAGGCTGCCAGAGGGGAAACTGAGCCGGAGGGACCTGATGAGCCAGGCTGTTCCCAGGTCCTGGTGATGAGTGCTGTGGACACGTCCCTGCAGGCACAATCCTCAGCTGCTGTGAATGGGGAATTGTTGGCACCGGGCTGTGAGATGGGCTGCGAGCCCCTCAGGCTGCAGTGGTAGGGGGGCTGCTGGCAGCGCCATGGGGTGCTCCTGGTGGGATGAGTTTGGCCAGGGCTGTGATCACAGATTGCCCTGCCCACCATGAGTGAGTGGATAAGGACACCTCCGGTGGCACAGGTGGAAGCCAGCACCGCAGTGATTACAGCCGGGTATCAGCAATCGCTCAGCACTCGGATGGAGAAGCAGTGGTGGCAGCTGGAGGGGATCTGGCAGATGCTGAGTGTTGAATGCTGAGCAAGGCGCTCACCCGGCTCGGCAATGCCAGCAGCTCCAAGCAGGAGGGGTGCCCAGCAGGCAGCAGGGAGATGCTTCATGCCCAGGCAGCCCTGACCTCATGTAGGGTCCCTTTGCCCACCTGCGTGGGAGAACTGCTGGGGGTCTGCGTTCTCCCAGGCTCTGATCTGATGTGGCACCGAGGCAGGGGCTTGGCTGTCCCCTGGATGTGTGAGGGGAACACATGCAATGGGTTCTCATCCTCCTGGTGCACCAGAACTGAAAGGCAACCCCACCTCCCCTTGTGCCTGATTCTGACCCAGCATGTGCCCCCTGTTTTGCCAGCCGGAGGGGAAACCTCTGAGCAACTCTGCCCCCTCTGACAGCTCCTCCATCCTACGGGCCGGGCTGGGACAGGCAGCACGGCCGCAGCACCAGGCTGGGGTTTCGGCTTTCACAGCAGCCAGACCAGAGCCGCAAAGGGGGGTGGCAGGGAGCGCAGCATCAAGAGGCAGGGGGGCTGGCCGGGGGGGAGCGGGAGCCCGTGGTCGGGATGCTCCGGCTGGGTCCAGCGTGTGCGTGCGGAGCGGGAAGGGGGGCTCGCTGTAGAGCCCACCCACCCCATTGGCTTGCGAGCGGTGACAGGCAGGCTGCGCCCTCCCCGCCGAGCCGCTCGCCTGTGTGGATGCGAGCAATGTGCGCAAAGTGCCTTTGCATGAGCCGGCGTGTGCCGTAGCTCCGGGCGCTCGCTCGCAAAGGTGCCGAGACCACCGCGGCAGCCCCATCCCGCAGCTGGCGGCCCCACCGGACCATGGCATGGGCACAGGGGGACCTGACGTCCTCGCTCTCCATCGTCATCGCTTTGGCTGCCTGCCTGTCCGCCACCACCAGTGAAGGTAGGACGTGGGGCGGCCCTGGTGCCGTTTGGGGGGACGCGTGGCTGTGGGTTTGGACGTGTCAGTGGGGTTTGTTGTCAGGAGAATCTCACTCTGCTGGTCTTAGCCTCTCCCCGCTCTCAGGGGAGCAGAGCTCCGGGCTCCTGCCTGCCTGAGTTTGCTGCTCCTGGAGCTTCTGCACAGCGGCTAAACTTCGGAGCTGGGCAGGACTCGATCTCTGCAGCAACACCTGGGAGCTCTGCCCGGCCTTCCCCTGCGAGGGCTCTGCTGCAGCGTGCAGAGGTGGCTGCATGGGGGACTGGGACCGTGCAGACCAGCTGAGTTGTGGCTGTCTCCGTGTCAGCTCAAGGTGTGCCGGTGGGGCAGAGAGGCCGTGGGTGGGTGAGGGAGGGCTGTGCAGGGGGTGCGTGTGAGAGCGGGTGGTGGGAGCCGGAAGGGCTCAGGTGGGAAACTTGTCACGAGGGAAAGGGCTGTGAACTTCTGAGGAGGGAAGCAGGGATTGGGGCAGGGACCCTCTGCCAGGATCTCAGTGTCGGTGCTGACAGGCCTGCACCTGGCTCCCGGCTGTGCTCAGCCCTGGCCCGTGCCGGCCGTGCAACCACCGGCTCAGGCCCCCTCAGTATGGCAGCGCTGCTCCTGCTGCCTGTCATCCGCTCGCTCATCTCCTTCCGTGCTGGCAGTGGTGTGACTGCTTCCCAGGGCTGCTGATCTTCATCACCCAGAGATCTGCCGTTCCCACTCCCAAGCGTGTCCTTGGCACTGGCAGCAGCATCCTTCCTCCCTTCTGCTACGCCCGACAGCCGCAGTGAGCCCGGTGCCGGTGTCCCTGCCGTGATGGTGGTGGCATCCCTCCCTTCTCCTCGCTGCAGCTCTGATGTCCTCCTGCCACGCTGAGGCCCGCAGGCTGCTTCATGCCCTTTGCAGCGCCCGGCAGGGCTGACTTCCTGCTGCGATCTTCCAACACGCAGCCCTACCTCCCCTCCCATCCCTGATCTCTTCCTTACCTGGATTACCCATTTTTAGCTCTCTGTTACTCCTACCCCTGCTTCCCAGCACTTCTCCTGCTCATTTCCTACTGGCTTTCCTTCCTGCCCTTGCCTCAGGCTCTCGCTGCTGGAGATGGGCTTTGTGGGATGAGGAGTGGACCCCAGCCCCTTGAGCCCCTGCTCCACGCTGCTGCCCCATGCTCAGAGTCCTGTGCTCCCCCATGCTCCCAGCATCGGCACTGGGAACTCTGAGCAGAGCAGCCAGCCTGACCTCGTCTCACCCTGGCCATGGGGAGAGCATGAGAGGGGAGCTAGACACTGACCTTCGGCTGCCCCTACTCTCACTGCTGTCCCCGCGCCTGCCCCAAAGCAAAGGCAAAAAACAGATGTGTGGGATGGCAAAGTGCGGGCCCTGGCTGTGCTGTGAGCGGGGTCAGGGCTTCCTGTAATGATGTCTGTGCTGGGGTGGGTTTCATGGGGTCTGCGGGGATACCTTGGTCCTGAAGTGTGCACCCGGATGGGAAAGATCGGGTCTTTCCCCAGGATATTTGGAAAGGAAAGCTAATGTGTGGGGTGAGGGATATGCAGGGCTCTGGGAGGGATGCGGCAGATGGGGTCTGGGCTGTGGGGCTGGGCAAGGCAGTGGGATGGCATCAAGAGGACATGTGGAGTCCTGCAGATAGCTATTGGTGTTCCTCCATATCCCACAAAGATATCCGCATTTCCACAACCCTGGGCACGGCTCCGTGGCAGTACAGGAAGATTCTGTGTCAGCTGGGCCCAACCAAAGGGGCAGAGAAGCATTCACAGTGCTGGCAGTGCAGCATGCAGCAATGCAAGGCACTGGGTCAGAAGGACAACAGTGCCTGTACCGGGGCTGCTGTGGGGCTGTAGGTTGAGGCCAGCACTGGGCGGGCATAGGGCTGGCATGGCCTTGCAGCCTCCCGCCTGTGCTGGGCTTCGAAGTATCGTAGAATCACAAGTTGGAAGAGATCCATAAGGATCACGGAGTCAACTCCTGGCTCCACACAGAACCACCTAAAAATCAGGACATAAGAAATCAGAACCCTAAAGCACATGCCCACAGCCAGGGCAAACCAAGGTGCTCGCCATGGCCATGATCACACATGGTTACTCAGCCCTAACTCCAGCTCCAACCCTGACCCCAAACCTAACCCTAAGTCTAACCCCAACCCTAACCCAAGCCCTAGGCCTAGCCTTAAATCTGTAACCATAACTTTAACCTAACCCCAACCCTAACATTAACCCTAACCCTAACCGTAACCCGAACCACAACTATAACCATAATCATAACCATAACCATAATCATAACCATAACCATAACCATAACCATAACCCTTACTCTAACCCTAACCCTAACCTTAACCTTAACCATAACCATAACCACAACCTCAGCCCCAAGAACTCACAAAGCCTTTCTCTTCCCTGCAAAGCTGGTGTTTTTTTTTTCTCCCCAGAATGTTTCAAGCTATTAATTTTTTTTATTCCATTTACTCATATGTTTTTTTTGCAGTCAGTACCGTGGGAAAGGGAGCGGGCTGTAAGTGGGGATGGCAGGTCAATGGGAAATCCCCGCAGCTCGGTGTGCTGGCCATTGCAAAATAGATTGAAAGCCAAAACTCGGAAATTTCCTGGAGAAGAGAAAATCCGAAGGGTACTGAATGGTCTCAGTGGGGAACATTTGGAAAAACTAAAGAAAAAAATTTGGTTTGAAATTGTTATCTTGCTTTGCACCTAAAAAAAGTTATAATAATACGCATAATAATACGGAAATAGAGCAATAGAGTGAAATATTGAGAGTGTATACGCTGAGTCGCAGAGGCGAAAACATCCATGTGATATTTGATATGACATCACGTATCGAAGCTAAATAATAGGAAACAAAATATCTTCGCTGTGTTGAAACAGAATGGGAAGAGCAGAAATTGCCACAATTTTGAGCTTGGTGCGCGCGTGACAGAATTGTGTTTTCTGCCGGAAAATGGCACTTCACATCCCGCTGCGGGGCTGGGTCTGCTCCCGCTCACTGTGGGGCTGACACAGGTGGGGGACCACGGGGTTTTAGGGCATGTAGGGAGTGTGGGGAATGGTGGGAGGTAGAGGACGGAGCAGCATCACCTCTGAAATGGCTGAATGTGCGGGAGGAGGGAAAACGTGCGGCAGGGGAGAGAGAAAAAGGAAGAATTGGAAAAAAATAAATAAATAAGGTGGGGTTCGGGGTTTGTGCAAACAGAGGGGAGAGGGAGCGCGGCCACGGGTGATGGAGAGCCTCGCTGGTGGTGATGGAGGAGGAGGAGGAGGATGGGAAAACCCAACGTTTCCCTTCGCCTCCGCAATCGGGGCCGCCGCGCGGCGCCAAGGAGGGTTTGTGCCAATCTCCTCCGCTAATCTCCCGATTGTAATCTCATTAATTGCCCCTCTGCTCAAACAGAAAAAAAAAAGAAAAAAAAAAAAGAGGTAAAACTCATCCGTGCCTTTATTCAGAGCTCCTTTGCTAACCCTTCCGTGGCAGCGCCGAAGTCGGGGCTGTGGGCAAGCAGAGCGCTGAAAGGCAGAGGAAATCCTTTTGCAGTTGTGAAAAGACTTTGAGGACGCTCTGTTCCTTAGTGGGAATAGGAAACGAGAGGGTTCTGGTGTACGCCGACTTCGGGTGGTGGCGGTGGGGATGGAGGGGCATCGCCTCGAGGTGGGGAGCGGATTCAGGTGGCATTTAAAAAATAGAAATAAATCAGGATTTTCAAGGCGTAATTTTTTTTTGTTTGCGCTCAGAATGCTGCTGGAAGGCAAATGCTGTGACTGTGATGTGACTGCCAGCGAGCTCAGGGCGTGCTTCTATCCCCGCCTTTATTTCCTGCATTCGTAGTTTACCAAACTTCTGGAAAAATCGAACGCCAAAATTTGCAGGAAAATTTGCAGTGCAGAAAATGCTCTTCCTTTCTGTGTTTTTTGGTGTTCTTTTTTTGTGTGTGTGATTTTTTTTTTTTTTACCCACATCCTGAAATCTTTATTTCCTGAGGTCCTGAAGGGCTTTATGCGCAGCGAAAACAAACGGGAGCCCATTTTGGTGAGGGCAGAAATGGATCTGATGAATCCAAATCGAAGTACGGCAGAAAACGCGCTCCTTCCCTGCAGGGATGGGAGGAAGCGGGGAAGGAAATCCCTGTTTGTTTATATTTTTTTTGATTGCTGAAAAATTACTGGAGAGAGAGGAAAAAAAATTTCCTAAAAAGAAACAAAACGAAAGGAAACGAACGCCTGTAGCTGCTCAGGCAGGAGGGGAGCACCCGGCGTGTGGGATTTGTGCTGCGATCCCAATACCTCCGCTCTTTGTTTCGGTCGGGTCCTGTGCCTCGCCGCAGCCCTCGGTGCTCCTTTATCTCCCAACGACTCCATTCATATGATAACTCTATTCTTGCCCTGACTGTTTTTGATAGTTGGTTCTCCTAACCCGGGCTGGTAGCATGACCAACACTCAAAATTGCTCTCCTGCCCCAGAGAAGCAATTAACCCATTCGGCCCTGGGTGTGAACAACGGGATCATGCAGGTGTATTTCCTGCAAAAAAAAAATAGACCAAAATTCCCACGTCGTGCTCAGGTAGGAGTGTGGTACTTAAGGCCATAAATAACCACCTACAGACATCGTCCTTTACAGATCCAGTCCGTCCACGCCAATAAACCCCAATAGATTGTGTTTGCCCAGGAAGGTACGCGACATTTATCTGAGGTCAGAAAGCAGAACCATCACTTCCTTTAATAATTCGTTCCAGTGGCTCCCCGGTAAAAATAATTGGACCTTTTGGTTTTTTTCTCTGATAAAAATTTGTCTGGTTTCACCTTCCAGCCATTGGTTCTTGTCAGGCTTTGCTCGCGCGATCCAAAAGCAACCCATGGCCGCGGTGCCTCATTACAACCAGCCCAGGAGCTCCATAAATCCCTCTCTCAGAGGCTTTTCCTGCAGCCCGATATGCCTGCACCCTCTGCTCTATCTCCACTTTTCCACGCTGAGAATACTGGGTGTCCTAACGGGGCGCACAAAGCACACACGACTCGTAGGGCTTGAGCGTTGGGGCAGCGAGCGCTGACTGTAGGCAACCACCAGCTTCAAGCCTGGTGATTAATTCACGCAGATGATGAAGTCTGGTGAGGAGGAGAAGCCTTACAAGTCTTACGAGGAGGAAATTCTGTTAGGAAATTCCGCTGTAAGATTTTTAGCCTTCTAAAATCCTGCCTCGCGGGAAGAGGTATTCCGCCCCGTCCTCTCCAATGGTTTTAGGATTCCTATTTTTGCCCATGAAAATGTTCAGTTTTAGAAAGCAGTTTTTAAGTAAGCGAAGTAATTGTCGTTAAAGGAATTAGCTTGTTTAAATTAACTCACTGATTAACAAAGAGCTAAACGTGATTTAGACAATGGGTATGAAACTGAGAGGTATCCTCAGAGAAATTAGGAAAAGCACCCGACAATCTCAGCTGCTCTCATCCAAACCTGTCCAAGTGATGCAGGTAACCAAGCACGCGAGCAAAAATAACACATTTTCTTAATGAATGTTCTAGGGATAAACCTCCAATCTTTGCCAGGACTGCTGGGGTGTAGGAGGCAGTGGGACGAGTGGGGTGCCTGCTGCAGAAGGCTGTAGGGTTTGTTTTGGTGTTGGGTTGAGCGCACGGGGCCATGTCTGCTGAGTGAATACATCCCCGTTTAATTCTTATTTTATTTTTTTTATTTTTTTTTTTATTTTTTTATTTTTAATTTAAAATTGCTAGAGCGATGTCCTGGAGGGGCTATGGCCAAAATCCTCCATCCCGGAGACTTTCAATGCTTGAATGGACAAGACCCTGAGAAACCTGATCTGAATTCCAAGTTAGCTCTGCCTGGCACAGGGGTACAACACAGACCTCCCCCAGGGCTGAAAACCCGAACCCTTTCCCATGTTCTATGGCTTCATTTTTAGTTTGTCTGGCTTTGGAAGCCCAGATTTCACGGGGAGGTGTGCACAGCACCGAAAGAAGTGAGCAGGTTGTATGCGGCATCGGTCACTGTGAGCGGCATGGGATGCTCAAAAGGATCCTGTTTGGGGTAGGAGATGTGGGCAGTGCAAAATCCCAGACAGGCAGCAGATGGGTGAGTGGGAACGCAGTGTGCAGACACGGAGTGGAAGAGCTGAGCTGCTCTGGGATGGAGCTGGGGTGCACTGGGGTTTGCTTGGTACGAGCTCATCCCCCCAAATAGGTGAAAGTGTGGATTCACTTATACCCAATACATGTGAGAAGAGAGAAGAGCAAGCCAGGACTGATGTGGGCACCACCCCAACGGGTCGAGGGTGGGAATGTCTCCCCCAGGACTGGACACAAGTGCTTGCAGAGCCCTTCCCAATGCCACGGGGACCCAAGAGCTGCCCTTTCCCCATCCTTGCCGCGCTCACGCTCCTACCCTTCACACACATCGGATGTTTCCATGGAGTTCCTCGCCTCCCTGACCTTTCTCACCCCCCTTCCCCAGAGTCTTCCCACCTCCTCCTCACTCTCCTGCCCTGAATTACAACGAGCCCATCCACCCCATAGCCCTGCGGTAGCTCCGTCCCCTCCGGCCGTGGGCACAACGCTCATATTCCAACATTTCCTATGGGTTATTTCCATTCAGAGCTGACTGTGTGCGCCATACACGGGGATGCGCACCGCTGCCCTGGCTTTAATTTGTGTTGCCTAAGCCAGCATGCCCAATTAGCCCCGGTGTCCCACTGCACACGAGCATCAGCACTGAGAAACACCGACATTTCATGTCTATATTTTCTCACCTGTATTTTCAAGCAAGAAGGCTGTTTGGCTTTTGATGGTTTTTGTGTTGATCTCTTTTTTTCCCCCTTTCCTTGAATGTCAAGATTTTTAGCCTCGGAAATACTTTATTCAGAGCATTTTGTTTTGTTTCTCTTTTTTATTATTATTATTATTTCACATTATCTCACGACATCTCAGTGCTACCACAGGTTATGCTCTCGCGCTGCGTATTATCCTGCACGATACCACGCGGGGTCTGGAAGGATCAGGTTGATTATTTTATTTTTAAAACACGAACCGGAGCTTTTTTTTTGTTAGCACAGATTGAACAAACAAGCTTTCTTCCTGCATCAAAGTATTTCCTGCTCCTGGTCTATTGAAAAGGGGTGACCCTCTGGGCAGACCTTGCAGGCGTTGCTGCTCCCGATGCAGTAAAAAAAAAACCCCAAAAACGATATAAAATTAAATACAGAAAGTTCACAGTGATAATCCAAAGGTCTGACAAGAAATCCTGCGATGGGAACTGGGGCAAGTCCAGACCCAAGCGCTGCTTTTTCACGGCAAGAGTTTGAAAATGCTTCTTTCTAATCTATTATTTTCAGCCTGATTTTGGCGTTTCCAGCAAGGTGAAAATCCCATCTTTGTGCTGGGTTTGGAAATCTCTTTTCTATTCACCCCCGATGCTTTCCAGCATTTCCTCTCAGGGCAGCAAAGGCCATTGGGTCCCGGCGTGAGCATCGTCCCCGCTGTGTCGCGGGCAGACAAAGCCTGTGCTGGTGCTGACCCACATCCATGGGGCACAAAATGCCCTGCCCTCGGGCTGGTGTCAGTCTGGAAGTGCTGCTGTCTCGGGAAATGAGAGCTTGAAAACGAAGCATCCCATCCTGTCTCCCCCCGATGCTCTGAGGCCAGGAGGACACTGCTTTGCAGTGCAATTCTTCCCCCCTCCTCGAGTTTGGAGGGGTCACAGCCAGCTATTCAGCGGGCTGGTGGATTAAACGGTGGGATACAAATAGCTGACCCCTCCTGGCCCCACCTGCCCCTCCAACGTCCTGCCTGAGATTATGGGAAATGAAAGCCGCTGCCTCTTGTTCCCCTCCTGCCAGGAAGCCTCTCCCTGCCCCTTTCCCATAGCCCCGCCGCCATCCCGCTGAGGGCAGCCCTCTCCACGCTGAGCGGATTATGGCTGTGGGGTGCCGTGGGGTGGGCAGTGCCCTATAGGGTACGCAGGTTGAGCCCGCCTGTCCTCGGGTGGCGAGGAGCCGGAGCGTCCAACCGTACTGCTAAGGGTTTAATTATCAATGCAAAAGGCGTTGTTGGGGGGGGGAACCTTGCTGTGAATCTTGGGAGGCCTTTGAAGTTGTGATAGAGAGGAACTGAAGCCCAAGGGAATGGGGCTGCTCCCACTGACCCTTCCTCCCCACGCCTGTGCTACAAAGCCCACCGCCTGGGAGGGAGACCGTGGAGTAATTAGAGTGAGGATCGCTGTGGGTTAACAATTATGAGGGATCTCTGAGCCCTCTTTGGTCCCCCACTGGTTTTCTGGAGGCTGAGGCTTAGCATGTCCCCCTTTGTGCTGCTGCCCCACTGTGCACCTCACACTGGGCAGCAGCAGCTCCCTCAGCACTGCTGGGACTACTGGGCACTGCGATGCTATGTGTGGTTACCAGCCCAATTGTTGAGAAGGACTTGGGAGCCCTCCCTCTGAAGGGAGGGATATCCATGGGTAATGGATATGGGGGTGCAGGCAAAATGTCCGTTCCCTGGATGTGAGCTCCTTTATCCCAAGCGGGGACTGGAATTTGGTAGATGTGAATATGGGTATGAATCTGGAGGAGATACGCCTATAAATGTAGATGCGGGTGTATATAAATAAATGTTTGTATACATAAATGTATATCTACTTTCTGGCATACATATATCTACTTTTTGACATATATAGGCATACACATATATCTACTCTTTGGCTCCTGCATGGATGAGATTGCAGTGTGCTCTAATCGCACCGCATTACACAGCACAACTTTTCAAGTAGGTCTCCCTTGCGTGAGTCTCCAGCTCAACACCCCAGTTTGCGCCGGGGAAGCAACCTTGCAGCTCTGTAGGTGCTTCCATTCGAACGGGCAATCAGACTTGACAGCTCTTCCATCAGTGCGAGAATTCCCCCTGACACCTCCTGGTGTTTTGGCTCAATACGCCGAGTCAAAGCCAAGGCGCAGAATAGTGGAAATCAAAATGGTGCTCAGGAAAAAAAGAAAAAAGAAAAAAAAGGAGCTTGCAGTTTGAGATTGATACATGCGGACAGTCCATAACATCAAACAGAATTACCCAGCTGTAGGATAGAGGTCTCCCAAACCAGCAGGTTTTCTGAGAATCATTTTGGCTGAAAGGAGTCCTTTGTGATGGACTTGCTTGCCCTTCTGCATCAAGGCCTCAGCCTCCGGGGAAGCAATTGTGGCTGGGACATCACCCACAAGGTGCTGGATAGGGTTCCCAGTTGGGTTCCCAGTTGGGCTTTGGGAAGGAGCCCGGATGGGGAGCCAAGGAGGGCTGTGAGGACTCTGCCAGCTAAGCCAGTAATTCCCTGCAGTTAGGGCTGGAGCTCAGCACCAGGAGCACTGCACAGCTCCCTGCAGTGCTTTGGACCAACCACACTGCAGACCATTCTTCATTACTGTGCATTGTAGCGACATGATTGTCTCAGAGCTCACTGGCAGGGCTCTTGCACCAGTGGGGTAATGACTTCCCCATACTGAGGCTGACTTCTGAGCACTTGATGGAGCTGTGGGTGTCCCTGTTCATTGCAGTGGGGTTGGACAAGACGGCCTTTAGGGTCCCTTCCAACTCAAACCATTCTATGATTCTATATCTGAGCATGGCATGCAGTAGTGCTGCTAGATGGGTCCTCAGGTGCACAGCCTCGTGTTTGCTCTACAGGAACTTAATGCAAGAGCTCTGCATCAGAGAATGCCTTTTTGTTTGTGCAACGCCCACTGCAGTGGGCTTAACGCGTCGGGCCCCTATATGTGCTTTGCAAAAACGCTTTCTAAGGAATAAAAGAAATATCTTAGCCCTCTTCCTGCAGAGGCACGAGTAATCCGCTCCACAGGAGTGCTGCAGGGAACACGTGCTTGTGCAGTGCTGTGCAGCAAAGCACCTGAAAGAAGGCTACCCTAAACCTAAGCCTGACTTTAAGCCTAACACTAAGCCTAAGCCAACTCTAACCCTAAGCCTAAACCTAACCCTAATCATAACCCTAACCCTAAGCCTAAACCTAAGCCTAAACCTAATCATAATCCTAAGCCTAAACCTAAGCCTAAGCCTAACCCGATCTATAACCCTAACCATGACCCTAACCCTAACCATAACTCTAAACATAACCCTAACCATAACCCTAACCATAACCATAACTGTAACCTTAATCATTACCCTAACCATAACCATAACCTTAACCACAACCATAACCCTCAGTATATGTGCCTGGGTTTTGGATGTAGGGTTTGCCTGGTGGGATTGGGTGCTGCAAGCTGGTTGCAGAGCTGTCTCAGAGCTGTTATTCCAGCACTGTGGCCCTGGAAAACATCCCACCATGGGGCTGCGTGCTCCGACCCCATCACTGCTCCCCACATTGCAGTGCTATGGCTGCGACCAACCCTGGTGCTCCTGGAGAGCCCGTTCTGCAGCAAGCCACAGCCGTGCCCAGCTTCATGCATCGCAGCGTGGGAATAAGGGCATGGAGACAGCGGGGGGAGTGGGGCCGTGAACACAGCCCTGCTCACGGCTGTCCTGCCGAGGGTCGTTGGCACCGTGCTCCAGCACCGCGAGCAGGGAAACTCCGCAGCCCGGGCTCCTGCTGGGCGAATTACCCAGGGAAAATAGGCAGAAAATCTTCAGATTAACAATAACAAATAAAAATGGATTTGAGATCTCCGAGGTAATTACTCCGTGCTGAGGGCAAGGGGCCTCTCTAGCAGTGGGAGCAGCGCCTTGCAGCGAGCAGAGGGGCTCGGCCTGCTGTTGGGCCAATGAAGTCACACAAGAAACCCTGGAAATTCTTTCAAATTGTTCTGCTAACATTAATAAATGCCTCAAAAGCTCCTAATCTGCTCTGTCAGGAGCATGACGTCCGGGTGTTTCACAGCCAGCTCACGTCCCTGCTTCCTTCTCCCCCCTTTCCTTCCCTGCCTGGTAATCGTAAATGGAAGTGGCACCCGTTCCTACAGCTGCTGGGGCCCACTTTGTGCAGAGTCCGGCCTCTGGTGGGACTGCAGCTGTGGTCTCAATGTGCCCTGTCCCACCGTGACAGCCACTGAGACCACCTCCCCTCCAGAGCCTGGAGGCACAGATGAGACACAGGGCAGAGGCTCATTCCCCATATGGGCCTTAGGACCAGGCTGAAGGGACGAGGGAGATTTAAGTTAGATGAAGAGGGGAGATTTAGGTTAGATTTTGGAGGAATTTTTTTTATTCAGAGGGCAGTGCTGCCCAGAGAGCTGTGGGTGCCCCATCCCTGGAGGTGTCCAAGGCCATGGTTGGGGCCCTGGGCAGCCTGAGCTGGTGGGGGGCAGCCAGCCCATGGCTGGGAGTTGGGGCCGGATAATCTTTCAGGTCCCCTCCAACCCAACCATTCTGTGATTCTATGATTCCGTATCATTACATCGGGCTCCTATTGGCAGAAGGGTTTTTGGAAGTTTGACTTTGATGGGGCTCCAGAGTGGATGTGTACAAGTGAGTGCCCCAGTTGTGCCGGCACTGGCCCAGGTGGGGCTGATAGAGAACATGGCACTTTTGGCTTTCGTTTCCCAAACTCCTCCTGCTCTGCATCCTCATTGACCTGCTGTTTGCAGCCCCCTCATCTCCGAAATCATACAATGATGGGATCGTGGAAGGGCTTAGGTTGGAGCCCTTAAAGATCATCCAGCTCCAACCCCCTGCCATGAGCTGGTTGCCAACCACCAAATCCCAGGGCCCCATCCAATTCAAAAGAATACACTGCTTTCTCCTGTGGCCACAGCCCAACTCTGCTGCATCCCAGCAGCACTGGGGAGCAGCATTTGTTGCCACTGAACTGACCTATAGCCAGACAAGTCCCTGTCACTAATTACAAAGTGTCCCACGATGGGTGAATCAGGAAGGGTCAGTTGTGGTGCTTTGCTTCCTTGCTCTCAGTGTAGAGCAAGCTTTCTAACACAGCATTTTGTTCCTGTGTTTTCCAGTGAATTTGCTTGACACGTCAACGATGCCAGGGGACTGGGGTTGGCTGACCTATCCCTCACATGGGGTAAGTATGAAGGGATGCTGCTGAGGGATGCAGCCTGGGTGGACCAGGCTGTGTGTGACCAGACCCTGAGCTCTGAGGTTATTCACACCCCCCAGGGAACTCAAGAAATGGGTTGCCCTGTGAAGTCACTGCTGTGCTGGGACAGCATCTGGATTTTCCTCCATAATGACCAGATAGCTCTGAGGGGTTGGTAATCGGAGGAGTTTGATGTAGGAGCTGAACAAACAGGGCAGGGGAGCACCCACTGCAGCTGATCTCTTGTGGGGTGTAAATGCACAGCCCTATGGTGTGGCCAGGAGGGGTTTGGGGCCATCAACCCCATCCTCCCCGCATGCTTCCTTCACTCCCATTTCCATGACCAGGTTTTCCTGCCGCAGCAGCTTTCTGCAAACTGTAAATGTCAGTTTCAGATGGCAGTGACCTGGCTGTAAGGACTTTTCCCATTTATTGAGTGAGCAGAAACGATTCCATAAATACAGGCAGGACCAACTGTGAGGCACGGCATGGCATCCTGCATACACAAAATGTGCCAAGTCGGGGTGCCTTACCCAGCTTGTGCTGCTGCATTGGTTTTTCATGTCCACTCTTTTTTATCCCCTCTCTGAACTAAATGGTGCTAATCTTTTCAATTCCACCTCCTACAGAAATCTTCCCAGGCCCCTAATCATTTTCATTGATCTGTTGCCTGAGACTTTCAGTCCTTGTGCTGTCTGTTTGAGAAGGAGTGATCAGAACTGTGAGTTCATAATAGGAACAGGGATGAGATTTATATCAGATATTATCATACATGTAAGTATATTAAATCATTAACTCAGCTCTAATTTTAGCAGTTAGCTGTTGCAATAATGACTTGTGGAAATATAATAGATACAAGCCCCAGGTAAGTCATGGGGTAACACCCCTCTCCACTTACCCCATGTTTTTGCCCAACTCATGGCCTTACAATGGAGAAATGCAGCTCTGTGGAAACTGACTGAATACCTCCAAGGAGGATGCCTGGGTTTTGATGTGACATTCTTGCACTAACTACTTTCTATGTCTTTTTCCAGCTGGATGGAAGAATTTAGTCTCAGAAAGAGTGGGGATGCACTGGCACAGGCCCAGGGAGGTGGTGGGGTCACCATCCCTGGAGGCGTTCAAGGAAAGTGTAGATGGTAGATGTGGTGCAAAGGGACATGGCTTAGTGGGCAGTATTGGTGGTAGGTGGACGGTTGGACTGGATGATCTTAGAGATCTTTTTCAGCCTTAATGATTCTATGATTCTGAGTTTTAATGGCTCCTCTGAACACCTATCTGGACTTGTTCTTCCTCCATGGATCATTGCATTGCATCATCCTGAAAAAGCATCTCATTTCTTTACTTTCCTGCTGGTCCTCCAACTTCAAGTGCTTTTTTGGGGCAGTAACTTTGCACTTGGAACCAATTGCCATCACCACAAATGGAGGCAGGAGGTGGGTGACCCACAACTTGGTAGCTTGTGTCCACCTGTCTCCATACCTGGCATCTGGGAAAGGGCTGGATGCCTGATGGTGCAGGGCCCCTCTTGCTTTGGGATTTCCCCACAGCGTCTCTGCTCTGTCCAGGTATGCATCCTTTGCTGTACCCTCCTGCTGAGGGATGACATTGCTGGCCCTAACCCTGGCTGAAGGCACCCTTGTGTTTGCTTTACCCCCTTCTCCATTCCCCTATGCCATGGGCCACCACATGAAATCATAGAGGGGTGGGGTGGGAAGAGACCTTAAGAAGCTTACCGGAATGCTTTTCTTCTCTGGGTTTGCCTGGCCGAGCAGGGCTGAGAGCCCTTGGCGCAGCGGAGGGTCAGCGGCACTGCTGGCCCCAGGGAGTGCCAAGCCATCAGGGAGCCATGCGTGGCCTGTTTTGACATTTCCTCTTGCCAGATAATCGTCTGAGGGGTAATTGGCTGTAATAGCTGCTCAGGGGTTTAATTGCGTCCCCCCCTCACCTCCACCCCAAGACACGTGCAGTAAGCAGAAGGGTCACCGGGAGCATCCCCATCCTGCAGGCTGCAGCTCCTCTCAATTATGCCTTCAAAGGGCTCCCAGGAGCTTTGCAGCCTGCTCTGTCCCCAGAACAATTCCCTTCGCATTGAAAATGAGACTCTTATCGCTGCCGTCAAAGAGGCTGCCTCTGCCCTCCCGTGCCTCCAGTATGCCAGCTCTCTCCAGCAAAGTGCCCCAGTGCCCCAGTGCCCTTCTCTCCCCTCTCCTTGCCTGGCACGTGACCTGCCGGATCAGAGGAATCCTGATCGGCCCCTTTGCAAATTGCTTTTCTACTGACTAATTAAAATGCTGATGAGATAAGTCAACATATTATTAATAATTATTGTATCGTCAACTTTGATTTACAAAGTCAAACAGGAAATGATTTTGTTCAGGCACAGGATATCTAAAGAGCTTGAGAGATGCCTTGCAAAAGCTAATTTTAACGGGAGAGCCTCGAGCACTGGGGAAAGGCCCCCACATTGCCCCTCACCCCACAGTCCCACCCCACAGCCCTCCCCAGATGTGAGCTCCATGCTGGCTTTGCACAATACTCTCCCTTTGCTCTGAGCTCACCCTGCTCAAACCATGCATGTGCACCTGACATTCCAACACCATATGGGGTCCCAGCTGCCTCCTTGGAACCCTACAAGGCATTGGGACTCTGTCATCTACCCATGGTCTCCCGTCCTTACTCACTTTGATGTTGTTTCCATGAGTAACTCTTCCAATCCAGAGCCTTTCTACCAGCATGTTACAGCTGTTGACGAAACCCATTTTCTTTAAAAAAGGAAAGTGTAGGTGTGGAACGTTGCAAGGCAAAGATTTAAGCTAGTAATTGAGATAAAAGCTCATCTCCCAGTGCTCGTTCAGTGAACGCTGTGCTATTGCTAATTCCCCAGACGCTGGTCACTACCAGGAGTTAATCACCGGCAGTGAAGCTCAGAGTAGTTAGCTGCCAAACAAATCCCTCCTCAGCCGTAGCAGTGACTGATTTCAGGGGATTATCTCCATTAACGCCCCCCATCTATTGATTTATAGCTGCAATAATGTCCTTCTCTATTTTCTCTCCTGGTGACAGCATTGTGAGGGCCTTGGTAGCTCCTGGTAAACGCTGCAGCTCAGAGCTTGCTTTGGGACAAAGGGAAGTGCTGGAAGTCCTGGCAGCAGCAAAAGGTTTGCAGTGCCAGGAAGGCTCCACAACCCTCCCCAAAGCCATTCCAGGGCCATGAGGGCATTGTCCCTTGGACTCCATGGCCAACACATGGGCACTGCAGGGTGGCAAGAGGCTGAATCCCCCTTTGGGAATGCAGTCCCTCCTTGCTTGTTCCCCTCTACTTATCCTCCTCCTCACTCTGCCACTTTGCAGAGGCCCTGGGAGACTTCTAAGTCCTTGCTCAGCCTCTCAGATATCTGCTGTTTGCATCTTTTCCCTTTCATAATCTGGCAATTTTTTTTTTTTTTATATAACTCGTGTTGACTTTAATTTAAACTATTAGGCAAGCCCCTGCATACAGATGTGGTCGCGTTCCCACCCCCAGCACACACACATACGTGTGCTCACCACGTTAATTATGATGTCCTCATTTCCGTCTCGCTGGGGGATCTTATCACAGTGATGGGGCTGGGCTAAGCTTCCTTTAAGAAAAGACATTTCAAACTGGCAGCTGCTGGGAAAATGTGCCTGTGGCATCCAAGCCACTGGTGTACGTGGCCCACCCTTCCTCTGTGTGTTTCCTCTGCTGGCAGAGCACTTCCCTGTGCCAGTGGCATAGGCACGGTGCTCCAGCCCAGCTCAGACTGGGATCCCATGATGGTTCCAGCTTCAGCAGCACTGCATGACACACCATGGTGATGAGCTGGGTGAAAAGAAACATGAGAAGGTTCAACTAGGGTGAGTGTAGAGTCCTACACCTGGGGAAGAAAAACTGCATATGTCAGTACAGGGGGTTGTGCTGCTGGAAAGGAGCTCTGTGGAGAAGGTATGGGTGTCCTGGTGGCCAAGAAGGCCAATGGTGTCCTGGTTGACCAACGGTTGACCAGCAGTTGATCAACAGTTGACCAAAAGGGAGGCCATGAGCCAGCAGTGTGCCCTGGTGGCCAATGATATCCTGGGGTGCATTGCACAGAGTGTGGTCAGCAAGGTGAGGGATGTTCTCTTCCCCACTGCTCTACCCTGTGGAGGCCACATCCAGAGAACTGGGCCCAGTGCTGGGCTGCCCAATTCAAGGCAGGCAGGGAACTGCTGGGGAGAGCCCAGCAGAGGTCTACAGAGATGATTAGGGCCTGGAGTACACAGTAACCTCTTCTTATATTGCAGGCACTGCTGGAGTGCTGTGAGCAGCACTGTGTTTGCCAAGGGGAGCCAGCTGTGCAATGCAGGGAGCACCCCCACTGCTGCTCCCAGCAACACCCCGCCTGCCTCCTCCCCTACATGGTTCTGCCTCATTTCCCAGGGGACTCAGCAGGGAAAAGACAGGAAACAGATGTTGTGTTAATTTGTGCTCTATTAATTGTGATGAGGACTTCCACACCCTCCGCGGTGCTGTGGCGCGTGCATACATCAGTGTGGGAGTGGGGCCATGAGAGGGTGGGGGTCATTTCTGGGTGAAATTCAGGCCCAGCATTTCTGAACAAACGTGGGCATTTCTGGAATGTAGGAGGTGATTTTTTGAAAAGAACCAGAAATGCTTTTTTCTCCCGGCAGTGGCTTGACTTTCGCAGCCTTTGCCAGCATATTCCCCCTTGAATGAGCTTTTGTTGAAGTCCACACCTGGTGCTGCTGCCTTTCCCAGGCTGCTTTGAGCTTGTAGGAGGGAGAAGTGGATTTTTCTCCTAAAGGTGAGATGCTGGGGGAGTTCTGAAGAAGTACATCACTGAAGCGGCCGCTCTGATCACCCCTAGCACTTGCAGAAGGCACCAGAAGGCCTAGTCCATGGGAGATACAGGTCAAGGAGGTTAAATGAGGAAGGACTTTTCTATTTGAGAAAGGAGAAAGGAGCAGTCTTCTTTAAAGATGTTGCTGATGATGTACTTGTGCTGCTGCTGGGAAGGACTTGGGCTGAAGAGGCGATGGGAAGCCCCCAGAGAAGGGAAGGCCTGTGGATCCTGGTGAGGGTTTGTGGAGGTGGAGAGGGAGACATGCGAGACAAGAGCGAGCACCTAGAAGGGTCCAATAGCCCCCAAAACCTTCACTCAACCAACTGAGCTCATCTATATCCACAGTCAGCACTTCTTTTCATGTCTTCTCAATCAGAACTGCTTAACATCCTTCCCTGGGTGGCACAGATGCCCCTGTTCATTTCAGCTCACCCAGTGACTCCTCAAACCGTCCCTCCATCACAGTCCCACTTGCTGCCACCTGCTTTTCCCCACCTTCCATCCCCAAACTCATCCTGCTGCTGCTGCTACATTGCTGTAGACCTCTGGGATCCCAATGCCCCTGTCCAGCCTTCCAGCCTGGGGGAAAGGCTGTTCTGAGTGCCCTGTTACTTGAGTTTGGTGCATCTGGGTTGACCTGTTTTCTCTCTGTCCCGCAGTGGGATTCCATCAATGAAATGGATGAGTTTTTCAGCCCTATCCACACCTACCAGGTCTGTAACGTCATGACCCCCAACCAGAACAACTGGCTACGAACCAACTGGGTTCAGCGGGACGGTGCGCGGCGGGTCTACGCCGAGATCAAATTCACACTGCGGGACTGTAACAGCATGCCAGGTGTGCTGGGCACCTGCAAAGAGACTTTCAACCTCTACTACCTGGAGTCCGACCGTGACCTGGGTACCAGCACCCGTGAGAGCCAGTTTATGAAGATTGACACCATTGCGGCTGATGAGAGCTTCACCAACGTGGACCTGGGGGTCAGGCGCCTGAAACTGAACACAGAAGTGCGGGGTGTGGGACCCTTGAGCAAGAGGGGTTTCTACTTGGCCTTCCAGGACATAGGTGCTTGCATTGCCATTGTTTCAGTGCGGGTGTACTACAAGAAGTGCCCGGCAATGGTGAGGAATTTGGCATCCTTCTCCGAGGCCGTGACTGGGGCAGACTCGTCGTCCTTGGTGGAAGTGCGGGGAGAGTGTGTGGGCCATTCAGAGGAGAGGGACACCCCCAAAATGTACTGCAGTGCAGAGGGAGAATGGTTGGTGCCCATCGGGAAGTGCGTGTGCAGTGCTGGCTATGAAGAGCAGCGGGATTCCTGCATGGGTGAGTCCCACTTCTTGCTGGCAAGTGCCTGGAAGGTGATGAGGGATGGCTGGGGGGAGCTCTTGGCCTCTTGTGGGAGGAGCTGAAGACAAAAACTTGGAAAGCCAGCCTCTGTGGAGACCAAGAGATGCCCGAGCCTTTGGTTGGTGCTTCCCAAAAGGGTCACGGATGCCAATGGCAAGCTCCTTGAGCGCTCTTGTGAGGCTGCTCTTGGTGTGCAGGGTATGGTTTTGGGATTGAGGCTGGATATGGGATGGGGGCTGCCCTGGCTGCAGGGAGACAAGGACAACACCCCAGCCCTGTGCCTCTAGCAGCTGTGCTGCAATGAAAAGCACATGACCTCTCCAAAATGCCCCAACGCGCTCACTTCCCTTCGGCAGGCGGTTTGAAAGCGAAAAGAAAGACACAGAGCTTTGTGAAACAAGGTTATCACGTCCATCCATCACCCCTCCCCGGGGCTGCCGCACTACCCTCCCATCCTGGGGTGCGGGAGCCATCCCTGGGGTCCTCTCTGCTGCAGGGCAGGCTGCAGGCTGCCAACTGTACAAACTGTGATAAGGAAGCGGGGTGACCACAGCTGCAGAGCACCGGGCACCGCTGCTGGCAAGGGGCCACGTGTGTACAGAGCTTGGTGAGCTGGGCTCCCGGTGAGAGCCCTCCGCACGGGTTTGTTTGCTCTTGGTTTCTTCATCAGGGATGTTTAAGGGGAGCAGCGTTCCGCCTCTGCAAATAAGAGCAGGGGGCCTTTGTTTGAGTTTCGTGGAAGTGTTAAGTGAAACATTTGTCTTAGGGAGACTTGGTGCAAGGTTAGGACGTCCAATGCTTGGCTGGAGCAGATCTGGGTGCCACAGGGACCGGCACCGGCCCTGGAGAGTTCCTGGCTATGCAGATTGGGAAGGACGGGCAGAATAAATGCTTGCATCCAGAATTCCTCCTCTCTGTGGCCACTGATTTGAAAGTCATCCTGAGACAGGTCTGATAATTCAGAATATGTCTTCCCCTCCTGTGTTAAAAAGTGGGTATGAAGCGTACCAAGCACGTGCCACCATGGAAAGGGCACTGTTATGGGCCACTGGGATGGCTGTGTCCCACCCCCATGGCTACAAGGAGCTGTGAGCTGGAGGTTTGGTTCCAAAGGGCCAAACACTCTCTGTATATTCCCCCTCAGCAGGAGGTCACCACCCCAAAGCATGGAGGCTGGTAGCAGAGAGAGAATGGATGACTTTTTCAGCCCTATCCACGCCTGCCAGATCTGTAATGATGACATACCAGTCATGACCCCCAACCAGAACAACTGGCTATGGATCAACTGGGTTCAGCAGGGCGGTGCTGAGCACAGATGGTCCAATACCCCAGCACCAAGTGAACAGGGACAGCACATCCTTCCCAGTATCTCCTTTGGGTCAGGATCTGGAGTACATACATCTACGCACAAAACCAAAATAGATGCAAATCTCTGATCTTAGCTTCTCGTGCTTGACTGGGGCAGAGTTTATTTTTCATGGTGAAAAGTGCCTTTCTGGGATGATTTATAACCCAGGAGGATCTGTCGGAGTTGGAAATTAGCCGTTTTAATTGTCAGACGAACAAAAGCAGGATTCCAGTGGCTGTCGTCCCCACTAATTTTTCATTTTCCATCACTGGGATGAGATGATATAAATCACTCCTTGTGGCCCTAATAATCTTTCTATAAATATCAGGGACATTCTTTTTTTTTTTTTTTTTGCTTGGGGGAAAAAAAATTAGAGAGAAGATACTTTGCCTTTATGGCAGTGTTTAAAATGTGATTCCAAATTAATTTCCTTTTGCCTTTCACAGCCAGACGCCTTATTTGTCAAAGCTAAAGATGTTTGAACAGCGGAGGTTTCTCCCCCTCCTCCTTAACATTCATTTTTCTAAGGACCTGCCAGAGTGATGGAAGAGAGCTCGGGAAACCAAACCGTGGCCAGAGCTGTTCGCAGCCCTCTAGAGGAGGCAGAAGGCAGTGCCATGGAGCTGGGAAGGATGGAGTGAGGCTGGCCGTGCGTAGGGAACAGCACATTACTCTCCCTGTCATCCTTCTTCCCTCGATTTTTACCTTGAGTGCCCCTTTCTTTGACTAGGATGGGATCTCTGACCCTTTGTGTTTATCCCATTTGCAACCCAACCGTTGGTGGGCTCTGTCAGGCTTCACTTCCTTCCAAGGACACCCAACAACGACACCTCTCTGGGTCTCCCTCCCAGGGCAACAGAACTGTGCCACATATTTGTTTTTCCCCTTGAGTTTCAATGTTCCAAACGACTTTGTGCCCCTACCTCCCCACCACCTACGGGCAGCCTCAGTTTCCTCCTTGAAGTGTCACAGTCCACAGTATCTCTTACACACAGCAAACAGCCACCACTCTGCCTAAATAGCGGAATAAGTGATAGCATAAGAGAAAAGTGCCCTTCCCAGCAATTTACCAGGTAGGAAGACAAGCAGCATAATTCACTGTATTTATATACAGTCACTGTACAGACCAAGTTGAGATGCATTTCAATAAGGTCGGTTCAATCAGTGAGATGGGAAAGGGGAGCACTTCAGCACTGGTTTGCTTCCGTGGGAGGGAAGACTGTCTCCTTCAACAGCCTCCACCTCTCACCCTAACCCACTACTACCACCACCCTAACCCTAACCGTAACCCTAACCATAACCCTAACCATTACCCTAACCCTAACACTAACCCTAACCCTAACACTAACCCTAGCCCTAACACTAACCCTAGCCCTAATCAAAAAGAGTGAGATGGGAATGGGATAGGGGCAGTTGTCCAGTTGTCACCCCATGAACAAACCCCTTTGCCACTGGGATCTCTCATGCCCAAAGGAAATGGATCTGGAGGGTCCGGTTGGCAATCTGGAAACCAGTTACTTTTTTTCCAGTTGGTGAAACTTGCACTGATGAGCCAATCAGCAAATTTAATGTACCTTAAACCTTTCTAGTGGGCCACTTTAATCAAGCAATTAAAGCACCACCACATTGTTAATGAAGAGGAGAAAATACCCAGCTTGGTAATTATGTGCTCGTGAGTACAGCTGTGCGTCCACGGGAAGAAAGTCGGTAGGGAAGGATGGTTGCCCTGAGCAGTGGTAGCTCTGACTGCATGCAGTGGGAGGGATGCAAGCATCCTTTCAGTGATGCCAGGCAAGGAAATCAAATTAACTCAGTGACTCACAAGATTTCCATTGTTGCTTTGCAAGCTTTGTAAAAATGCAGGCAGGAGCATCTGGCGAGATGATATCACCTTCTGTACATCTCAAGCAAAGTTCCACATCTAGACTGCAAAGAAGATGTTTTGGAACTACACGTTGCTTGCAAAGTTTAGCCTGTACATTAAGACAAAGTTATTTTCCCAATGGATTATGCAGCCCCAGGAGAGGTCACTGCAGAAAGAGCAGGATCTGCACCCTTTGAATTTCCAAGACTAACCTAGGCAGCATGTAGTCTTTTTCTGGGTAGGAATAAATGGCTCTGGCAGCATTCAAAGACCTTCACCACTTTGGGAATGAGTGGCGTTGGTGTAAACTCTTCTTCTCTGCAGAATTTATCCAGGTTTGGGGTTATCCCCTGCACTACCAACGTGCAGGTGCTGGGGTGCCACTGGGGAGTTCACAACCCAGCAATCTGCTTTGTGCACCGGTGCTTACAGTAGATTGCATACTGCAATGGGATGTTGGGAACCTTCAATTCCCCACCAGTCTCAGTGCGATCACCCTGCATGTGGAAGAGGCTCCTGCTTCCCACAGAGCAGCAGCACCCTGCCAAAAATGTGTTCCGCGCTTGGCACGAGGTCCACATCCCACCCATGTCAACACTTCTGATGCAACACGATGTCTTCTTCCCCTTCCTGAAAACAAGATGCTTCTGATACCATGTCCCAGAAAGAGAAAGGGAGCCAAAAGCTGGTGGTGCTCAGCTGTGTGGGGGCTGTGCCGGCCCTTGGGATGCTTTTCACTTGCATGCTGGCCCCTATTTTAAACCTCAGCCCCATGCACACATCCGTAGCCATAAAGATGTGGCGAGAAGTCTCACACACCACCCAAAACTGTGAGCCGGTTCCAGCAGGGGCTGGGATTAAGGTGTGTGTCCTTTTTATTCATGTAGGCATCTTCACTCCCCAAAGCCCTGCAGCAGGGATGCGGGGGTACACCCAGTGCCTTCATCTGCATTCGACTCCACTCCTTCTGAGCAGAGCTCTCCGGGTTTGTTTTTGGTCTGGTGAAAATTACTGGTTTCTTTTTTTTTTTTTTTCCCCAGAAACCTTAAATAGCTCTAAAAGCCTCTGACAAGGCAGTTTTGGAAAGAGATTTTCTTTCTAACTCTAGCTTCAGGCCATGGGGCAATGCGTGGTATAGAAATGTAGGCAGGTCCCTCCCCAGGCCGCCAAATAGCTGAGATAGAGCCTGTGCTGTCCTGGGATTAAACGCTGAAGTTTTGGGGCAATGAGGCAGATTCCTGATGTGATGGATGCTCCATCCTTGCAGGCACCCAAGGTCAGGCTGGAGGGGCCCTGAGCACTGATGGAGCTGTGGGTGTCCCTGTGCATTGCAGGGGGTTGGACCAGATGGCCTTTAGGGTCCCTTCCAACTCTAAGTGCTCTATGATTCCATAATTCTATGTGGCTCTCAATAATATGCTTTGTATCAGTGCCTGTGTCACGCTGGAGCAGAGATTGCCAGCATCATGCTGAAGGTGGATTTAAAAGAGCTGGGTCTTTCAGTGTTAGCTTCTCCTGCAGCCTGGGGGGCACTGGAACCCCAAAATGCCCTTATTTCCATCTTTATCTCTTCCCAAAAGATCAGGTGCAGGGATAATCTGGAAAGCTTTGTTGCATGGAAGGGGACAGGGCTGCCCCATGGCACCCTCTCAGCCATGCCCTGCACAGACCTCGTGGGACGGGGACGCAGCCCATAGGGTGGGGGCTGTCATTTGCAGCCTTGGTGGTCCCGCTGGGTGTGCGTGGAGCGCACATCCTGACAGCTCCCCAGGCTGAACAGAGCGCGTCCTGGCTGGTGACTCCCCGACAGGTCCATCTATCATCTCCCCTGCCGTGCCAGATCATTAGCAGATGTTGTCCTGTCCCCAGAGGACGAGGAGGGAGGGAAACAATCGGGCTGAACTACAGATGGTTGGCAGAGCCCTACCCATGCTCACTGCCTCTGAGACAAACCTGCTGCTCTGGGGGCCTCTCTTTTCGCCTGAGATCCTCAGATACACAGAGAGGGTATTCATTGCAAAACCAGTTCTTTTTAGAAGAGCAATCCTTACCTTTCTACTGGGCTCCCAGGAGCCCAATCCAAGTGCAGCACCCTGCACCTGGCCATATTGAACCTCATTATGTTCACATGCACCCACTTCTTGAGCCCACCCAGGTCCATCTGGATGGCATCCCTTCCTTCTGCCGTGTCAACTGCACCGCTCAGCTTGATGCCATCAGCAAACTGCTGAGGGTGTTCTCGATCCCACTATGTCACTGATAAAGATATTAAAGAGCACTGGTCCCAAGATGGTCTCCTGGGGGTAATCACTCATCAGCAGCCTCCACCTGGACACACAGCCATCAACCACAGCCCTCTGGCTGCGACCATCCAACCAATTCCTTGCCACCCTTCAAATCCATCTCTCTCCAATTGAGAGATAAGGATGTGATGTGGGACCATGTCAAAGGCCCTGCATAAGTCAATGAGGTGCATGACTCCATCCAGAGCACCACCTGCCCCAGGCCCAGCCTCCCCCCCGCCTTCTTGCATGCCTGTACTGTCCAGGTGCTGAGAGCTTGTGCTGCCCTGGTGCACAAATTCACTTGCAATTTGTCATTTAGGATAATTTTCCTCCTGGGCGCATCTAAAATAATTGTGAATTATTGCTGTAGGTAATTAATGTTTTTTTTACAGCATTAAATGCTAAGTGATTACAGTTGGTGCGGATCTGCTGTGCTTCATGTTCCCATCCTTCCTGTCCATATAGCACTCACTCCTCTGCCCCTAATTAAGCATTGGTGGGGGGAACCACTCCAGTTCCCCTTTAATTAGGAGTCCCTAACCACTGCTAGCTGCATGGATAGATGTGCCCTGCAAGGACTCATAGCAGAGCTGCTCCAGTACCCCCACCATCTTCCTGGCCCTCCATTGGACTGTCTCCAGTATGCCTGTGTGTCTTGTACAGGGGAGGCCAGAACTGGACCCAGTACTCCAGGTGTGACCTCACCAGTGCTGACTGGGGGAAAGGATCACTGCTCTCCACCAAATCTTCCTTCCCTTGCATCCCTGGCATTCCTGCTCTGTGTTCTGATGCCCTCTGGGGGGCAGAGGAGCAGGAATTTAGGAACAAATTCTGTGTTATGGTGCAGAGCAGTGAGGGCTGTGTCACCAAACAAACCTCACCTAGCTTTGCTGTCCCTCTGCAGAGAGCAGGCAGCATGCATGCAAAGTTTCTTTGCTGCGACATGAAATGAGAGGAGATGTTTTTCCCCTGGAAATGGAAACTCATGGCCTTGTTATACAAACCAGGGGCATGCAGAGCTCTGTGCACCGTATGCAGGTGCGGGTGATGCTCTTGGGCACTCTTAGCACGCGTACTCCCTCTGACCACTGCCCCTTCCTCTCAGCAGCATGCCAGCTGGGCTTCTACAAGTCAGACCCTGGGGACCAGCTGTGTGCCAAGTGCCCCCCGCACAGCCATTCGGAGAGCCGGGCAGCCCGCGTGTGCCGCTGTGACAGCAGCTTCTACCGGGCAGTGCAGGACCCCCCCTCGGCCGCCTGCACACGTAAGTACCCTCCAGCATGGCTCTGTGTGTGCTGCTCAGGGGCTGCAGCCTTCCAGCCCCAGCTCTCCCTGTGTTGCAGGATCAGAGCCCTGCAATTCCACAGGGCAAGGCAAGCCTTGTTGTGCCATGGGTGGATGGTGGCACTGGAGCTGGGCATACAGGTTCAGCCTGGCTCTCTGCACTGGGAGCTCAGGGCTATTGAAATGGGCCGAACGCATCACAGGAGGATTTGCTTGCTGGAGCTCCAAAAGTGTTTGCATAATGCTCTCGGACATAGGGTTTGGGTTTTGGGTGGTCCTGCTTAGAGCCAGCGGCTGGACTCAGCGATCCTTATGGCCTCCTTCCAGCTTGGGATATTCCATGATTCTATGACTGCTCATCTTCCCAGGAGACATGAGTTCACCATTTCATTTCCATGACTGTTTCATTTCCCCACCCCGCAGCCCATTGACACTTCACTTTTGCTCCCCTTTTGCTCTGTTTCACCCTCTCCTCCTTTTCCAGGCCCCCCCTCTGCTCCAGTGAACCTGGTCTCCAGCGTTAACGGCACCTCGGTGACACTGGAGTGGGGCCCTCCCTTGGACAAGGGGGGACGCAGTGACGTGGTGTACAACGTGCAGTGCCGGCGCTGCGGGGCGGACGCGGGGCAATGCGAGGCGTGCGGCGGCGGGATCCGCTTCGTCCCCCAGCAGATGAGCCTGGTGCAGGGAGCGCTGACCGTCACCAACCTCCTGGCCCACACCAACTACTCCTTCTGGGTGGAGGCTGTCAACGGGGTGTCGGACCTCAGCGTGGAGGCCAGGAGAGCCGCCGTGGCCAACATCACAACCAACCAGGCGGGTAGGAGGCTTTGGGTTCTTGAAAGGCAGGTCCTGCTTGACCGACGTGATCTCCTTCTATGACAGGGTGACCCACCTGGTAGATGAGGGAAGGACAGTTGATGTTGTCTATCTAGACTTCAGCAAAACATGTCACTCTGTCTCCCACAGCACTCTCCTGGGGAAGCTGCAGCCCATGGCTGGGACAGGTGCACTCTTTGCTGGGTAAAGAACTGGCTGGATGGCCAGGCCCACAGAGTGGTGGTGAATGGAGTTACATCCAGCTTGTGGCCAGTCACAGTGATGTTCCCCAGGGGTCGGTACAAGGACCCTTCTTGTTTGATATCCTTATTGACTATTTGGATGAGGGAAATGAGTGCACCCTCAGTAAGTTTGCAGATGACACCCAGTTGGGAGGAGATGTCCATCTGCCTGGGGGTGGGAAGGCCCTACAGAGGGACTCTCAATTTTCTCTGCTTTTTTGTGTCCTTTGTTATCTCCCTCTCCATCCACATCAGCTGGTGGTGGAGGATCCCTTTCTGCAGGAGGCAAGGGGCACGGAGAGCACTTGTTTATTGACAGGAACACAAATCGGAGCATGAATCTTTCAGGTTTCTCCTTGCAGCCTTCTGTCCCATCCTGAAGGGGCAGGCAGCAGAGCTCATGCTCTGCTCTGAGCTCACAGCAGTGCCACCCCCTGGCAGGTGATGGCAATGGTTATAGGGAAAAGTGCACATCTCATCTTTGCAAATCATACAATCAAGGAATGGTTTGTGTTGGAAGGGACCCTTAAAGGACATCTGGTCCACCCCCCTGCAATGCACAGAGACATCCACAGCTCCATCAGTGCTCAGAGCCCCTCCAGCCTGACCTTGGGTGTCTGCTTGGATGGGGCACCACCCCTCTGGGCAACCTGTGCTGGTGCCTCACCACACTACTGTAAAAATCTTCCTTATATCCAATCTCCTCCTGCTGGCAGGATAAACTCAGGTACCCCTTGAGTTAGCTCATGGTTGGCAGGAGAGCATGGTCCTTTTGTTATCAGTGCCTGCCCCTAGCTCTTTTTTATCCCTCTGCTGAGCTCACCTGGAGACAACGAGCACTGCCAACCTGGTGCCTTTCAGGAGCTGCTCTCAGTGAGTTCTTCTCTCAGACTGTCTGTATATCTGGGATCGTCCCAACCCAAAAGCAACGCCTTGCACTTGTCCTTGTTAAGCCTCATTTGATTTGCATGTGCCCACTTCTCAAGCTTGGATGACATCCCTTCATTCTGTCATAGCAACCACAGCACTCACATTTCTGCTCAGAAGAGCCAGCCTGAAGACAAACCAGACTTCACCACTGCCATTCAGGCTCCCATGATGTTTCCAGGACCCAGGTGCCCCATTGCTCTATCCCAGAGCTGCCATTCTTTCACCCATGGGGAGCCTGCTCACTCCATAGGAAATAATTTGAGACAACTGCAGCAAACACAGGCCCATATACAAACCCATCCTGCATGGCCCTCAGCTCCACGTGGCTTTAATTAAAGCAGAAATGTGTTTTAAACAATTTTGGAGGGTTCTGTGCTCCGCCATTCCCTGCTGCCCTAACCCCATGCCTCTGCATCCCCAGCCCCATCTCAGGTGGTGGCCGTCCGCCATGAGAGCACGGGTCAGAACAGTGTCACCTTGCTGTGGCAGGAGCCAGACCAGCCCAACGGCATCATCCTGGAGTATGAGATCAAGTACTACGAGAAGGTAAAACTGAGCTTGTGGCTGCAAATCTCTCCCAGTGTGGCAGCGGGGACAGGGCTTGGTTTCAGACTCAATTGCTGCAATCAGGCAGCTGTGCGCAAAGGACTATTTTGGAAGGCTTTGTTCTCTTCCTATGGCTGCCGTGCTGATGCAGCAAGGTTTTTGATGTTGATTTTCCACAGGACAAGGAAATGCAGAGCTATTCGACCCTGAAATCCAAGGGCACCGCTGCCACCATCTCTGGGCTCAAGCCTGCCACCCGATACATCTTCCAGGTTCGGGCCCGAACCTCTGCGGGATGTGGGAGGTTCAGCCAGACCGTGGAGGTGGAAACGGGGAAGCCAGGTGAGTGTGTGTGGTTTCCCTACAGACAATGGGCCCTGTATGCTGGGAGACCCCCAAAATGGGCTTTGGATGGGTGATGGTGCTTTATTATTGAAGGCAGTAGTGGTGCATTGGCACAGGGAGGTGGTGGGGTCACTGTCCCTGGAGGTGTTCAAGGAACGTGGAGATGTGGCACTGAAGGACATGGTTAGTGGGCATGGTGGGGATGGGTTGGTGTTGGACTGGCTGATCTTAGTGGTCTTTCCATCCTTAATGATTCTATGGGGTTAGTGGATTTCTGAGCTCAGCAGAGCTTCCCCCATTCCAGCTCACCTCCTCCTGCTCTGTTTCTTCCAGTCTCCCTCCGCTACGACACGATGACCATTGTCTGGATCTGCTTGACACTCATCACTGGCCTTGTTGCGTTGCTGGTGGTCTTAATCTGCAAGAAGAGGTGAGTGTTTTCTGCACGTTGGTGCAGCTTGTCACCAAGTGTGATGGGAGGGACAAGAGAGCTTGGGCACATCTCTCTATCAGTTTTGGCTTGAGCAATCGTAGGTCAGGGATGAATAAGAAACCAGTAGAGTCATCCTGCCTGTACCTTCCCCAAGGCAGAACCAACATCCACAGCTTTTCTTCTAGACTGTGAGATGACAAGGGGGTTGTCCAGTCTGGAGGAAAGGAGGGCAAGAGGTGAGCTCAGTGCTCTCTGCGACTGTTTGAGGGGGAAAATGGAGTGGGAGGTGCTGTGCTGTCTCTGATGATGGGATGTTGGCAAATCCTTACTCCAGCTCCAGGCCTGGCTTGTGCTGCTTTCTACCCAGTCTTCAGGCTGCTGGTGGGAGCAAGGAGCACCCCCTGACCCTTGTGTCCCTATGGCAGGCACTGTGGGTACAGCAAGGCGTTCCAGGACTCCGATGAGGAGAAGATGCATTATCAGAATGGGCAAGGTAGGGCCCTCCCTGCTTCTGCTCCCAGAGTGTGCAGGACTTCAGTTTTCTGGGCAGGAACCTGTACCATCTTCCCTGTCACTGCTGTGGTTTCTATGGGGAAGGATGTTGACCCCTGCCTATTTCTGGGGATGTGCCTGAGGCAGATGAACTGGGGCTCTGATCACAGGGTGGAGGGGTGGAGTGGCTGCACGCTGTGAGATGCAGCTGTGGAAGGTTCATCATTTGGGCAACCTGATCTGGTGGGGGGCAACCAGCCCATGGCAGTGGGGTTGGAACAGGGTGGGCTTCAAGGTCCCTTCCAACCCAACCATTCTGTGATTCTGAGATTCAGCATCAGGCCAGAAGAGTGAAAATTTCACCACAGACCCACACAAGGAGGTGTTAGGGGTGAGGATCATATGGAGAAGATTGGGGTGACCAGGTCCTGGACTGCTCCAAGGACATTGCCCTGCCAAGAAGTGCTGTGGGTTTACTTGGAGCTGCCCAAGGAGTCCTGCCCCTCCCCACCCATCTCCCAGCTCCTGGCTGCCCAGCCCCATAGCAGGGCTGTGTGGAAGAGCTGGTTTCCTCTCTCCCCTCTGAAACCTGACAGTGAAGTTCCCCGAGTCAAAGTTCTATGTGGATCCCCACACGTACGAAGACCCCTGCCAAGCTGTGCATGAGTTCACCCGTGAAATTGAAGCTTCCCGGATCAAGATCGAGAAGGTCATTGGGTCTGGTGAGTCCCCAGTCTGGGTTAAGCTGGACTGGATGATTTGAAGGTCTTTTCCAACCTGAATAATTCCATTCTATCATGTTTCCCTGAACAATTTGCTTTCTGAGGCATCTGTTACAATGCTCCATAAGGACTTCATCTGCTCCTTGTTTCTCTGAGACCGGAATCGTGGGGAGAATGGATTTTTAGTGCATGAAATAAACTCCTCCGCATCAGCCAGGCACAGGTGGGAGCTGCTCAGCTGGCGTGGCACTGACAGCTCCGGCTGACATTGGCAGATGGCTCGGCCTGTCCTGCGTGGGTGCCCAAACACAGCCACCCTGCTCAGTGCGAGCAACTGGGGTGATGAAATGCAAGAAAATTGCGAGCAAAATGGTAAATGTTCAGAACAAAATAGATTTTTGCCTAGGAACAGGGGCTTGCAGGGCAGCACAGGGAAGCACGGGAAGACAACGCTGAAGCTTGACCAGCACTGAGGCTCCAAGGGCTGGAGCATGCTCCAGGAACACAGGGCAGTCTCTGGTGCTGGAGGATCGGTGCATGGAGCTGGGGAGTGCCCCATGCCAGGGAGGTGGTGGAGTCACCATTCCTGGAGGTGCTCAGGGGATGTGGAAATGCGGCACTGAGGGACGTGGTCAGTGGGCATGGTGGGGGTGGGTCGGGATTGGACTGGATGATCTTAGTGGTCTTTTTCCATCCTTAATGACTCTGTGCCTTCACTTTGCCTTGCCTTGCCTTCAGGGGAGTCTGGAGAGGTGTGCTACGGTCGCCTGAAGCTGCCAGGGAAGAGGGAGATCCCCGTGGCCATCAAGGCTCTGAAGGCGGGCTACACGGAGAAGCAGAGACGCGACTTCCTGAGCGAAGCCAGCATCATGGCCCAGTTTGACCACCCCAATGTCATCCACCTGGAGGGGGTTGTGACCAGGAGTAGGTTGCACATGGGGAAGGGCAGGAGTTGGGAGTCAGAGACCAATTTGGGTGCTGTCCTGGCTACTGGTTTTTCAGATGCTTGGTCCCCTGCAGCCCATCTCTACTGCTGATAGCATGGGAGAGCTCACTCAGCAGGAAGAGATCCCTTCTTGCCAGGAAGCTTTCTCTCCTGATTGACATTCCCCATTAACATCTTCAGAGGGAGACAGTCTGTTCCCGGCTGCTTTCCTCCTTCCCCTTTGAACTCCATTAGAGAAATGAACCACTTGTTGGCTGCATCCCAGACCTCTGGGTCCTAGGGAGGGGGCTTAATGAGATTAATTGAGATTGCCCCCGTGTCTTCTGCTACAGGACAGCCCTTCCACATGGCTGTTCCCTACCTTGCTCTGCAACGCTCCCCGGTGCCCCAGGTCAGGGCTATTGGATCAGGAGAAGTCCTACCCATGAGCGTTTCTTTTAAAAGCTGCCTGTATAGAATAGTAATGTGAAGCCTTCCTTCAAAAAGGCACATTGGGATGCAGAGCATTATGTTAATGGCATGCAAATTTCAATGGGCTAAGGAAGCTGACCCAGCCACTTCAATAGCACCTGGAGGTAGGGTTAAGTGTCGGGGTTTTGGCCACATCTCCGCTGGGGTTCTGGCCACATCTCCATTGTCGTGCCCTCCACTGTGTGGGGCTGCAGTAGATCCCCAGGCCTGCATTAGCATTGCTCCCAGTAAAAGCACAACGCTGGGCTTCTTGGAGGAAGGTGACTTGTTAACTTGACCTCCCTTATCTTCTGCAGGCAAATTGGTCATGATTGTTACTGAGTACATGGAGAACGGCTCACTAGACACCTTTCTTAGGGTAAGTAGCTCTCATATTTTTATTCATTGAACACTCCTCTGGTCCTCTGGGCTGCAAGACAGAAGATGAGGTTGGGTCACACTCCTCAGCCCCACGGCCATCATGGCCCCTGCACAAGGGCAGTAGGCTCTTGGTGTCACCTCTTCAGTAGACTCCACGCGGCAGCACCAACGCAGGGCACCTGCCCAAGGGAAGAGTGGGTGGTGGGCCTTGGGGGCCAGGAGAGAGGCTCAAGAGATAGACAAAAGCACAGATGAACTCTAATTTATTTCCTTATCCAGAAGCACGATGGGCAGTTCACCATCATCCAGCTGGTGGGCATGTTGCGTGGCATCGGAGCAGGCATGAGGTACCTGTCTGACCTGGGCTACGTGCACCGGGACCTGGCTGCCCGCAACATCCTGGTCAACAGCAACCTGGTCTGCAAGGTGTCCGACTTTGGCCTCTCCCGCATCCTCGAGGATGACCCCGACGCTGCGTACACCACCACGGTACGGTGGTTGCCCCAGGGAGGTGAAGTTAGACACTTGTGTCAGGATAGGCAGTGCAGGAAAGGAGAAAGTCACCTCATCGCTGTTATTTGGACACAAACCCAAAGTTCTTCAGGCTTTTAACGCACTACATGAGAATGCTCCTCCTTTATGCTTCTCCACTGTGTTCAAGAAACGTGTAGATGTGGTACTTAGAGACGTGGCATAGTGGCAATATTGGTGGTAGGTGGATGGTTGGACTCTTAATGTAGGACACGTTTATCCGTGATTCTATTTTAAGATTCTCTGGCCAATCTGACAGCTCTGGAGCTTGATATGCTCCTCTACCAGAGGTCGTAAGAGGGGCAGTGAAATATATTGAGGGAATGTGTCCTTTTTGCTTTATCCTGGCAATGACATAAATCAGTGCGCTCCCAAAGCGCTCCTTTGGCTGGACAAATGTTCTCAATGTGGGTCAGTTCGCAGAGGTGGCTGAGGACTCTGAGCATCACTTTTCAGGAAGGGAAGTAGAGAAGCAAATAGAGCCTCAGGTTTGTGTGGGGTAACCCATGGCATGAACTATGAATACGCAGCGATAGGGTCAGGAGCATAAACTCTCTGACACAGTCTCTTTCAGAATATCCTTAATATAAGGATGTTTTCTTCTTCATAAACTTGTGTAGGAAGGCATCCCATCACAAAGGGTGCATTTGTCACCTTCAATCCCCATCAAGGAGTGTGACAGAGCAGATAGAACGAAGTTGGGTGGAGGCAACTCTCATTCTAGACAGGGACCCCTGAAAGGGGGTACACACTGAGTCTGTCTCAGCTGCTCTGGGAAACCCCCCTTACATTCCCTGCACCACAACTTTTCTCTTCATGTTGCCAGCAACCACATTTCTGGCCTAGATGTATTCTTAGCCCATTTATTGCTGTTTTTTGTTAGCACAGTCAGCCTTTAATTCTACAAGTTCTCCTCTTCAGCACTTGCCTGCCAAATCAGTAACAGGCAGGGAGCACACAACACAACTCCCCTTGTTTGCTGCACTGAACTAGCCAGGCTCTCTGCCTATGCCCAGAGTTAGCTCTCTGTTCTTGTGCAGTGGTAGCCCTTGGCTCCACCTCACCGCTGTGGTAATAGTGCCAGGGGAGGTTCAGGTTGGATATTGAGAAAGTTTATTCTCAGAGAGAGTGGCAGTGCACTGGCACAGCTGCCCAGGGTGGTGGAGTCACTGTCCCTGGAGGTGATCAAGGAACGTGGAGATGTGGCGCTGAGGGATGCGGTCAGTGGACAGCACTGGTGGTAGATGCACAGTTTGACTGGAAGACCTCAGAGGTCTTTCCAACCTTAGCGATTCTGTGATTCTACGGGTGTACAAAATGATGCACTTGTCCCTTGTTGTTTCAGGGGGGCAAGATCCCCATTCGCTGGACAGCTCCAGAGGCCATCGCCTACCGCAAGTTCTCCTCTGCCAGCGATGTGTGGAGTTACGGCATCGTCATGTGGGAGGTGCTGGCCTACGGCGAGCGTCCCTACTGGAACATGACCAACCGGGATGTGAGTGGGCTCAGGGCAGCACACTGCCTGTCCTGCCCTATCCCGAGCCAGTCTAGCAGGGTGCTGTGGAAAAGGGACTCCTGAGATCGGCCCTACCTCTCCTCACATCCCTTCTGGGCAGTGTGCAATGTGCCTATCCCCTGCGTGGTGACATCAGTTTGCCTTTGCTTTGCTGCACAGCGGCTCCTGGCTGTGCCTGGCTGGGCATATCCCCATCCCTGCCTAACCCTAACCCTACCCCTAACCTTAACCCTAAACTGAACCTGAACCCTAAACATACTCCTACCCCTAACCCTAACCCCAACCTGAACCTTAACCCTAGCCCTACCCATAACCCGAATCCAAACCCAAACCCAAACTTGAACCCCAACCAGAACCTGAACGCTAACTGCTCCATATCAGCCAATACGTTGTGCCACCTTACCTTTCCCTGCTAGGGCTCTGGGTCCCATGGTCCCTAGGCACTCACCTGCCAGTTCCTCCTGTGCTGGCATCCATCCCTCCCTCTGCCCACAAGTTGTTCCCAAGAAACCCAGACCTGTACCACCTTTGGTTTTTGACTCTGCAGAACCATAGGGCTCCTTGTGTTACCTATGGAAACTATACATCTGCCTGCTTTCTCCCTGCCCTCGAGTCCTGCGTGTCCCCTCTCTCCTTAGTGCTTTTCTTATCTTAGAAAGTAGCTTTGGTGATGGAGCCACAGGGACTTACACAACATCCTCTGCGCATTCCTTCGAGCAGAGTTCTTGCAGCCTTGCTGAGCAGTGGCAAGCTCTGGTTGTAGAACAACTGAATGTGAATGAAGCTCTCGTGACTTATCTGCTGGAGGCAAGCTGTGATATTTTAGGCCTGCTGGACCACTTAATCAATCTGCTGTCATAGCAGTGATTTCTTGTGTGTGTGTGGCATCCAGCCTGCTTCCAGCTCTCTGCAGAGGCTACACACAGCTCACTGGCAATAAACTTGTCATTCAGCATGAATCTGGTGTGCACCCCGCTATTTCCCCTTCTGACAGCCTTAAGAGCTCATGCACCAATGCTTCTCTGCGGACAGCAGTTTAGGGTGCTTGGATATGGGCAGGAGAGCAGCTCCCCTATAGCGTGTGGCTTCCTTTTAGGTCATTAACTCAGTGGAGGAAGGCTACCGCCTGCCTGCCCCGATGGGCTGCCCCACAGCCCTGCACCAGCTGATGCTGGACTGCTGGCAGAAGGACCGCGGTGAGAGGCCTCGCTTCTCCCAGATCGTTGGCATTCTGGACAAACTCATCCGCAACCCCGACAACCTGAAGTGCACTGCCACCGTGAACCGGTAAGGGCTGCAGGGATACAAGGGAAATGTTGTATGCATGTGGTGAGGCGCTGGCACAGGTTGCTCAGAGAGGCGGTGGATCCCTATCGCTGCAGACACCCAAGGTCAGGCTGGAGGGGCTCTAAGCACTGATGGAGCTGTGGGTGTCCCTGTGTGTGGCAGGGGGGTTGGACCTGATGGCCTTTAAGGGTCTCTACCAACTCAAACCGTTGTGCGATCTCCACCCGATCTCCAGGGCTGACCCCTCTGTCCTGCTCCAGGTTCACCCAGACGCCCTTCAACAGGACTCTGCTCGACTTCTCCTCCTGCCTGACAGTGGAGGACTGGCTGGACTCCATCCGGCTGGGACACTACCGGGACAACTTTGCCATGGCAGGGTACTCCTCCCTGGGCATGGTGATGAGCATGAACATTGAGTGAGTACCAAGAAGCAGACAGCACTGATGGGGTTTCTCCAAGCTCTGCCTTGGCTCGCTTGACCTTGCTAGTCCTTGAAGAGGAGGATGCCACCCCTCAGGAAATCGAGTTTGGTCTGTACCAGGATGCTCTGGAAATCCTCTGCCAAGTGAATACAGACCCTCCCCTGCCTCTTTCTTTCCACTCTCATTCCCATCAGGGGGAAATCAGAAAGTGAGAAGCTATAGGGTGCTTCAGGCATCACCACGTTCCACATTGCTGGTCCCAGAGGTCCTGTCTGCTTGGAAACTTGATGGAACAGAGAGAAATTGCTCCCTAGTGACCGAGGCTGGACAAAGAAGGGCTGAAGAAGGCTTATTCCACCATATATTCTCCTCCTTCTGTTGCTCAAGCATCTCTCCAGAGGTTCTCTGGGGTAGCTGTTGCCATAAGTGGTATCAGAAGGGATGGCAACTATAGCTGCTCCCACCCTGGGCTTATGTTTCCCGTCTTTTGCTGTTAGCTTTCATATCTCTGAGTATGAAGCAATCTTTTCTACCTCTGAGGAGAGCGGCTCCCTGTCAGAAGGTGTGAGACAGCCAGGCATTAGCTACTGTGACTCAGAAAGAACGTGATGGTGCACGCATTGGCTGGGCTGGGACAGGCAAAGCAGGAACCAGTGAAAGGGGAGATGGAGAGATGTAGGCAGAGGGCTGTCATGTGCATTCATTGGGGGCTGTAGCTGTGGCATTGAGCTGATATGGATCCTTGTTTCTCACACACGTCAGGGAAGGTTTTGAGCACAGAAACTCATCATCCGTCTGTCTTTCTGACCAGGTTATCTGAGGGCATCTCACTAAAACTGAATCCAATTTCAGAGCATCAATCTTGTCACCCACCATCCTGTCAGGAGCAATGGCCCTTTCTCCTGCCCAACCCCCCGAGTCTGTCAGGAGGCTGTGCCATGGGGAATGACAGCCTCTCCTTCCCCAGGCAGGATGCCCATGGCCCTTGGAGGAGAAACAGGCGAGGTGTCCATGGGGATTGCACACAGTCAGGATCTGTGTCTCTATGGGGCCATCCTATGGGTTTTCTGACAGTGTCCTTCTTCTCCAGGGATGTTCGGAGTCTGGGCATCACCATGATGGGCCACCAGAAGAAGATCTTGAGCAGCATCCAGGCCATGCGCTCCCAGCTGCTGAACACAAACGGCCCCAGGAGGCACCTCTGATCACCAGCTCTGCAGACCCACACCATACATTCCTTAACACTTACTTTGGCACAGGGGCAGCAGGGGGGGTTGAGTGGGAAAGGGGCACCAGACCAGGATCTGGAACTCCACCAGCATCTCTTTGATTTTGGCTTTGGTGGAAATATGGCTTTCCAGGTACCTCGACAATCCTGCTGCCTCCTTCCCCCATCTGAAGCCAAGAGGGAGGAGTAGCAAACAAAACAGCAATACCAGGACCTACAGGACTGAGCTTGTCATAGGCCACAGCTCCTTTGGATCTGATAAGAGGGGAGTCTGTTGGATCTCTGAACTGAGGAGTGTCCCACAAACTGCCACACAGCAGAGGCAACCCTGCTCCCAGTACCTCACAGCACTCAGCCTGTAACAGCCTGCAGGTGACTTCATGGGCCACCTCCACTAAGCCCAAGAGAGCAGGGGACAGAGTGCCAGCCTGCAGCACTAGGGACTGCTGGCAGTGCTAGGGACTGCTGGCAGGCTCCCCATGCTCTCTCCACCTGGGGAAAGGGGGGGCCAGGGTTTTCTACCTGGATCCTCAGAAGCCTCATGTCCTGCAGGAGTCTCCACCTCTTGAACACACCAGCACTGCTCCTGTCTGGACACAGCACAAGCGTCCCAGGGCAGCCTGAGCATGTTTTCTAGGGCCACACGCTCAGGTTTCTCCCCTGGCAGAGCTGCCATCTCCTGTCCTTTGGTCTCCCCCAGCTGCACCACAGCAGAGTGGGAGAATTTGCTCCCACCTCATGTGACTGGGGCCGGAGAGACTTCTACCAAACTTTGTTCTTATATCGCCCTAGAGGAACCCAAGAGCTGCCAGATTACCATACTGCCAGCCTACATCTGGGGCTGCCGTGTTATCTGCAGAGTGTGGATCCTGAGCAATATTTTCAGCTGCAGCCACACAGTTCATGTCACACGAAGCTGGCAGGATCTCCAGCACTACCCAACTGGTGGGCCCAATGATGGGCGGCTGACCTTTCCTCCTCAGCTCTTCTGCATTCTCCATAGGAGCATCTCTTCTGGCAAGCTTGCCTGACATGGAGCAATGGCTTCTGGAGACATGCAGAGCTGTTCAAGAGGTTGAGGTGGATGCAGTGGTGTGGAGGCGCCAGGAGGCTGAGCAGGCTGTGGGCTGGGAAGGCTATTCCTGGTTGTAAATACAATTTTATATGGGTTTGGGGACTGTTCTACTGAAATCCAATGTCAAGTACACAACATTTTCTCAAAGCACAGAAGCCTCAAACGTGGGGCTGAACTCACTGCAAAAAAAAACTCTTCTGGGAGCACGGCTGGGGAGGGTAGCAGTGCTGGAGGGGACGCACTGCCTGTGGGACCCACAGCATCTTGTCTGTAGCACTTGCACAGTAAATCCAGCATCACTCCAGTAAAAGTGCTGGTGGGATCTTGCCCAGCGTGTTTCTCTCAGCGCTATTTGGGCACAGGGAGGGTGGGGGGAGGGTTAAAGCCATTTCCCAGCTGCAATAATCCTGGCTGAACTGGCCCTGTTGGGGCTAGCTTAGCTTTCTATCCTGGGCACTTACATCCTGATGAATTCTCTGACTGTGGCGGGCACTTTACTTCTTCCTATGGAAGCTCTTTGTAACGGGGGACAGTTGCAATGTGTTGTTTAATTTGTATTGCACCTTATGTCCTGCACTCAGACCTGTCACGCATCCACCCTGCAGTCAGTGTAATGATGGAGCTCAGCCCTAGCCCTGCAACATGGGGCTGGCCATGTCCTCTCTTCCCAATGATGGGACTCCCTGGTGGGCCAGTCTGTCCTGGACAAACTGCCCTTGTACCCAGGGAGAGCAAAGGACAGGCCTGTGCCTTTGGGGTCATGGAGGTTGGGTGCTCCTGGCCCCATGGCCTTGGGGTTTGACGGTGATGGGGGCTGGAGGCTCTGAGTCTGGGAACTACCAGATGGCCCCTTTCCAGGTGGCTCGTGGGTCAGACCCTTCAGCACGGTGGGGTTGGACAGTTCCTGCCCCAAGGCCCGAAGACGCACAGACAGTGGCAGGGGGTGGGGATGGTGGGACAGGGTTTGCCTTTTATATTCAGACTGTGCACCTCCTCCTGAACAATAAAACTCCTTCTTCCCATGGGCCATCTCCTCGCCTGTTCTTGTCCCTGTGCTGCACAAAGCTGCTTTGTTTCTTAAGGAGACTGTGGGGACCCCAAGGGATGATCCACCGTGCACACAAGGTCCAGCACTTGAATGCCCACCTCCTTCCCTGCTCCAGAAGTACCCCATAGTTGAAGGTTACATCCCTATGGAGTAGGAGAGTCTTTGGGATGAGCCCACGTGTGCAGTGAATGTCCAGAACTCTGACTGTGGGCTCCCTGACTGGGTGTCACTGGGAAAAGCCTCCCCTAAAGCACCGCATCAGTGCTGCGTAGGGCAGGAGGTCATGCAAGCACGGCAGATCATGCAGGCAGATGTTCCTCTGAAGCACCACAGCTGCTCTCTCCTGGGCTCACTGCGAGCTGTGATCAAAGCCCACTGGAGATGAAAGACGGTGAGGACACAGGGGACAGCTCAGAGTGGTTCTTCCTGGAACAGCCCCAGTAGCAGATGCAGAGCGGGCAGCCAAGCATCTTCCCACGCTCCTGAACCCAACTTGCAGGTTTTCCAAGACCTAAGCTTTCTCTCTTCTGGAAATGTAGGAACTGTTTTAAAAAAGCAAAAACCAGCAAAACCTCAACCTTTCTCTCCCAGAGTCTGAGCTGAAGCATTTTGTACATGGACTTGCAAAGCCCATTTTGTAGACATTTTGTTGGAGGGTTAGCTGCCCTCCAGGAAATATTTTGCCAGTATATGAGTTGCAGGGACCAAGGTGATGCCAGCAATTACAAGAAAGAATCTAAGTTTTTCTTGCCATATAAATCCAAAATGGCACCACAGCATTAGGGTGGGATTGGCTCTATCCATGTTAATGTCAGGGACAGAGGTGAGCATCCCCAGGCAGCGCAGCCCACCACCTCCCAGCACATCTATAGGCATCATAGCCCACCTTCCTGGTTTGCTGGAGCCTTAATCCAACATAGACTCAAAGAAAAATGGTTGGAAGGGACCTCTGAAGGTCACATCACTCACCTTCTCCGCAAGCATGCCAATGTACACAGCTATGTACGTTCTGCTCAGACTCTCCCCCCACTATGCAGACAGGGACAGCACTGTGTCACTTCTTGCTTGTAGTTCAGACTTGGAAAGCTGGGTGAGATGGTGGTAGGCTCCTTCTGACAGGTAAGATTTTAGCATTTTAAAATCACAGAATCACAGAACTTTCTGAGTTGGAAGAGTCCCACAAGGACCACCATGTTTGACCCCTGGCTGCATACAGGGCCACTCAAACCCAAACCCTATGTCTGAGAGTGGTGTCCAAATGCTCCCAAGCTCCACTGGCAGAGGTGGAACAATGCACACACACTCCACCCCTCATCCCTTCACCCATTACAACCAGAATTCCTCCCAGTCGCTCAGAACTCCCAGGATGCTCGCACATCATTAGCTCCCACTGCCATGAAAATGCACTCTTGGGATGTCACTGGGGGCTCCTTTGCAACAGCAAATAAACCCTCATATACCACATTGGCCATCAGGACCATCTTTAATGTTCCCCATGGAGCAACTCCAGTTTGCTCAACTGGGAACTGGTCTTCCCCCCTTTTCCAGTTTCCAGTTCTAATCACACCACCCAAAAGTACTCCAACCTACCCATAAGTCACCTCTGAACCATTTCACTGATAGCTCTCTGGGCCAAATCTGGCTGTGTCATCAGCTCTGAGAGCTTTGTGCTCCTGGAAGTGGCATTCCGGACCTGCAGAGCCCTGCATGCAGCCACCCATCTTAGCTCTGCACTCACGCCTGCGGAATGGCAGCTTGATGCAAGCTTGCAGGGGACAGATCCACTCTGTGGATGGTGTTAACAGATGGTGAACTCTGCTTCGTATTTACTGATATGATTCCTGTCTGATCACATACCAGCTTGGTCTGCCAAGGAGGGCAGTATTCCCAAACCTCCGTCTCACTCTGCTTTGAGCACAGCCGTTTAGCATCACTTCCAAGTAAATTACTCAGAATAACGTGAAATAAGACAGAAATACCCTCCACAGCTGCCATTTTAACCCTCGAAGGGGTCCCAGGTTAAGTTCTGCATTGGTTTTGAAGCATTTCTTTGCTCACACCTGGGCTGGAAACAAACACGGAGGAGTGAGCTGGTGGATGTCCCATCCCTGGAGGTACCCAAGGCTGTGGATGGGAGCCTGGGCAGTCTGGTGAAGGGCAACCATCCCATGGCAGGGGCTGGGGCTGGGTGGCCTGAAAGGATCCTTCCAACCCAACCATTCTGTAATTCCATGATGAGGAGATCTTCCCTCTGAGCAGCCTCCTGTCACAGAAGAAGGAAATGCATGGCACTTTATCACCTATGCATTGATACCAACCACAACCAGGCAAATGAGTCTTCAAAGTGGGTGAAACTGTTGATTCAGACCCTTACCCATGTCACGTCAGAGGCTTTCATTTTACTCATGCTGGAAGTGAATTACTCCCCAGCATCCATTGATGTCTTCCTGAACGAAGAGACTTTCACTGTAGACTTCTTGTTCCTCATCATTTGCTCCATTTACTCTCTGCTCTCCCATTATCCAGAAGAGTGTCCCTCAGGGAGCAGGCTGTGGGATGTGGGTTGCTGTTGGGTGACATGCAGGAGGTCACCGCACGTCTTCCTGCCTTGCCCATTCCATGCAGGGCAAGATGCAGCCCCTCTTCGTGTTGGGTTCCTCTAAAGCTGTCATCAAAAGATGAGCTTCCTCATTACAATCCCTTTATTTCTCTCATATTCAGAGCTGCCAGTGAGGGGTCAGCAGCACTTATGAAATTTTCAATTCTCGCAGGTTTTGAATTTACATGTTTTTCCCCATGTCTGAGCTGGAAGAAGATGATGAATAAAAGATTAAAATTGGAGGTCTCCCAATCATTTAAGAGCAATGCAATGAGTGTTTATTACGGGAACAAGCACCAGTCAAACACTGCCGCATGCATACCAAAAAATTAGCAGTGAACATCAAACAGGACCCAGACAAAGGGCTGTGCTCTTTGATGTGACTCTGATGGGGTGCAGGGAGGAGTAAACCTGGGGAGCAGAGCAAAGCCCCCTGGAGATGTTTGGAGCTCTGTGTTGGACTCCAAGATGCTCCAGAGCAGAGAGAAATCCCGCCAGCTCCAACGACACGTCCTGGTGAAGAGCTTCCCATTGATGTGGACCTTCAAACGATGAGAAATTTTGTGATAAAATAAGTAGTAGAATCGATAAATATGATTATTTTTTTTTCCTAGAAAATTGATTTTTTGATACTTCATGTTCCTTCTTCAGATTCAGACTACGGGTTTAAAATTGGACGGCTCACATCCCGTACAAGAACTGGATCATAGAATCACAGAATCACAGAATGGTTGGGTTAGAGGGGACCTTAAAGTCCACCCAATTCCAACCCCTGCCATGGGCTGGTTGCCCCCCACCAGATCAGGCTCTCCCCATGGATGGGGCTGTCCATGGCCCCATCCAACCTGACCTCTAATGCCTCTGAGATTTATCAGTCTCAATCTGTTCTAATAGAGCTATTTCATTTTGTGTGACTGTTTCCACCAGAAAACAGCACCGAGGGAGGTTCAGGTTGGATATTAGGAAAATCTTCCTCTCCTAAAGAGGGTTGGGCACCGGCACGGGGTGCCCAGGGAGGTGGTGGGGTCACCATCCTTGGAGGTGTTAAGAAAAATGAAGATGTGGCACTGAGGGACGTGGTGAGTGGGCATGGTGGGGGTGGTTTGGTGTTGGATTGGGTGATCTTGTTGGTCTTTCCAACCTTAATGTTTCTGTGAGTACTATCCTAAAGAAAGAGATGTGGCTTTTTGAGAGAGAATGGAGGGATGGTGGGAAAAAGTTGACCAGGACAAATTTTGGTGAAGTAGAAAGTGGTGGTGGGACTTGGGGAGAGCTGTGGCAGAAAAAGGAAAGGGATGAGGTGAGAGAAGGAGGGAGCCAAGTAGGTGGGAGGGGGGCTGAACTAAGAATTCTGTCTGGTCAAGCTGTTCTTGGTGTGAAAAGAACTCTGTAACTAAAGGCAATGTCTTCCTGAGAAAACCTTTGGGAAAGAGATAATAAAAGGTTGAACAAAATGTTTGCAGCTTCTGTGCTGAGAGATGAAAACAGGGCTGGACTTGCCGGTGCACGATACCTTCTCTGGCCATGGATGCAGCTCTGTGCGTGTTGTCACTGTGTTTCCTGGCTCCAGCAAAACAAATCTCCCCTCACAGCCAACTGACAACGTCCCTTCCTTTCAGGCACTTTGCTTCCCAGTTCACTTCTGTATCAGCCCTATGATAGTTATGGGAATTGGCACAGCCTTGGCTTGTGGTTGCTGGCTCAAAGTGAAGCATCATCGTCCTGTTCTTTGCCTCAGTTTCCCTCTCTTATTCCAAGTCCTGTCCCCACACTTCAGCCCGGAGCTCAGATCTCACCCTTCATCCACTGGGTCCCAGTCTCACCATGCCAACAGACAACAGCAATGAGTCATTGGGGATCACCTGTCCAGAGATCTGGAGGTGGAGGGGGAGCAGCAGAAGGACCTGTGCTCCATCTGGGAACTGCAAGGACATGCGAGGAGGGGACTGAAGGGAACACAGCCCTGTGGGTCACCCCGTATGTGACAGGTGGCAGCCCCACTGTGGGGGAGCTGTTGGACAGGTCAGCCCAGGGGTCCACTCGTGTTGAGATGTCTCAAAGCAGCAAATCTCATTGATAAAAGCTGTGTGTAACATGCTGAAATGCTACGACCCATCTTTCCAAGACACATCCAGGCCTTCCACCTTTTTCACCCAGCTGTGGGCTATCCAAAAGCACTGTAGGCAACACCCTCACAGCGTGCCTGGCTCCATCCTGTGCCTCTCCCCCCGGGGGAGTTCAGCCACACAGGGCAGTGAGGACGGAGCAGTGCCTGCTTCTATGATTTATGGAAATAAATGACAGCTGCAGAAGGAGCGTGCGATGTAGCAGTGCCCCTACAGACAAGAGGGTGGCAGCCTCAGCTTGCATCTACATATGTCCAGGAGAAGATGTGAAAGAGGCAAAGCTTTTCTCCAAGCTCACAATGAGCCCCCTGACAACGTCCTGAGCAAATGGATCCCTGGGACTGCTTCTATCTCATGTGTGCTGTTCTTCCATACTTAATCATAGCATTATAGAATCGTTTGAGTTGGAAGGGACCCTTAAAGGTCATCTAGTTCCAACCCCCCTGCGACGCACAGGGATACCTGCAGCTTGCCTCCTGCTCTCCTGACACTGCCTTCAGCTGCTCTGAGAGCATCCCATCACTCTGCCTTCCTCCTGGGCTTCTCTGGTTCAGCCCAGCCCTGAGCTGAGGGCAAGGAGTGGGCTGACCCTGTCCAAGGGTTGCTTCCCAGCAGCGGGGCTGAAGCAGACGGGGGTGACGCTGGGTGTCAGCTCCCTGCCCGTGTCCCAGGGCAGTTCTGTGCTGTGATGTGTGCAGTCTGAAGGACACGGGAAGCGCAGCCACAGCCTCTTTGTAATTCCCTGCACACGCATCCCGGGGAGCGGGGAGGGCTCCAAGCGTTTTGTTTCATCTCTGCAGAGTGCCTGTCAGCCCCCCAGCTCCAGGAGGACGGGGCGGTGGACGGACGTGGCTGGGCAGAGCTCCCTGTGCTTTGACAGCTCCATTGGCGTCGGCGCTGACAGCTGCGGCCGCTGACTCTGCCCTTCACTTTGATCCTCTCCCAGGACTGCTCCCATCACTGACAAAACCTCTCCCTTTGCTTTTACACTCTGCCATGCCCTCACTTTAGCAGGCAAGCCCTCAACACTGCTCCGCCGGCACTGGGATGTGGTCCTGCTCTGGGGACAGAGCCCTCCTGGCACCCACTTGCCCACCACCATTCTCTCCTTTGGTGTCCCGGGCTGCAGGCCCTGCTCTGCTGCAGCCTGATGAAATATGTATTTTCTATTGAAAATCCAAATGCATTGCACAAACCAGAGGGAGTTTGTGCTTGAGGGGCACAGCTTGAGGCTGGCACCTGGGGCTGTTTTCCAAGGGCCAGGATCACATCTTGGGTGTTATCGCCCAGATTTTTAAAGACGTTCAGCATCCATGGGTAGCATTGATGGTGGCTGCCTGAAGCTCTGACTGCTGCCAGTGGCTGATCTCTCACTGAGACCATATTTTTGTGTGGGTGAGGCATAGGGCAAGAGAGTGAATCCAGGCAGATGCGCCATGAGTCTATAGACTGGATGGCAGGAGGAGACAGGAAAGGCTCCATCTGCAGATGCAGAGCAGGAAATTGCAGTCATTCTGGCCTCTTTGCCCAAATCCTTCTCTTTCATCATCTCTTCTTGTTGGAGCAAGCAGCCCAGGGAGGTGGTGGAGTCACCGTACCTGCAGGTGCTGAAGGAACATGGAGATGCAGCACTGAGGGATGTGGTCAGTGGGCATGGTGGGAATGGGTTGGGTTTGGACTGGATGATCTTAGAGGTCTGCTGTGCAGGCTGCGTGCTTTCAGATCCCAGCACCACCTCACTCTTTTGGTCACGAGCCCAAAACCTTTCAGCACCTTCTGTGTCCCTGTGAGGAGGACAAGGGGTGCCACATATGGCAACCCTCCATTATCCCCAGCCATGGTGACTGCTGCTCTCTGCTCCTCCTTTACTCTTTCTCCAGTGGGACGTAGCTCTGCTTCAGCACAGTTTGCCCAGCACCAGTGGTATCTCCACCAGAACCAGTTGCTTCTCCATACTGGGTCTCTGGGCCATGTGGAAAGCCAAGGACACAGGGAAGGAAAAAGGGGAGTGGCTCTACCCAGAGAGAGGCTCACCAGTTGCTCCCAACTGCTGTACTGGAGGTGGGCACTGCTAAAAGACCGAGTCCCTGAAACTAAAGTGAGTTTCCCATCTTAGTGCTCAAGGCAGTGAGGATGGCTGCCTGCCCCTCTGTCTGATTTTCCATTCTCCTGTCCTTTCGTAGAATCATAGAATCACTAAGACTGGAAAAGACCTCTAAGATCATCCAGTCCAACACCAAACCACCCCCACCATGACCACTGTGTCCCTCAGTGCCACATCTCTATAGTTCCTGAACACCTCCAGGGATGGGAACTCCACCACCTCCCTGAGCAGCCTGCTCCAATAAGAAAAGATGCTGAACTCACAATGGGGAACAGGTGGATTTGGGTAAAGAAGCCAAAATGTTAGTGATTTCCTGCACAGCATCCTAACCTTGGACAACGCATTGCCCTGTCCCAGCCCATCAGCTCAGCCTTTGGTTTCCCCTTCTCTCCCCCCACTCTATGGTCCTGGTCCTCCATGTTTCTGGTCTGGGTAGGGTGGGGGTCTGGGTAGGACCCCCACCCTTTGCGCTGGGCTTCCTCTCGCAGAAGTGGAGCAAAGCATGCAATATGAATGAGCCGCCGCAGCCTGTCGCGTGCTGCCGGGCTGTACCCTGATTCGATTAGCACTGATGTTTCTTTCATGAGCAAAAGGCTTTCTCCTCTACGGAGCTCTTTGCCGAGCTCAGTCACGGAAGCAGACGGCTGATTAACCACCCGCTGCCTGCAGCTCCTGCCTGCTGCTGGCCCCCTCCCTGCCTGCTGCCTCCATCCTGCTGCTCCGGAGCAAGCCCTCGCCCTGCAGCCTGCACCTGCCTTCCTTCTTCTTCCCAGGCTGCTGTTTGCCACGGGTCCATCCTATGCCAAAGGTTTTGGGTTGTTTTTCATGACATGACAACGTGATGGGGCTGGATATGGCCGGACATGGAGCAGAGATGCTTATGGGATGAGGGACAGAGAATCATAGAATCATTCCAGTTGGAAAAGACCTCTAAGATCACCCAGTCCAACCATCTGCCTGTCTCCAGTATTGCCCATGAGCCACGCACCTCCTGCACAAACAGCACAGGGTCAGCTTCCACGTGCTGCCGTGCTGATGAATGCTCTCCCTTCAGCACAATCTTGATGATTTTCCTAATGACCAGGCTTGCAATAAGCCTGGCTCCTGAGAATTCTGCTGCTTTATTTCAGGCTGTTAATTGTACCTCGCAAGGACATTCCTGCTGCTCATTCCTACTGTTCCCATTTTGCTGTTATCTGGGACAACGTGAGCGCTAATGGGCTTCCTCAGAGCTGGGGCAGGGAGAAGGGGACGCTGCAAAGCCCGTTGTGTGTCTGTCCCTGGGCTTCTGTAAGGTAACCTTGAGTCCAACGTGCACCACCAAAACTTTGTGCAGCGCCATTTAGACCAACTTTCTTTGTGCAAGAGCCATTCCTCCCTGCCTCCCTCCGCACACCGGGCTCACGCTCAGCATCAACTTGGTTGCCCCTTTCCCAAGGAAGAAAGAAGCTGCAGGAGGTGTCAAAGCAACAGAACTTTGCACAGTCAAGTGCTCAGCTAGCTGGAAAAGCCCTGCGTGATCTGGCTGAACACCTTCCCTATGCCCTTTGCATACCCGAATGTTATCTGTGCCCTTAATTATGTGTGTGGGTAAATCTTCCCAGGAAACACTGAGTGGGTGAAAATCGTTCTTTGTTGCCACGCGTTTACAGCCTTTTCCTCTGCTGTTCCTCGGTGCTGCTGTGGGAAAGGTTCGTCCTTTCTGACCCATTGATTCAATCACAGCCCTGCACTCCCAGCTCCATTCCCACCCACACCCACGGCTGGCGCAACGCAGGGGGTTGCATTGTTATTTGCAGGTTTGATTAACACCGGAGCTAATTGTTAGCCCCTCACACCGCTTTCCGTGTGGGGGAGGAACAGCCCTGGGTGCACAACAGTTATGCATAAGCTAAAATAGATGCAGCAGCGATGCGCGGAGAGCTGAGGGCACAAAGCAGCCTCGCTGCGACGGTGACTCAGCCGCCGAAGGGCTGACCCAGTTCTTACCCAGCAGAGGCCATTTTCGGGAGCGCATCCCCAGCTCAGAGCCTGCGCTGCCCCATCGCTGCACCCCAGCGCCGCTGCCAGACGCCGCCTGCAGCTCTGCCTTCACCTCCAGCGAGCAGCGATCCCGCAGCCCCTGGGAGCACTTGACACGCGAATCCTCTCGCGCAGACAGCGCTTTACACGCTATTGCTGGCACAACACAGCAAGCAGCCAGGGGTTTCTCTGACTCACACGCTCCTCCCTGCAGCTCCCCGGGCTCGTCCTTTCCCCGGCCGTCACAACAAAGCCAGCGGCAGTCTGTGCCCTTCCTCTGCTCCCTGTGCTCTGCTGTCCTCCCCGCTCTGCTCCTCGGAGTGCATCCCCGGCTCCCTCAGCCTTTCTCTATGGGAGGGGTGCTCCAGCCCTCTGAGCATCTTTGTGGCCTCTTCTGGACCTGCTTGAACACCTCCACATCTTTTTGTGCTGAGGGCCCCAGGCCTGGATGCAGTACTCCAGATGGAGTGTCACAGGGGCAGCAGAGGGGGCCAGTCCCCCGTATCCTCTTCCTTTCCAGGGAGCAGCTCTCTTTCTTTATACTCAACAGGGTGACCATATCACAGTGGCATCACTGTGTCACAGCTCTGCTCAGCTTGGGGACAGAGTGTGGGGAGGAGGTGGGCAGGCTGAGGGGCATCAGGGGAAGGAGATGGGTGGGTGGATTGGAGAGGTGGGCCAGGAGGAACAGTGAGGTTCAAAAATGGCAAGTGTAGAGTCCTACGTGTGGGGATGCACCAGTACAGATCAGGGGCTGAGCTGCGAGAGGAGCTCTGCAGAGAAGGACCTGGGTGTCCTGGTAGCCAGCAGTTGACCAGTTGTTGACCAGTGGTCGATCAACAGGGTGACCATGAGCCAGCAGTGTGCTCTGGTGGCCAAGAGGCCAATGGGACCCCAGGGTGCATCGCACAGAGCGTGGCCAGCAGGGCGAGGGAGGTTCTCCTCCCCTCTGCACTGCCCTGGGGAGGCCACATCCGGAGCACTGGGCCCAGTGCTGGGCTGCCCAGTTCAAGGCAGGCAGGGAACTGCTGGGGAGAGCCCAGCGGAGGGCTACAGAGAGATCGGGGCCTGGAGCATCTCCTGTGTGAGGAAAGGCTGAGAGCCCTGGGGCTGTTGAGCGTGGGGAGGAGAAGGCTGAGAGGGGATCTGAGCAACACTTAGAAATGTCTGCAGGGTGGGAGGCAAGTGGATGGGGCCAGGCTCTTTTTGGTGGTGCCCAGCGACAGGACGAGGGGCAGCGGGCACAAACTGCAACCCAGAAGTTCCATATGAATATGAGAAAAAATTTCTTAGCTTTGAAGATGACAGAGCACTGGAAAAGGCTACCCTGAATGTTCCTGTGCTGCTGTAAGTCTGTATAGCATAAGGTAAATAGCTGATCTGTGCACAAGCGTGCCTGGGGGGCTCTGATGGCCCTGGGGGCTGCATGCAGAGCCAAGCAGAGCTGCGGTGGTCAGGGCAGAGCCGGGGAGATGCATCCGGTGTGCGTTGCTCCTGGACTTCAGGCTTTGGACTCCATCTGCTGTAATAAATGTGGAATTTCCTCAGCTCGCACTGAGCTGACAACGCGGTGCCGCCGGCACTGAGCAGCAAGTGGGACATAAGTAGGGCACATGGGGAAAAACGAGGACATGGCCTCAGCCCTTGAGAAGCTGAGGTGTTTCCCAGGAAGGCTGGATCCTCTGCTCAGCGTTGATGGCAGCAGTGCTCTAGCTCTGCAGAATGAAGACATCACTTGTTCCAGCACTGCTTATGTGAGTCAGAGCTTTTTGGTGTGTCCTGGTGCGACACAATTTTCAGTGCTGCCTGGATGCCGAGCACTGTGGGGCAGCCTGGAACATCCCAGCAGGACCCGCTGCTGTTTTGTGCAGCCCCAGGTGCTGCTTTCACTCTTCCAGACCCATTTGGGATCATGCTTGTGAACGGGAGGCCCACGCCCGGGGTTGTGCCTCTCCCTGCCTGCATCCCCCCTGCTCCCTGCACCACCGTGGCTGCAGAAGGGAACCGATCCCACGCTGCAGGGCTGGGGCTGACAGCACTCAGCTCCACCATCGGGGATGTGTGGGCAGCTCCTGCCCATCTGTGTGCGAGGAACGAGAAAATACAGACTGGTGATTTTCTCTGGGGGGCTGAGCACAGATCAATCTCGCTGAGCGCTGTGAAGCCTAAAGGACACCTTGAAAACTTCTTTGCTTTTGTCAGGAAAGGAGCTGATTTCTCACTTTCCGGGGTTCCTTGGGGACTTCCCCACAGATTTCCAGCAAAGGAGAGCAGCATCTTCCCCACGCCCACCTCGCTCGCCTCTGTTCCTCCCCCCGGCACCCATGGGCTGATGCAGAGCCCTGGGGGGGCCCTGTTCATGGCAGGGGAGTTGGACTAGATGTCCTTTATGGATGCCTTCCAACCCAAACGATTCTATGATCCCACGATCTCCAGTTGGGTTGGGGATACCACAATCCATTTTCCCTCAGAAGCATTCTCCGCCCTTTGTGGCCCGTTCTCAAGAGACTTCAGCTCTCTGGATGGGGAGCACAGACCCATCTGCAAAAGGGAGAGAGCTTCGTCCCAGCCCCACAGGTCTCCAGATATTCCCTCCCCGCCCCCTGTCCATGACCCCACAGTGACATGAGGTCACCCCATCCCTTACCTTGCTCCGGGTGGGAGAGCTCACCATGTGCATGGAAACATCCCCGCTTCCCACCAGCTCCAGTCGGGGCCCCTCTCTTTGATACTGTAATTTAGCTACATGGAAACAGTTGTGTTCTGAAATTAAGCATACAAGGAGCTCTCCTTAAGCCAGATGAATTATTTCCACATCATTTCATATTTTCTGCTCTATTAATTTCCTTCTAGCCTGTCATTTTCTTCATTTGTCCCAAGGCTCCTGGGGTTCAGCTGAGCCAGTGCTAGGTGGGATGTGCAGTTCCTTTTCCTCTGGCCAAGTCCTGGTAGCTGTGTGGGCACTTGGATTTTGGGGCTGCTGGAGGTTCAGACAGGTTCTCAGCTCCCAGGGAGTCCAGAGCTCCCAAGGGGCGATGGGTGCTCCTCATAGCATCATCTCCAGCTCCTGCAAAGGAGGTGCATGGCCTTTCTGTGGGGATGTTGGCAGTGCTGGTGGCTGCTGCCATCTCTTGTCATTGAACCATTAGGTTGGAAAAGAGCTCTAAGATCATCCAGTCTAGTGGCATGGAGCAGCCTGACATGATTTCAGTGCCATTCAGGTGCACAGCCCCACAATGCACCCCACTCCTCTGCCTTGGTGCTGACCTACACGTGCCATCTTGACATCACAAACTCTTAAAAATGAGTCCTTAAAAACAGGAGTCCACCTGAATGGGTCCAGGCCAAACGTGAGGTTCATTGCTTTGCTGGAATGGGGGTTCAGTCCTCTCTCACCCCTAGGAACCCTTCACAATCCAGAAGCAGTGTTGAAGGAGCCAGTCCAGATAACTGGATTTAGGAACTAAAAAGTCAATCAGTGCTGTGCTGGTGGCTTGGGCAGCTCTTGTGTTCATGGCGTCTTTTGGGGGCTCCAAGTCCTTGGGGATACAGGAGAGTGATGGTGTGGATGTAGTCACCATGTGCTTGGCTGGATCGTGCTCTGAGCACCTGATCAAGCTGCACATGTCCCTGTTCATTGTAGGGGAGTTGAAACAGGTGGCCTTCAAAGGTCCCTTCCAATTCCAACAATGCTAGGATTCTACGATCTTAGGCTCTGTTCCTGTGCTGTAGGTGAGCGCAGGAATTGGGCTGTTCTATAGCACTGAGGGATGGTTTAATCCCCCTCCCCACTCTTCATACATTTCCCTCCCTGTGGTGGTCTCTCATTAGCATCCCACTGCTGTCCTCCAGCTGCTTTCCCTGCTTACCCCATTTCTGAGGCTATCGTAGGACTTTATGAATCATTTATCTTAAGCAGCAATTATTGTCCAAACAACTTATTAATACCGTGGGTATCAGCTTGCTCAAAACATCAGAGGCAAAGCATGAGGCATAAACATTGCAGAAGGTGGATTGAGAGAAGGATTGTCTCAATTATGCGAGCCCCCCCAGCCTCTCCCCAATCACACAAGCAGTTTCAGGGACACCTACTGGGCACCAGGCCTCAGCATCTCCCCAGCATCAGGCTGAAAGGCAGAAGGCAGTAATGGGGCAGCAATGAATGAGAAAGGCAGCTGTGCTCAAAGCATGCAGCTGAGCTTGATGTCTTGCCTTAAAATCATAGAATCATAGAATGGCTTGGGTTGGAAGGGACCTTAAAGGTCATTGAGCCCCAACCCCCGTGCCATGGGCAGGGTTGCCAACCACTAGATCAGGCTGCCCAGGGCCCAATCCAAAACAGTATCACCTATTGCCTTCAGTGGTGATCACTGAGCTCTGAGAGCTCAGGAGGCTGTGAGCACCTTCAGTTGGCCGTGGCTATGGCAGCTCAAGGGTTTCCTTCAGAGCCACCTCAGGGAGCAGGACTCATGTGCCCGCAGTGTTGCCCATAGAGGCAATGGGCTGGGATGCTTCCAAAGTCATTACGTGGGATCTGAGGAGGGTGATCCCCCCAGCATGGCATATTCCAAGCAACCTGAAAGTAAAGCTGAGCTGTCTGTGAAAAGATGCCTTTCTGCACAGGATAAACAACACAACCCCATGCGTCTGGTCAGCGGGGAAAACTTCAAAGCTGGAAGCAAAGCAAATTTAGTCACAGCTGCAAATCCTTCTAGGATAAATGGTGTTTGCACAACCTCAATTACTTCAGTTGGTGTGTGCAATATAACACGCAGGATTTCCTGGTGACTGTTGATATGGCAGCATTGCTCTGCCCCATCCAGCACCTGTCAGCCACGACCTGATCCAAGACCTGAAAAGATGAAGAATGCCCCAGATGGGTTCTTGTTGGATATTAGGAAGAATTTCTTCTCAGAAAGAGTGGCCCAGCATTGGCACAGGCTGCCAAGGGAGGTGGTGGGGTCATGGTCCCTGAGGGTGTTTAAGGACAGGGTAGATGTGATACTCAGAGACATGGTCAGTATTGATGGTAGGTAGGCAGTTGGACTGGGTGACCTTAGAGGTCTTTTCTAGCCTTAATGATTCTGTGATTCTAAATGTCCCTATGAGCACTGAGTACCCTACAGGGCACCCTATGTTGGGGGCGAGAGGAGGGAGCAGCCCCTGGGACTCAGTCTTATTCTAACTGTGCAAAAACAGATCACAGAATGGTTGGATTGGAAGGGACCTTAAAGCCCATCCAGTTCCAATCCGATGCTGTGCGCTGGTTGCCCCTCATTGGATCAGGTTGCCTAGGGCCCTATCCAGCCTGCCCTTGGGCTCCTCCAGGGATGGGGCACCCACATTTTCTCTTCTCCCTCCTGCTCATAAACTCCCTTCAAGCCTGAACACTCCCAACTCCCTCAGCCTCTCTTGGTAAGATGAAGCCACTCACCCTGGAGGGAGAGCTTCAGTGCATCACAGCGAGGCAGGGACAGGTTCAAACTGGGGACAGAAACCCATGGTGCGATGCGCGGCGTTGAGTGGGGTCTTCTCACCTTGCAAGGAGGAGGCACGGGGAGGGATGAAGCTCCTACAAGAAAGCTGTGTGTAAGGTGTATGTCAGCTCCAGGGCAAGAACCCATGACTGCAGGGCTGCTGTATGACAGTGTGGAGAGGAGAGGCTCTGCCTCCCCCTGTTCCAGCACGCTGCACGTGCCAGCCCCTCCGGGAGCATCACCCGTGCAGGGTGGGGATTGCAGCCTTTATAGAGACTTCTTCAAAGCCGCCGTGTTTGAGGCTGGGGTCACTGTGAGGCCATTCCCTGTCGCTTCTCTGTGAGCTCTTCCACGCCCCCCCCCAAACACACAAAGCTGTTTTCAAATGAATTAAAATGAATCACCTCTACTCCGCTGACAAACTTTTCTCCTCCTCGCTCCCCTTTGAAGATTGCTCAAAACATGCTAGACTTATCAAGAGTAATTTTAGGGGAAAACAGAGAAAAAATATGCAAACTACAGACTCAGGCCCCTGAAGACTAAAGCAGCATCGAAGAGCTCTTCTAAGGCGCGTGGATGCAATGAGGCTGCCTTATCTCCGAGTCAGCGCTGGAGTAGAGAGCCACGTAACGAGGGACTATTTCCCATCTGCTGCATAAATCTAAAGTTACTTCAGGCAGAATGAGGAATCAGAAGGTACTTCAAAGGCATTTTAGCTCTGTATCTGTGTCAAACTGCAGCTCTAAGCACTCTGTGTTGCCCTCCTATTAAAGATGAACTTTTGTACTCTGTTAGACATCTTAAAAAGCATAAAACATAAGTTCATTTGCTTTTCAAGTACTCCCACCCCCACCCCCTGCTCGGATCCTTTGCAAAATAGGAGACTGTTCTGGTATTTGTGAACAAACAACCTTGGCTTTGTGCAGCGGTTTCATCTCGCTGCCAGCATGGCTGCGTTGGGTGCAGCTGAATGAAGTTCTCTGGGTTGCAAAGGGAACGTCTCCACTGGGGCATGGTGGGAGCATCCTGGGACAGGCAACTGCCTCACAGAGTCTTTGAGTTGGAAGGGATCCTTAAAGGTCATCTAGTCCAACTCCACACACCTACAGCTGCTTCCCATGCTGTCCCTGCCTCCCTCCATCACTGAAGTTTTGTTCCAGGGGAGACATGGCTGCACCTGGGGGAGCGCGGTCAAGAGGGGACTGACTCAGTGCAACCCTTTTCCTTGCAGAGTTTGAGGCTTTATTAGCATTTTCTACAAAATGAGATGAATTGCACTGGGTTTCCTGCTGTGGAAATTGGATTTCTTTGTTATAAGCTGGCACCAAGCTCCATGTCCTGGTGTCCTTGTGTGGGATGCACCCTACCAAGGCATCCCCATTCAGGACCCCACGAGTGCCAAGAGCACAATGTGACGTGCACTGATTGGCCATGGCTGGAATCAATTTATGGCACTGAAGCAAAACAAAGAGCTTTGCTCATTCCAAAGCCTACATTACTTCCTGGATTCACCAGAAGATCTGGAGTTTGGTCTGTGCTTTACGTGGCATTTCCTGAAAGAACAGCAGTTCTGCTTCCCCAATGAGCCACCCACCCGTACGCCGCAGATGGGGCAGCAGGGAGGGAGGACGACCCCATAAGGATGCACTCACCCACCTGGGAAGGATGGGAGAGTCATGACCATGTGTAGAATCACAGAATCATGGAATACCTCGAGTTGGAAGGGACCCACACGAATCCTTGAGCTGCACACAGCACCACCTAAACCCAAACCCAATGGCTGAGAGTGGTGTCCCTGTGCTCCCCGAGCTCCGGCAGCTCAGGGCTGTGCCCACTGCCCTGGGGAGCTGTGCCATGCCCACTGCCCTTTGGAGCAGAACCTTTCCCTGATATCCATCCTCCAGAACCTCCAGGACCTGAAGGGAATGTTTGTGAGGGCACTGGGAAGGAAGGGTGTGAGATGAGGAGGAGAAAATACTAGGAAGAAAGAGAAGAGACAGGGAGGGCTTTTTGCAGAGAGCTCAGAAGCAAAAAGCACAGTGGGAGTAATTAGGGGATTGTGATTCAGGTGTGAGAAAAAATGAGCAGAGTATCCATAGGGGAAGTGGAAACAGAGAGCGAGGAGGAGCTCACAGTCTGGAAATGGCTGACCACATGGTTCTCCTCCACATCGTTTCTGTCTCTTTCCCAAGGCCTGGGGGACCTGACTACTCTCTGCACATCTCAGGACGCTTTCTGCATGAATTATGCTTATCCAGGTGCCTACTGAGTCTGTTCATCACTGCGTTTTGCACTGAGCTCTTGATGTGGCATTCAGGCCTGACGTCCACGTGCTCTCCAGATGGCCATGGAGATTTTTAATGGATTGCTGTCACATCTGCCACCTTCCACAACATTTTGATCAATGCATTGGAGATTGTAGGCCATCTGATTTCCTCTAGAAGTCTTGTGTGAGTCCCACATGGCCTTGGCCCTTTGTAACAGTGCAGGTGCTTGCTTTGCTCTATGCCTATTCCTCTAGCACCTTCCAGAGGGCCTCTCAGATTTATCCCCTGAAAGAAGCCGTCGTGGTGTGGGAACCTGCATGATGTGAGAGGTGTAGAATGCCACTGCAAATTTAGTTCTATTTTTTGGTAAATCTACCTGCTCCCCCTCCTGTCCTCCTTTTATACACCGCTCTCTCTCACCCCCATCAATCTCCTGACGATACAGGCTCCTAAAACACAGGGGAAAATGGAATTCTTAGCTGCTAGCAAGTTCCCCTTTAAAATCTTTAATCCAACTCATTATGGCTTGGCGCTTCGTGTCCCAGGGTCTGGGCACTCTTCTGCTTTCCTCGTTTGGATAGTAATTCCTTTTCTTTTTCTTTTTTAAAGAGATTGGTTCAATTTGTAGTTTAACCGTACCGGCCTTTAAAACCTAACGATTCCGGTGCTTAAAAGAGCATTTCTCCAACAAGAGCATTTCTGGTAGCAGTGTGGAGGTTTCAAGATTTTTAAGCTCTGCTTACATTCCTTTTTTTTTTTTTTTTTAATAAATAACAATAAAAAAGTCTACTTCTGCCCTTAAAGTACACTTTATCATATTGGGAGATAGCAGAGGCAGTTATGAACTAACAAGCGTGGCCAAGACCCCAGAATGGATTTACCTCGTTTGAGAGGCTTTTCCATTAATTTGTTTCACTCCAGGCAAATTATATGTGCCTCTCAAATTGGGCTTAGTGAAGATCTTAGTCACAAACAATTGGTCTCAAACCTCAGAGATCAAGGGTAGTTGATATCTCTTTTTTCCTGTAATCTAATTTGATTCCCAATAGTGTGTGGCTAATGCGGGCATACAATGCACCAGACGAAGCGTTTGCAGCAGAGACAGGGACATATAGGGCGGTGTTAAGATCTTACTTGGGTTATTATCTGCAGCTCAGAACGGAATGACAGTTGCGACAAGTGCTGGGAGGATTTGGGGAATGGAGGCATTGCTTTGCACGCAGCTGACACAAGCGGGGCTGAGAAAGGAGATCGCCGTCTCTTAAACGTGCTTTGGGTGATATAAATAATGAGAAGAGAAAGGAACGATCTGATTTCGGTGACGATTCTTTTATCACGTGAAATCTGCATAAACTGCCTGTGACCACACTGACACGGGAAATTAAGAGATTCATCTGCACACAAAGAGGAATGGTTTCCCAAGCAGGGAGAAGGGGACAAAGAGCCCTGAGATTAATACCATAGCAAAGGGTCAAGGCAGAAGTGAGCCCGGTGTTAGAAATGCAACCACTCATTATGGCAGAATAGCAGCATCCCCCAGAGAGGCTGAAAAGGATGGCCCGTCACTGTCTGCTCACATCTCTTTGTTGGGGTGGTTGTCCTTGCCTCAGTCCCACTGACCGCCCGCAGAGCCAGAAAGGACTCTTCCCCTTAATACTTTTTCCCATTGCTCCATCTTTTGGTTCTTTTCTATGCAGAGGCAATGAAACAGATGGAACAACGCAGGATAGGACCAGCCAGGCCTTGCTCAACCATCACCATAACCAAGGTCAGGAAAGAAACTTCCCTCGCCAGAGAGGATGGTTGTTTTGATAACACAAGGGGGAATGACTTTAAACTAATAGAGGGGAGAGTTAAGTTAGATGCTAGGAAGACCTTTTTTTTTACTCAGATGGAGACTTTTTACTGAGTGAGACGCTGGCACTGCTGCCCAGAGAGCTGTGGGTGCCCCATCCCTGGAGGTGCCCACGGCCATCCGTCCATTGCAGGAGTTGGAACTGGTTCATCTTTAAGGTCCCTTCCAATCCAAGCCATTCTATGGTTCTCTGATTCTATGATTATCCCTCCAGACTGCAGGCTTTGTCCTCTTCCCACTGAGATTAGCTGGAATTTGCTCCAGAGATATTGCCTGCTCTCAGTTCTCTTCCTTGATACCTACAGAGAATTGCAATAACAACATGTCTTTGCCTTCATATTTTATAAGTCTTGGGAATGTGCTTTGGGGCAAAGGACTGAGGGGAGGTCTGAGCTTCTCCTTGGAAGCACTATGGTCAAACCCTGCAGCCCACCTCCAGGCTGTCCCAATGGGCAGACTGTATTTGCTGTCATCTCCACTAAAGAAATTTGGAGTGCAGGGCTGGGGTTGACCTGTCTACATTCTGTAGGTTCTGTAGAGATGATACTATTTTTCTAGCCTCCAAGGCCCTTAACCAAGCCTTATGCAGAGGTCAGCTGCCCATGACCATTGGAAAGCATGAACCTTTGAGCTGCTCACCTTCTTGAAACTCACGTCCTCCCTGACAAACAGGATGGCACAAGTCACAGCCAGAGCTGGCACATGTAGAGCTCCAGCCAGTGTCCTTGGGAACCATTTCTGAGTCCAAGATGTAGAATGTGTTCAGGGTGTAAAGAGGGAAACTGCTATAAAAGAAGCTTGAGAAGTCCAGCACTTTGCTGGATATACACTGATAATCCAGTCAATGCCCTCCTGTAACTTGCTTCTACATTAGGCACCAAAGTAAGCGCACAAGAGTAGAAGTGAGCACCTCAGCACTGCTGGGAGAGCCTTTCAGAGGACAAGAGATGTGGTTAAGGTGTTTCAAAGACTCACTTTGTCTAAAAGAGTCCTGAGGGGATGATACAGGTAGGTCCCTTACTGGGGTAAGGGACCATGCATCACTCACACTTGCCAGTTCATCTCAAACAACAGACAGCTCGAAGCATAGAGAAAGATGCTCAGATCACTTGGATCACTACGAACATGGCAGCATCTGACAGAAAGAAATACTCCAGTCTTCAAGGAATACGTGGCAGTGGGGTGGCACGACCCAAAAGAAGAGCTGTGGGGATAGCCATGAAGACCTGCCATCTTTTGGTGACTGGGCATGTGCCAGCAGATGGGATTGGTGGCTTGGCTCACTTGTCTTTGCAAGGTGAGTATTAATCTCTCTGAACATGGATATAATTAATACGAATCCTTACCAAGTGTCCACTCCCAGCGCCAGGTCTGCTCCAAAGCTGCCTCCTGTGCTCCAAATCCCCTTCTCAGCCCTGCTCCCATGCCCAGCCCAGAGACTGATGCTCCACGACAAAAGATGTGACAGCACTGTTTTCTCCCAGGTGTTTCCTACTGGGTTTGTCCTATCAAAAAAATGCAGAGCCTGAGGACTGGACAGGCAGCCTCACCTCTGAGAGAAATGGTGCATGATGGACCAACTTGTACCGTCCCATGAGAGGGTGATGTGGTGTAGATTGTCCTTTTGCACTCCCTGCTCCAAAATGCGCTGCTCAGCCCGCTGCAAAATGCCCCTGGGATGCCATGGAGAGGCCCAGGATTTTTGTGAGGACCAGCCAGTTTTGTCTGATTACCAGCAGATGGAGGATGCACACAGAGATAATTAATTAATTGAGACTTTCCCAGTCTCCAGACTTTGGTTTCTATTGATCTCAGTTTTATCTGGAGTAATAGAGACAATTAGGAGGGAACACAGAGGCAGAAGTTAATTACCAATGGAATGGAAACTGTGGCTTTCAATTTATTAAACTTTTATCACAGAGGAGCACTGGGAAGAGCCCGCGTGCCTCCCCCTGTCCCCCGCTCCATGCCAGGCACTCCCCGTGCTTGGCGATCAATAATAAATGATAAACTCATCCTCCTTCTGAGCAGGGCCAGCGCTCTCTCACCAAGCCCCAGGGTACCAAACCCTCGGAGAAGAGCATCTGGGCTGCTTGGACGGGCAGCACTCCCTCCCGACGGGAGCCTGGAGCTGCCTGCGTTGCACTGCAGCGAGCTGCTGCCAGCCCCACTGCGTCCCGCTGTGCTGACGGCTCTGGTAGGCAGAAGCTGCTCTGCGGGGGCCGGGAACAACTCATTGCTATTCCTGTCTTGAGCCTGCAGTGGAAGGCAGCCCTGCCTGCCCGCGGCATCGGGATGCTGCAGCTGTATCCCACTGGCAGATAACCGAGGCTGTACTCCCAAATGTGGCATCCAAGTCAGATTGCACTGCTGAGGGTCTTGGCCAACAGATGGGGATCCCACGAGCTGCACCATTCGCATAGGGGTGTTTTTGATTATGCCCCATCGAACCGAGCACTGTTCCTGTATCCTCCCGCCCTTTCACTCCGTACTTCTGCCTCCTTTAAAAACCTCTACTTAAGGCAGTGAGAGATAGAGAATAACAGAATCATTAAGGTTGGAAAAGACCTCTAAGATCATGCAGTCCGACCCCAACCCAGCCCCACCATGCCCACTGACCACATCCCTCAGTGCCACATCTCCATGTTCCTCGAACACCTCCAGGACGGTGACCCCACCACCTCCCTGGGCAGCTGCGCCAGTGCCCAACCACTCTTTTGGAGAAGCTTTTCCTAAAATCCAGCCTGAAACTACAGATGCAGCTGTATCTCTCCCTCCCTGAGTTGGAACAGTAGTAGTTCCCTTGGTCTCTTTTTGCTTGCCCTCTTCTCTAACCCCTAACCATCTTGGTGGCCTGCACTGCACTTGTCAACCTTTAGACTTTGATAGGATGAGAGGGAATGGCTTTCAGTTGTGCCAGGGGAGGTTCAGATTGGATATTAGGAAAACTTCTCCAAAAGAATGATAATGCACTGGCACAGCTGCCCAGGGAGGTGGTGGGGTCACCATCACTGGAGGCGTTCAAGAAAAATGAATATGTGGCACTGAGGGATGTGGTCAGTGGGCATGGTGGGGCTGGGCTGGGGTTGGACTGGATGATCTTAGAGGTCTTTCCCAACCGTAATGATTCTGTGATTCCATGATCTGTCATGTGGAGTGGCCAGAATGGCACACAGTGCTCTACTGTGTCTATTTACATGCTGAGTAGAGGGCATGATGGCTTTCTTGGATGTGCCAGGTATCCTTTGTCTAACGTGGACCAGTCTAAGGATAGCCCACATCACCTCTGGCTCAAGCTGGTCTGATCTGACCCATGCTCAGTCAGTATGGTCAGGTCAGGACCACACTGGTCATACTGGCCTTAGCCAAACTGCAGATCTCTGCATCATCAGAAACCTCTTTTGAGTCCTTTACGAGCACACTGAAAGCTCTCATCCCAGGATCAACATAGTCAGCTCTATTGTGATGCAAAAATGACCGTTTATTACCACGTATTTAAGAGAGTTCCGTTTCTTTACAAGTCTTTTTCTGAAGCATCATGTCAAAAGACTGAGATTTGTGATATTCCCTCGGCAGCAACTGACTATTTCACTGAGGTCACAGATTTAAGATTCTTAATGTGAGTCGGCACTGCACTGGATTGCAAAGGGAAAAGCACTCCGGAACAGCTGACTTGCTGATGGCTGTGTGTGCATGCTTGCAGAAATTAAGCAGTTGGGGGCCTGACCAGTATTTGACTAGGATGCAGATTTTAAATCCCTGGTATGGAAAGCACAAGCCAATTAGTCATGCTTAAATACATGGGAGATTGCTGGAGCCCCGAGCCTGCATGAGCTGTAAGACTCAATTCTGCCCTGCTAGTGAACCGATTTGCAGGGAAAGAGGGGAGGAGATATTTTCTCAAGGTGAAACATATCTTCTTGGAGGATGGGATGTTTTAATACAGTTAAATAAATGGCAGATTAACCTCCACAGCCTTGATTAGCCTTATACTGGGATTCACAGGTGAAGCAAATATGAAAAACACAAAGAAAACAATCTACAGTTAAAAGGATTTGGAGTATGCGACTTTCCATAGCAGCTCTTGATGCATCCTGTGATGCTGTAGTAAAGAGGAACGCAACTTTGGAGTTGTGTCCCTCCTGACCCAACAAGGTCTGGGTCATCTTTCATTCACACGTCACTCAGCGCATCCTCCTGCTCGCCTGTGAATCCTAAATTCGATCTGATTTTAGTCTGATTACTTTCCCCTCCACTTGAGAGAATTAATTAATCTCCGGCTCTGCTCTGGGCTTTTTTCCCAGTCAATGAAAGGAGGAAGGAAAGGGTGGTGTATGTGTCATTAATCATCATTACATTCGTGACTCCGGAATTAGCTTGCCATCAAAGCCAACACTTGTACAGTAGAGGAGCTCTGCCACATCCTTGTACGTCTGAACCTCCATAGTATTTTTCCAGAGAGAATCCGAGGTTTTAGAGAGGAGTGACCCTCACGTGGATCACAGAATCATGGAATGGCCTGGGTTGAAAAGGACCTCGATGTTCATCTAGTTTCAACCCCCTGCTATGTGCAGGGTCGCCAACCACCAGACCAGGCTGACCAGAGCCACACTGCATCCACAACATCCTTGGGAAACCTGTTCCACCACCCTCTGTGTGTGTCAGAGGGACTCTACCACAGTGAAGAATCTCTATACGAATCAGTACAACTCCAGGAATGTCAAGTCAACACTCAAGTCAAGCCAGAGCTTCATGTCACTGATTGCCACTGCCCATAGCTCTCTTGAGGTGGCCAACTTCATGCCTCCTATATCTCAGTGAGATGTCCAACTTCATGCCCTCTATAGCCCCCTTGGGATGCCCAACTTGATGCCCACTGCTGGCTCCATGTGCCATACACAAAGTTTTCCTTCCACTCTACACAGCACATGGCCTCGAGGTGCACAGAGAAGATAAAGGATTAAGCAGGCATTTCCCTGCAGCAAGCCTTGCCTTCCAGGCAGAGCTCATCTGCCTTCAACTCCCCCCCTTTTTTATTTGAATAAAATAGTACAAGGAGGTCTTCAAGGCTCACAGTGGTCTCTCCAAGCGTAAGAGCTGTGCCTGCATCCTGCTGGGAGTGCTGAGTGCTTTTGGAGGGCGAGGGGAAAGGTCCCATCTCGCAGAGCCTGCGCTGTATGGCTCTTGGTGACAGTGCTATCCTGCTCCATTCACCTCCTGAAACATTAATAGGAGCAGTGCACACAGTGCACAGAGCATCCTCCCCAAGCCTCCCTCCTCTTCTCCTTCCTGATGCACGATATATTTGCCAGTGCAGTGGAAAATAGGTGACTGAGTCAGTCTGAGCTCCTGATCCTTCTGCCTCTTCTGTCTGCCTTTTGCTACAAGCTTTGACAAATGGGAGCCTGCTTTGCTTTACACAACAGTGCTCTGCCTTTTGTGCCTTTTCATGGCACATTGGTGCCATGAACTGATGATGGTGACAGTGGGACCGTGCTGGAGCAGGGGGTCTCAGGTCACACCTCGGAGGACCTTGTGTTTAAATGACACTTCAAGCAATGCAAAGCATCTGCCCAGGCACTGCTCTCCAGGATACAGCCCCCCTCGGATGAATGCGACCCACCCGCATCGGCCTTTGATGTGTGACCTTGCAACCAGCCTTGTTAAAATGTATGCCTCTGAAATGAGCCCACCTTAGCCAGGATGCAGCATTACACTGTCATTACCGATTGCACGTCTTCCTTTCTCTCTGTCTCCCTGTAAATAATGTATCTTAATAACCACGCACGCAGAGCAGGCTGCCTTTAACAGGCATTGCCTAGAGTAGCCGTGCTGAGGAAGCACATTCACTCATGCCATGCCTCAAAGCTCTTCATTAGTACATCAGAAAAGGCCAGAAAAGCAATGCAAATATTCTGATCAGTGCTTTCAGAAGGATTTACCATCCCTGCCTGGGTTGGGAGTGTCTCCCTGCACCCAGCTCTGCTGCAGCCTTCCTCTGAGTCTGCCCAGCACCTTCTGGACCTATTAGAATCTTACAAAACAACGTGCCCATCTCACTGCCTTCCCCTTTCCTCTGCTTTTCATCTAGCTGCAGCCTTTTAATCCTTCAGTCAAGCACAACGGGCTCAGAGCCAGCCCTGGACCGGGATCCATCTGCCTTTCCCCACAAACTACAGGTCTCAGCAAGTGCAAACCATCCCCGGCTGCAGGATTGCAGTGACCCCACCCCTGTGCCAGTGCCCACTGCTGGGACACAGGGAAGGTGCCCAGAGAAGCTATGGATGTCCCATCTTTGACAGTGTTCAAGGCCATTCTGGATGGGGAGCAACCTTAGTGGAGCAGAAGCTGTCCTTGCCCATGCATGAGGATGGAACTGGGTGGGCTCTAAGGTCCCTTCCAACCCAATCCATTCTCTGACTCTGTGACTCTATGAGACCTTGCAAAGCCACCAGCTCCACCAGGGACATGCCCCTGAACCCAGCCAAGCCAGCACTACTCCACTCGTGCTTATGAGCAGATCTGAAACTGCACTTTGCAGAGCTCATGTTCTCCTTTGTACGAGCTTTTTCCCCTGGAAAGCCCCTTGCTTGCACCAAGTGGATGACACCAGCTGAATCTGCCGTGATTCGAGGTGTTATTACAATGAATGTGAGCTTGAATTAATAATGGCACTTTGAAGCCACTCTCTGTGCTTGCCTGAATCCCTCCCGCTGCACGACTGGCACTGTGCTGCCGAGGATCCGCATGCACGCTGCTTCATTTTGCAATAATAATAGCCTTCCTCTAAGAGAGATAAACAGCGTGCAGAGGTTTTGCTGGCAAAACACAACTCCAAATGAACTGATAAAAATGGTTCACAAAAGGCTATTTCCAGCTACTCCGCCCAGCTGGAGCTGCCTCTCCTCCCTGTCTCGCAGGGCAGCCGTGGCCATTGCAGAGGATGCATCTGTGCAGGGAAAAGCTGCAAGGATGTGCTGGGAGCAGCACCAGAAGTCCTGCTCTGAGATACCTCCAACTCTGGAGCAGAGCCAGAGCCATTTACTCAGAATGTCCCAAGTCACTTTTGTGACAGATCCTCACGCAAAGCAGCTGCAGCAGCTCTTGCCTTCCCCTGCTGCTGCTGCTCACTCCCTCTCATCAAAATGCAGAGCATCCCTTACCTCTGGACAGCTTACAGTAAGCAGTTGTCAGACACTTCTATAATCCCAGGTATAATAAACCATCCCTGGCTGCCTGGTGCCTGTATCTGTCATGTGAGCCAGCTGTGCGTGAGGACAACGCTTTGCATGCAGATTATTTATCTGTCCTCCTCCTGATCCAAACAATCCCTAAGCACAATCAGGTAGCAACACCTCCTCCTTCTGGAGTCTGGTTTTAGGACACTGGAGGGAGAGCTGACACTCACCAGGAGCATCCCATGAAGGACCACTTAGGATCAGCTGCAGTTACCTGAAGCTCTGTGCATGCAGATGCAGGACCACAGCCTTCCTGCCCCTTAGTATCACCTGGGGTGCCGGTAGATCCCCAAACCTCCAAATCCCTCCAAATCCCCATTTCAGGCATGGCTTAAGAACTATTACTTCTATTTTGAAGTTGATTTGGGGTTCTTATCTACAGCTTTTGATGTCTAAAATATCTACAGCCTTTTCTAATGCCCAGAGGAGCACAGGGTGTTCAGCTCCTGGGAAACCAACAGCATTTCATGGGCTGCAGCTCTTGGCCTTCCCTCCAGAAAGGGTAATTTGCTGTCCATATGCAAATCCAGAGGATGCAGCACACTGCAGTCTGCACGGGGTCCTTTGTAGGCAGCATAAACATGAGTGCATGTTTGCTCTGAAAGTAATGCCTCCGACTTCATTATATTGGCCCACAGTGTCAGAGATGGATACTGGCGGTATGGCAGTAGAGGTTGAACCTTCCCAGCAATATCCCATTACATCTTGTTGCTGTGTGACGGATGGCAGCAGACAGTCTGACAAAATGGTGTCTGATGTGGGAGAGTGTATGAAGCAAAGGTGTGTCAGTGAATTCCTCCATGCAGACACAATGGCACTCATTGACATTCATTGGCTCTTGTGAACATTAATGGAGATCAAACGGCGGATGTGAGCACAGTGAGGGGTGGATGCTGCAGTGGTGACAAGCCACATTCTGGATGGCCATACAAATTCTGATGAGCACAGGGTGAAGGCTCTTGTTCATCACTGGCAAAAATGATAGATACATAGATTCTAGATAGATAGATAGATAGATAATGGTGATAATTATATTGAAAAATAGTGCTCTGTAGCTGAGAATGTGCTCTATCAAATAGATAGATGATCCTTGAGGTCCTTTTCAAACCAGGCCATCCTGTGAAATAGTGTTATCATGCTTTTTGTATCTGTTGTAATTTCCATGGAAATAAGATGGAGGCATTACTTTCGGAGTGACCTACTCTTTTATACACAAGATGAATCTCTCCAACAGCCAGGTTCACACACTCAGTTTCCTTGTAACAAATACTTGCAATCCAAAAATGATCCCCTCCTGCATCCTGTGAGCTGTCCCGCATTCCTGGGCAGCAATCCTGCTTAGTCTGAAAGGTGCCCTGGAGAACAGCTCCTGCTGGGCTTCCCAACCGGACAGGAGGACTGGTGGCTTTGTAGGGGAAGCCCTGAGAGGGGACTGGGTGAGGTCTGGGGCTTCTTGGTCTCCAGGTCTGCAGGCCACTTGACTTACCATTCTGCAACACCCTAGGCCTCAAGGACTTCAGGCCTCCTTCTAATCCTCTAGGCCATCACAGTCAGTAGTCTTGGTTTCCACCTTATTTTCTGTGCCCCTGAGATCTTTGGGTTTCTGCAGATGAGCTGCCAATGGGCTGCTGGCTCCCCTGTGATGTGCCTGGAGTTAGGCCCAGGGCATTGCTTGGTGTCCCCCTCCTGGCACTGTCTCTTTGTTCTTCTTCTCTGCAGGTGTGCAGTTAGATAAACTTTTAGCACGTATCCTAGTGTTTATTATACCTCTATGACAGATACTTCTATCATAGCCCCTTCAGCAGCCACGGAGTGACACCACCATAGGCAGACCCCCTCCAGCATGCAGAACACAACAGCAGGGTTCAGCAGATGCTGTCTCCACATTTGAGCTCAGCAGCAGGGTTTTGTTGCTGTAGAATCATAGAATCATCAAGGATAGAAAAGACCACTAAGATCATCCAGTCAAACCATCCACCCTTCCCCACCATGCCCCCTAACCACGTCCCTCAATTCCACATCTGCACATTTCTTGACAGCTTCCAGGGACAGTGACACCACCACCTCCCCAGGCAGCCTCACAAGGTCCCGCTTTGTGTTTCCATGAGGAATGGCATGGCTGCATGTGTGCATCTAATGGAAATTCATTCCGATGCCAAAGCACCTGGAAATGCTCTTGGTGCCACGTTCAGTAGGATGGCATTGCAACATGCTTGCACCCCATGTGTTCCATCACCCCTGCAGCAGGGTGGATGGTGCTTTGCAAAGCTCTGAAGTGCAATTCCTTGCCCAGTTTGCACAGCCCTTCCTTGTGAAACCTGCTTCCACCAGCCCTAGATGTTGGCGCGTGCTGCTTTAGTGGCTGCACATATAGAGACACACAGGGTTTAAATTCAGCAGGACCTGTCTGGCACAAAGTGGGAATTGTCACTCACTCACTTGTTGAAAGACGGCCAGCGTGGATCTGACAGCAGCTGGCAAAGGGAAGGAAAGGAGGAACTGTGTCCATATCCCCACTGAACAGCCAAGGATGCTGAGGGACCAAAGCATGATGACGCAGCCAGCTAGCGACCATCAATCACAGGGCCTCAGCAGAAGCTTCTGAGTATTTAAATCATTAATTAAGATTAATGAAATGCGCTTATGCAGTTTATCTAAGTGCATGTTCTGAAACTGAAACCCAGTCATTAATTAGTGAGTGAGACAATTCGAAGGGCTCAGTAAAATCCCCTCTTAAGCCCCAGTCAGGTACGTCAGCATGGCTCCAGGCACAAGGATATGGCCCCACCCAGACAGCACTGCACTAAAACACACCAGCTGATGCCTGAGAAGAGACACAGTCTGCTTCTCACCAACTTTCCGACCAGTGAATGCTTTTCACTTGAAGGTCCATCCTGTTCAGGGCTGAGAATGGGAGACACAAACTGTTAATCTTCTTGCAGTTGCAGCAGATGAGAGATTCCACTTGGCTTTCCTGAAAATAATTAATTTGAAAAGCTTGGGGATTAGAGAAGAGTTAGAGCCCATTAGAAATCCCGTTCCCTGATCTGCCCATCCCAAGGACCCTAAAACCAGCAGGCAGGAAGGCAGCACTTCCCCACTAAGACTCATGAGGACAAATACGTCCCACTACAGGATGAATCAGAACTGTAAAGTAAAACATCCATCCCGTGTACTGCAAAATGCCACAGGATACACAGCTGGAGGATCCTGCACGTGACAGCCTGTGTTCACCTCCTGGGCGACCATTCCTGGTGAAGGACACAGGGCATGGGGCCACATCCTCTTCTGCCTCCTGGTGCAAACCCTCCCCCCAAGGTCTGGAGTTGAGAGATGAGTTTCAGGACGTGTCTCATGGCCACTCTCTAGGGCATGTGAGAAAACAGCGTCACTGAATGACTTTCTCCACAGTGCAATAAAACAGATAGATAGGTTGGCAGTAAACTGCATCAATTACAGGGAACTCAGTAATTAATTAGAAGCCAGGAGTCTTCCCATCCCTCAGTGTGGCTCTGAAATTAGGAGTTGGAATGAAGAATAACTTCCAGGCCAGACAGCCAGTGCTGGGGCCACACGATTGCCTCCCACACAGAGACGCACCAAAGAGTGCAATTGCCTCCTAGAAGATGTCAATCGATTTGCTTTTCAGTTGGCAGCAAGGACGCAGGTTTGACCTCTGCCTGCAGAGAGAGGGGAGAGCATTTAGGTGATGACTGTGGGAGGGGATCCAAAACAGCTAATACAATTGCAAGTGGAAAAGTGTCTTCCTGAACTGGGAATGGGCTGTCTGTTGGAAAGCAACAGAAGTGGATGTGTAGGGCTGGGAGCAGAGCAGAGCAGAGAGGCCACAGTACATCCCTGCCCAGAAAACACCAGTCCTGACTCTGCCCTGCGTGGCTGCAGCGTGGTTGGGATATTCCCCAGCAAATCTGCTAAGCCAGAGCTTTGCTAATGGCGCCTGCACGGCAGCAGCCGGGGTCCTGACAGCCAGAAGCAAAGGCAATCAAAGCCTCCAAAGCAGCAATCAGACGCCCTCCAAATTGAGCAGACGTGAGAAGTGAGTTTGCAACTTCCGATCGATCCGGCAGCCAAGGTCGCTTAGAGGGAAGCTGAGTTCCTGGAGAAGCCACTGTGGTAAGAGAGCTGTAATAGAAATGAGTTGTAATAGTCTCCAGTCGGCATGGACCTCCAGCTGCCACTGACCCAGTTAACATGAACACTTGCCTGCAGGAAACTTCTACTCCGTTTTTGAGGTATTATGTCAGGAAAGCCAGATCTTGGCAAAGAGAGGAGCCTGGGAAGGGCACACGGTATTCAGCTGTGTGTGCAGGACAGGCAGGAGTGTGGGAGGCAGACGATTTGGAAAGGTATGTCACGCTGCTCAGTGCATCCCTCAGAGCCTTGAGCTGAACCCTAACCCGGCACCTAAGATAAACCCTAACCCAAACTCTAACCCTAACCATAACCCTAACCAAAACTCTAACCCTAACCCTAACCCTAACTCTAACCCTAATCCTAACTCGAGCCCTAGCTCTAACCCTAACCCTAATCCTAACCCTAATCCTAACCCTAGCTCTAGCCCTAACCCTAACCCTAACCCTAACCCTAATCCTAGCCCTAGCTCTAACCCTAACCCTAATCCTAACCCTAATCCTAACCCTAGCTCTAACCCTAACCCTAACCCTAACCCTAGCCCTAGCCCTAGCCCTAACTCTAACTCTAACCCTAACCTGTGACAGGTCCCCAGAGAGGTGGGAGGTTTCTGTCCTTGTGGGCTTTTCAAGACGTAGGTAGAGCCATTGCTGTCTTGATCTAGTGTTGGGAATAGTCCTGCCATGAGCAAGGAGGTGGGCAGGGGATCCCAGAGGTCCTTTCATCATCCCTAGCGGGATTCACAGCACTGTGCCTGGTGAACATTACTTATCTGTTAATTAGGATGCCATGGGGATAGGGTGGTATAACCCTGAATGTGACCAACACGACCAACCCTGGGCCTGGGGAGGTCCTGGCTCCTCAGCCCAGACGCAGTGCAGGAAGGCTTTTTTCCCTTACTGACCTTGAAATGGGCAGAACTGTGCCTTGTGTCTACCCATTGGATTTTGATGAAGCCCTGAGTAGCAGCAAGAAGCCAAAAATCACCAATAGTGGCAAGCAAATCAGCGTCACATATGATATCCAGACTCACTTGGCAGCCCATAGTCCTGTGTGTGCATACTTCTCAACATTCTAGGCTAACTAGACCTCATCAGAGACCAGCACAAGAATTGCTTGGTTGCAAGCCAGCACCCATCATTTCCCCAGAGCCTTTTTCTTTCTCCCTTCCTCCCTTCTCCCCAAGGGAAGCAGCCCCAGAGCAATGCCAGCTCTGCCAGGCACACCTCAGCACTCAAAGCTGCACTCCTGTTGCATGCCTCGGGGCTCCTGGCATGCTGACAGCATAGCTCTGGGCACCCTGCTCTGATCCCATCTTATTTATGGCACATCCTTCCTGTCCTCTCCCAGCTATTATTGCCTGAAATGTTGTAATTTAGATTCTGGCTGTGTTTGATTTCAAACTCTTCCAATCTACAAATTTCAGTGACGAGCGCTGGAGCAGCTCATTTACATGCCAAAGTGATCAATCTGAAACTGCTTGTTACACAAGTGAATAAATAAATAACAGATACATGAAAGGACGAGAAACAATCAGCCATATTAACAAGTAGATGCCTAATAACAAAAAACTCTGACATCCATAACAGAGAACAAGGGGAGGAGGAATGGGACAAGCTTTCTCAGCATTGCCCAGGGCTGCTCAGCATTCATCTATCTCCTCTCATCCTATGAGCCAACAGGGATGCTCATCAATGCCAGGAGACAGCAAGCAAGGGATGGAGCATGAAATCCTGGCTTTTAAAGCCCATACCTGTCTTTGTCTCTTACACGTGCTCCATGTAAAGCATCTGTCATGGGAATGACACATCCCCTGGGACAGCAATTAACGTATTTTAAACACGGAGTGCCAAGTGCCCACGCAGTCTGATTCGCAGCTAGCATGTCAGGAAATCCTTCCAGGGCATCTGAACCACCCTGGCTTCTCGTTTCATCGATCAAAACACGGGATGCCAAAGCCATCACATCTCACAGGGTGTTTATCTGGTGGTCAGCAGGGCTGGGCATTTGGGCAGCAAAAAAATCACAGCTTTCCAATGGGCCAGGCTCTGTTATTTGGGCACCGTGAAACCATCAGTGGCTGCAGACACACAGATGCTCCGAGCTGTCCCGTCCCCATGGGTGTGGGTGGAAGCCTGGGATGCCGATGGGTGTGTGCATACCTGACAGCACTGATGATGTCCCACCTGCCTGCCTCTGTCACTGCCTCCCGCACAGTGACAGGCGGGTGCTAGCTGCTTGATTTTCCTCCTCTGGCAGCTCCTGCCTGTCACTGCTCAGCACCGCAGGGGATCCCCAGCGGGAAGGCAGCAGGGGAACATCTCTCCCTGTTGTCTGCTGTCAGGCAGCTGGTGTGTGGTTGCCAGCACTGGGAAGACAGCAAGGAGGCTTTGCAGGGGTCATTTTTCTTCCATGAAGAGGTGCAAGGCTGGCACTGAGCTATATTGCCCGGTACCTCTGGGCAGGAGAGCAAGAAGGAAGCGAAGGAGCCTGGGTGTCCTGAAAGGAGGAGGAAGGTTGCTCATCCAAAGACTGAAATGGGCACCTTGATGATATGGGTGCTCACTGCGTGGCTCTGGATCCCCCCGAGCTCAGGGCTGTTTGCTGTAGGGCTCGATTTGGGGCCAGCCAGGGCTCCTAAGAGCACCTACATCCCGTACAGCTTCTCCCATAGGCACCCAGCTTCCCATCTCCCTTGGGCACGGACCCAATTTACGTTACCTGGGCTTTCCCACTGTCATCCTTGCCACCTCCAGCGCTGGGCTTGGAGGAGGAGCGCTGAGCGGCAGGTGACACCGAATGGCTGAGAGAGCACTGCCACCTGGCGGCACGCTGCCTGCGCTCTGCAGCCTCGCGGACCTGAGGTGCTCCTGGCCCAAAATCAGCTCCCAGGAGATGCTGGAAATCCGTGGCCAGGCCCTTAACTTCAGCGTTTAAGTGATGTCAAAGGACACGGGACAAAGGACACGGGCACACCAAGGCACAGCCATCCATCAAACCTGGACGAAATGATGGAGTGGTCTCATTTTGGCTGTATATTAACAAAGGGTACCAGGGCAGAAATACAATTACTGTCCAGAAGCACCATTTTGTGGAAGGCAGGTCTTTTAAAGCTCACCTGTCATCTTTTCTTGACACGATTACAGGTCCAGTTGACAGGAGGACTGCGTTGATAGAATAAAATTGCATTTTCTTGTGGGCATCTGATTTATTACAGGATTGACATTTTGATTGAAAATGTGTATTATATTGCATTAAGAGGGTGTGTGAACTAACGACCAGCTCAGTGACAGATCTCCGAAGGTAACTATTAATGGAGATGTACTGATTAGCAAAGTTTTATCTACAAGCGCCTCTGTGGTTCATTTTCAAATCAAATCAGACAAGAGAAGAGGGAAGAGGAGAGGAGAGGAGAGGAGAGGAGAGGAGAGGAAGAAAAAGTTCAGTTGGAAGGGACCTACGAAGGTCATAGATTTCTCCCAGCTAAACAACCCAAGTATCCTCAGGCTCTTTGCATAGGTCACACTTTCCAGGCCTTCTACCAGCTTTATTGCCCTCCTCTGAACACATTCACACTCATCTCCCAGCCTGTGCCTGTGTCTGGCATTACTCCATCCCAGACACAGAACCCAGCATCTACCTTTGTTGGATTTCATGCCCAACCTATCTAGATCCTCCTGCCTGTCTCTTGTCCCAGTAGAGGGCCAACTGTACTCCCACTTCAGTACCATCAATGAACTTGCTAAGGATGTATTCAACTCCTGCCTCCAGATCATTGATGAAGATGCTGAATGGGGCTATTCCTAGAGCTGAGCCATGGTGAACACTGCTGTTGCTGCCAACCAGATGTGTGCCATTCACTGCAACTCTATGAGCTCTGTCATCGAGCTAATTCATCGTCCAGCAGAGCATGAATTTGTTTATCTCACAGCTAGACGACTTGTCCAGAAGGATGCTATGAAGAACAGTGCCAAAGGCCTTAGTGCAATCCAGGAAGATCACATCCATCACCTCCCTCTCATTCACCACCTTATCACAGAAGGAGATCAAATTACTACAACAAGACTTTCCTTTCATGAAGCAATTTGGACAGTGCCTGACATTCACTTTGCTATCTAAATGCTTTTCAATAGCACATGGTCTTCGCCATAATTTTTCCAGGTACTGAGGTTAGGTTGAGGTCTATAATGTCCTGGATCTTCTGCCTGATTGGTAGTTGGGTATCATGTTGGTTTGCCTCTGCTGAGCATGGACCTCCCCAGGCTCCCAAGATCTTTGCTAATTGTTGAGAAGGGTCCAGCTCTTATTTCAGCTAATTCCTTCAGCACTCTGGGGTGAATCTCAACAGGCATCACGGGCTAAGGGACATTCTACAGATAAAACTGGTCCCAAACAGTTTTGGTGATCTCAGATGGAAAGTCACTGCTCCCCCAGTCATGGTCCTCCAATTCCTAGGTCCAGGCAGCCCAAGATATATCAGTAATACTGAGGAAGAAAAGGCTCTGAATGCCTCTGCCTCTTCGTTGCTTGTTAGGTGAACATCTTCAGTTCAGTGTTTTCCTTAGGCCACCTACTTAAAAATGTCTCTTTTTTCTGGTCTGGGCGCACTGCCCAGTGTCAACTCAAGTTGGGCTTGGTCTTATTGTTTTCTCCCTGCTGCTCTGTACTCTCTCTGTGAAGCCAGACCTCACTTCCAGAGGTCATATATTTCCCTTTTCAACCAAGTCAGTTTTCTGCCCCACTTTCTTGATCCCTTTGGGATTGCCTCCTCCTGGACTTTTAAAAGGTACTTGTGACAAGAAATTGTGCAGGCCTGGGTCAGGCCACATACATCTTTAGGGACTGCCCAGGTCTGGGTGGTGACCCTACCCTCAAGGGACTGGGAGGCAACTGGGAAGCCATGGAGACAATGGCCCCAAGCATGGTGGCTCTGGAACGAGGACATCAGGCATCCCACCACCACATGGGGGGCATCCCTTGAATGGCAGTGCCAGCTCACACTGCGCCATGCCTCTGGGCCTCCCACGTCTTTGTGTCTCCCTGTGCTGCAGGATTTCCCTCTGAGGGGTCAGCAGTTTTGCTGAGCAGGCTGTTCCCTGGCGATTACCGGCACAGCCAGGGCTGAGTGCAGAAAAGGGAACCATGCAAACAAGCGAAACTTGGCACTTCTCTTCTGCAAACTCTGTGCATGCAATTCCATCCCCCCAGCCCTGCTCCCAGGGAAGAGCTGCCAGCAAACAGAGCAGCCAGCTCCGACAGCTCTGTTCTCAGCCCAGCAAGGAGGTAAGTCACCCTGAATAGGTGGGGACGTAGAGCTCTTCCAGAACCTCTCTCCAGCCTTTGCTGCCTGTCCCCTTTTACAAGTGGGAAAAGGGGGAGAAGATGATGCAGTGGAGCAAATCTGCCTTCACTCCACCATGTGGGTGTAGACATGGCTGGGTTCTGCAGGTCTGCTCCAGGCTCTTGATATATGCTCAGGATGTCCCTCCTCTCTCCCAGGTCTGTGTGCTGGGGATCTGCATCCCTCTTGCCCTTTTATTTCTTTCCTTCTCCACCCTTTCCTGTTTCTCTCTATTCTGTTGTGTCTCTATACACTCACTGAATGCATTTCATGTATTCATCCCCAAGATGTGCACCAGAGGTTTTATGCCATGCTCCATGTCCCACTGCTCTACCATGGGCACGTCAGAGCTTTTCAGCAACATTTCTGATTATGCAGTGAAACAGCAATGTTATTTTCAATGTTGTGCATGGCATCCGGCTACCTGAGTTAGGCAGCACATGGGTGGCACGGCAGGTCTGTGTCTGAGCACACGCTTGTGTCTGCACGTTGCACATGCCCACAGATCTGGAGGAAAGCACGTATTTATGTTTGTGTGACTGTCTTCAAGCTGCACCCAGTGCTGCGTGCACCATGTGCATGTTTGTTGTGTGCTTACCTCCACCCCAACCCCCCCATGCTGTGCTTGCAGGGAGACACGATGCAGCTCAGCCTTTGGCTGGTGACCAGCTCCCTGGCAGCAGTGCTGGGCATGGAACTGCTTGAGGATGATGTGTGTCGGGCACCAAACGGCAAGGATGGATTCCCAGGCATCCCCGGCCTCAATGGGAGGCCAGGGCAGAAGGGTGATGTTGGAGAGCCAGGTAAGGGCGAGCCAGGGATGTGGGAGTGCTGTGGGCATGCCGACCACGGCATGAATGGTGCCTCCCTGCTGCCTCTCCCCAGGGAAATCGGCACCAAGGACGGGCATCCGAGGACCCAAAGGAGACAAAGGTGAATCGGGGCCTCCTGGCATCCCAGGGAACCAGGGCTACCACGGTCCACCGGGCCCTCCAGGGCTGCGAGGGAAGCCGGGGCTCAAAGGGGCTAAGGGGAAAGCCGGCAGCATCCAGCAGCAGCAGCATCCTGCCTTCTCTGCCTCGCGGATGACGCCGCTGTCCCGTGGCACCACGGTGGTGTTTGACAACGTCATCATCAACGAGGAGAACTCCTACAGCCCCCAGACCGGAGTGTTCACCTGCAGCATCCCCGGGATTTACTACTTCACCTACCAAGTGGTCTCCAACGGAGACCTCTGCCTGAGCATCACCAAGAACGCGGAGCGCGTGGTCAGCTTCTGTGACAACAACAGCCGCAACATCCTGCAGGTGAACTCGGGCAGCAGCGTGCTGAGCCTGGCCGTGGGTGACCGGGTGTCTGTGAACACCATCCCGACAAAGGGCAACCTGATTTACCACGGCTCCGAGGCAGACAGCGTCTTCAGCGGCTTCATGCTGTACCCGCAGCTGGGCTGATGGACCGCCAGCCCAGACCTGAGCTGCTTAGCACCTGTGTGCGCGCCTGCATGCGTTTGTGCCCTGCAAGGACGTGGGGTGGCCTGATGTGACAGCAAAGGGGATGGCCTCCAACTGAGCAGCGGAGGTCCCTTTTGCCTGCAGGAGCCAGGCAGCTCAGCCCAGTGCCTCCTGGAGGTCAAAGGCTCCTGGCCTCATGCTCAGACCTCGTGCCGGAGGGGATCACTTGTCACCAGCTCTCTGTGTGAAATCACTGCGTGCCACTGCTTTTGCATCCCTAACCACTGTAAGCACATCTCTGGCACAAGGCCAGCATTACCTCTCACATCCTCCCCATCACTGCAAATAAACCTCTTCTTTCCTGACGGCTGTTTGGGTTTTCTTTTCCTATCCACGCACTTTTAGCAAACTGACAATGTCCTGGGTGGTCCCAAGCTGTCCAAGCAGGGAAACGATCCCAGCTTATTTCTGGCCAAGAACAGACCCCCAGCTGTGCAGGAGAGATCAGGGCGTACAACCAAAGCCTTCACTTACGAGGAAGAACAGGGGGAATCCCTGGGTCTCGCCTATATCTGTCCTTTCCCCACTTGCAAGGGACAACATCCTGACCTGGGATTCTGGGACCTGAGCACCAAGCAGGTGGAGAAGTCAGCCTCGAGGAGCAGCAGTCTTTTAATCACTGGCTTCAGCTCCTGCTGCCCGTGCAACAGCATTCCCCATCACAGCCCGGAGTGTCCTTGCATCAGCCCTTTGTTGCACAAGTTGTCCTGGCTCCTTGGAGATGGTTTGAGGTTCTGCTCCTCACCCACTTGTTGTCTATCTGCTCAGAAATGAGATGAGGATAAGAAGAAGGAAGGTAGGGAGGGTTTGTGGTGCATCTCTTGCTTGTGGTTCTCCCCACATCCGTCCTCTCAGCCCCTGCTGCTGCAGTGGTGAATCCTGGCACGAGCGCAGGTCTTGCTGGATGACCAGGAAAGTGCTTGCTCAGAGAAAATGGCCAGGCAGGAGGATGTGAAACTCAGCTGGAGAGGCTGTGTGTCCCCATGGGGAGCTTTCCTAACTCTGTGACTTCCTTCAGGGGGGTATTGCAGTGACCGACCCGTGTCGTTTGGAGCCAGCAGGCAGTGCTGGCAGCAGGCAGGGATCCACAGCGCTGGATCCTGTGCCGGAGGTAAGACATGTTGCAGGGCTCAGCTGCTTGGGGTGGGCTGCGTGGATGAAGGTCCAGCAGCATGATGCAGTGCTGGGTGGGGAGAGAGGAGCAGGAGGCAGAGGCACTGCCAGTGCTCCAGCAGCACACATCTCATGCCTGTCCTTGCTGGGTGAAGACCAATGCCTCTGGGCCAAGCACTGCCATGGGAGTCCCTTGGATAATGGGGTCTTGATCTTGGTGGGCAGAGTCAGGAAAGTCAGGCTGCTGCTGGGGGAAGGGTGAGATCAGTTGGCTGCAGGGTGCAGCGATCTGCAGTGGGGTGCATATCTGCAGAGGGCTTGGGATGCTGAACCTGCAGAGCTTGGGGCTGGAAATGGGCACCACGAGACTTCATCAGTCTGTCTGGGTTTGATGATGAGCTCTACTTACACTCATCTGCCTCCCCATCATCTGGCAATTAGTATGAGAAGATGATGTTGAATGCACAGCCATCACGGCCAGGTTCTCCTGGTGCTGTCCCCCTCATAGCACAATGTCTCCTTTGCCCCATGTCCTGAAAGCTGCCTTACTGTGGCCCCTCATCCCAGCTCTTTCTTTCTTTCCCTTTCCATGACCCAGAGCACCAAAATGGGACAGAGTTTTAGGGAGCACCTCCATCTTGCCCTCATCCTCCTACTTCTGCGCCTGGAGTCTGCAGTGACCAGCGATCCCCCACACAGCTGCTATGGGGCTCCAGGCCTGCCAGGCATGCCAGGTGTGCCAGGCAGGGATGGCCGGGATGGGCTGAAGGGAGCCAAAGGCGAGCCAGGTGAGTGAGAACTGAGCCTGCTGTGGCTGGGCTGCCTCGTTTGCAGGCTGTGAAGAGCAATGTCACAACACTCGGAGACTTGCTTGGTGCTTCCAAGCTAGGCAGACAGGGCAGGTGGGAAGGTGCTGGGGTGCTTCTCTCCATGTCCTTCCATTGTGGCTGACTCCACTCCCCATTGCCCTACAGGCATTCCAGCCATTCCTACTATGCAAGGTCCCAAGGGCATGAAGGGGGAGCCGGGCAGCCCAGGTTTGAATGGCAAGATGGGCCCCATCGGTCCTGCTGGTCCCCCTGGAGACCCGGGGGTGATGGGTGCTGCTGGACAGCAGGGGCTGCCAGGCAGCTTCAAGAGGATGCACCAGTCAGCATTCTCAGTGACGAGACAGACTGGTGAGAACCCCATGAAGAACGTCCCCGTGATCTTCAACAACGTCATCACCAACACCAACAACGACTACAGCACCACTACAGGCAAGTTCACCAGCAAGATCTCCGGCCTCTACTACTTTGTCTACCACAGCTCAATGGAAAGGAACCTCTGCGTCCTCCTATACCAGGACAAGGTCAAGAAGGCCAGCTTCTGTGACCACAAGACCAACAGCATCCAGGTTACTTCTGGAGGAGTCCTCCTCCATCTGAAGGCTGGGAATCAGGTCTGGCTGGAGGTGAATGATTACAATGGCATGGTGGGCACTGGTGAATCTGACAGTATCTTCTCAGGGTTCCTGCTCTTCCCAGACTAGAGGAGCACCGGGGCTCACCCAGCACACACAGCTCTGTCCCTTTCCCTGTCAATAAATCCTTCCCCAATGTGCCTGGCTGAGCATCTTTATTTTCACGACTTGCCTTTCTGCAGGTGAAGCCCATGTGTGGCCATATGGATGTACAGTGCACATGAGCCTCTATATGTGTGAATTATGTCTGCACAGCACCTGGACACCCCTGAGTCCTCTATTCCATTCGTAACCCCCATCTGTAGGGCCCCCACCTGCACCAAAAGCATCAGGGTACTGTTCCCATGACTACACACACACGGTGCCCACAGAAGGGGGTCTGAGAGCCCTCCAGGAAGGGGTTCCGATATTCCCTTTTCCATCCAACTCGATTCTGTTTGGCTGACCACGGAGAAAACCTCGGGACATCCCCACGGACCCATTCCCACCAGGGACTCTACCCAAACAATTTCAGAGCACAGCCAGAGGGCTCCCCCACCTCCAACTGCACAGAGCACAGGCACCAGGGACAGAGCTTTTGTTGCTAGCTGGGAAGAATTGGCCAAGGGGTGCCTGAGGGTGCTGCATGATGGGCTACCATGGATGGGGAGAAAAAAACAGCCTGGGGCTGAACCCAAGGAACCCCCTCAAGGGAGACCATTATTTTCCCATTGCCAAAGTGCAGAGTGGCCAGGTCTTGGCTGGAGGGGCTGGGTAGATGTGGCTTTGTGATAAAGCCCTGGAGTGCAAGGTTTGCTCTGTGGTACCTGCACCAGAAAGGGGCCGTGGTAGTGAAAGGGCAGGTGATGCACAAGAGCCAGACTGAAGGAGCTCATGGCTGTGTAGGCTGTTGAACCCACCAAAACCCAACAGAGATTCCTCCTGTACAATAGGAAGCAAGAGCTCAACTCCCCTGAATGTCCTGTGCTTCTCTTCCACAGGGCATCAGCAGAAACTGGGGTTAGAGATGCTTGTATCTCAAGGTGAAATCATTTCCCATTCCCAGCCTGGGGTTCAGATTCAAGATGATAGATGCTTAGGCCACGGCATGTTCTCTTGGCTGGTGGCATCTCCCACCACAGCTGGGTATGCACAGAGAAGTCTGAAGGATGCCAGCAAAGAGCTCACACCTTTCTGCAGTGCTCCTTTCTTCCTGAATTTGCTCAGAGCTGATGGCAGTACTGCTCAGAGCAAGCACAGCTGAGCAAAGCACAGAGACCCTGCAGGATAGGGCAGACATCTTCCTGCTCCCCAGGACCAGAGCTGTGCACCTGCGGGGCTCTGCGTTGCTGCTTCAGGACTTCACATTCTGCTGAGCTGATGGCATTCATAAGGGATATGAAAGTGACACTGAAGAAAGGACTGGAGCTAAAGATACAAAAAGGGATGTGGCCGGATTCTTTCACAACTATCCACACAGCAAACTTCTGCTTCCCCTCAGGGTCATTTCCAAGCAGGACACCAGCGTGCCCCGCTCTATTTCCCATTCCGTGCAACAAGACGCTGACAGTAGGAAGGCTGAGCCCATCTCCCTCCCGCAGGTAGGAGCACATAGAAGACCAGAGGGACAGTCACCCCCCAGTGCTGCTGGGGCTTCTCAGTGGCTGGGGAGTGAGAAAGGGAGTGCTGGGCTGGGGAAGGAGGGATCTCTGGTGGGACCCTAATAACTTCTGCCCTACTACCTGGGGGAAGGAGGAGAAGGAAAGGGGGAATGAGAGGGACTCAGAGGGGTGGTCAGGGACTGAGCACCATTCTGAAAGATGCTGTCACAGTAGGGCTGGTTAGATACAGATATGCTCCTGGGGTGAATCAGGCATGTGGCAGGACAAATAGGGAAGCCACAGATGTTAAGAAGGCAAATCTGGGCATATCTTTTCTATCTGCAAAGACTAAAGCTGTTCCTCAGGCATGCCAGTGGGAAGCAAGATCCTGAAACTGCTCTGGCACAGTGATTTGGCTCTACGCTTTGCAGTCATAAGATGAGGTCCCAAAGGGTCTGGTCCCTCCGAGACCACAAGGAGAGTGGATTTGGCCCTACAACAACATATTTTCCCTCCTTCATGGTATCACTCAGGAGGGCATCTTCTTCCAGAGCAGCATAGAGTGGCTTCCCCACCCCTCCCACTGTCTGAAGCCATGAGGCACCTCAGCATCCTTCTGTGCTCCAGCAGGAAGACAAGATGCAGACCTTGTGGGTGGTGTTGATCTGCCTCGCTGGAGGGCAGCTGGCAAGCGCCACGCTCTGCAAGACTTATGGCACCATCCCAGGCATCCCGGGGTCACCAGGCCAACCTGGCATCAATGGCAGAGATGGGGAGAATGGTCCAAAGGGCGAGCAAGGTAAGGAGGAAGCTATGGGTGTGTGGAAAACATCATCACTGAGAGCAGGAAGAGGTGGCGTCAGGCACAGGTAGGGGGAAAGCAATCCAGCAGAAATCCCTTTACAACAGGTTATTTGAGGTGTTATCAGTACTGGGTGATACTCAGGCAACTAGATAAGATAAGAGGTAATGGCCTTAAGTTGTGCCAGGGGAGGTTCAAGTTGGATATCAGGCACTGGCACAGGCTGCCCAGGGTGGAGTCACTGTCCTTGGAGGTGTTCAAGAGCCGTGGATATGTTGCACTGAGGGACATGGGGAGAAGAAAACACCGTGAAGGACCTGGGGAGGGCAGAGAGCAAGGGGAGCCATGCCAGCTGGATGAGGGGCTCTGCTGTCCCACATCTCAGCACGGGTAGCTGTGGTTTACTTTCCAGTGCCTCTCTGCAGGCCCACAGGGCTTAGCTGTGGTCACAATCTCTCTTCCTCCTGTTTTCTAGGTCCTCCTGGACTCGTAGAACACGAACAGGACATCGGTGAGAAGGGAGACCCAGGAGAACCAGGATATCCTGGGAAGGTTGGCCCCAGGGGGTCCCCAGGTTCAAAGGGGCTGCCGGGCCCCATGGGACCCCCGGGCCCCCAGGGAGACAGCGGTGACTACAAGGTCACCCTCAAGTCTGCCTTCTCCGCTGCCAGGACCATCAGCATCTTCCCACGCCGGGAGCAGCCCATCCGCTTCGACCGCATCATCACCAATGAGAACAGACACTACGAGAACCGGTACGGCCGCTTCACCTGCCAGGTCCCCGGCGTCTATTACTTTACCTACCACGTCACATCCAAGGGCAACCTGTGCCTCAGAATGAAGAAGGGACGGGGTGGCAGCAGGGGCGAGAAGGTGGTGACGTTCTGCGACTATGTGCAAAGCAGCTACCAGGTCACCACGGGAGGTGTGGTGCTCAGGTTGGCAGCCAATGAGTCTGTCTGGTTGGAGCCAACAGAGAAGAACTCCGTTGTGGGGCTGGAAGGGGCTGACAGCATCTTCTCTGGGTTCCTGATTTTCCCTGAGGCTTAGCTGCTGTCTGTACCCTGGTGACAGACAAGATCTCCCCTTGGAATGACTCTTAGTTCCAGATTTGGTGCCCTAAGTGTGTTGTGTCCACATTAAATGACAGCTCCTTGTGTCGCCGCTGACTCCTAGAATTTGCCTCCTTCCTTATCTTTGACTCAGCCCTGGAGCTTTCCCATGCCTTGGGTACAGTGTGGGAGGAGGGAAGGGAGAGCAGCTCATTACAGAGGAACCCAGGGAAACTCCCAGTCCGGGGCTGATGAGGCCAAGTCCCTGTCCAGCACCATCCCTGCCACTGGGGGCTGTCAGGCAGGTGGCACCAAGCTGTGGTGTGTGAAGTGTGTGGGGGTTTCTTGGGATGCAGAAGAGGAGGAGAGTTTTTGTAGGGTAGGCGTTTTTAAAGGGGTTGGATGGAGGGGAGGGGATCTCCTGTGAGAAGGGGTGGGAGAAATGGGTCAGCATTTGACCCCCAGAACACTTGCATGGCAGCATACACCCACCGAGTCTCCTCCTGAGACCCATCAGGTCTGCAGGACACGAGGAAATGAGGAGCTGCCAATACACTGGTGGACAGGGCTGCCATTCAAAGAGACTGGGCAGGCTGGAGAAATGAGCTGCTAGGAACCTACTGACATTTAGCACAGACAAACACAAAGTCCTCCTTCTGGCATGGGATGACCCCATGCAGTAGGACAAGCAGGGGGTGGGAGGAAGCTTTGCAGGGTAGGATCCAGGATGCTGATGGACAAGATGCTGAAACTTTCTGCCTTTCTGTATAATTGATATAATCCTTTTGGACTTTTGAAAAGGTCTTTGTCAGAGCCCCTTTTCAAAACTGATGTCTGGCCTAACACCAGCATTGGCCAAACAGTTCCTGGGGTCTTGGCTGTACCCAGAGAGGGTCAGTGCAGAGAGCAGCTATCTCTGAAGTGCAGCTCTGTGTTTATTCAGTGGGAAAACTGCTGCAGAGAGCAATGCTTCCTCCCATGGGTGTCAGCCAGCATCAGCCTAGCTCTCAGCAATGCCACCTCAGGAGTCTGCTTCTTCCCTTCCCTTCCCTTCCCTTCCCTTCCCTTCCCTTCCCTTCCCTTCCCTTCCCTTCCCTTCCCTTCCCTTCCCACCCCCTATCCTTTTTCCTTCCCCTTTTTTCTGTTTTGTTTGCTTCGTTCTGTTTCGGTCTTTTTGTTGTGATTTAAATGCCACCACAGCTAAAATTGGTGAAGCAGCATCTCCTCGTGGCCAAGCCCGAGCTTACACCGCGGAGCTGCACCAGGTGGTGCTGTGGCCCTCATCTATGGAGTCAGACCTCCACCGAGGTCTAGCGTGTGCCCATGTAGTCACCAGGTGCACAGAAGATATCGCCTAAAAGCTGAGGCAGGTGGGGATTTTAGGTGATTTCAGAGCAGGCTTGTTAGATATGAGCTTTGCCAAGCTGCAGCTAAGCAGCAGTGGGATGCTTTGCCCTCTCAATACCAGAGCTTATATGGATTTGGTGAGCTGAAGGGGAGGGAGTGGTAACCTGGAGCAGGGTATGAAACTGTGCAGCATGCTGAGTGCCTATCAGTATTCATGGAAAGTGAAGCTAAACTAGAGATCAAAGCACATCAGAGAGTGTGTTTAGAGTGGGAGTCATGGCTGCACTGTAAGAATAAGCCAGGGATGTCAGTCCTGCACTCAGGTCGGGTGTTTAACATCCTTAACAAACCCTTTCACAGGTGTTGATTCATTTACCTTGAACCTAGCCAGTCCCTCCTGAAGAGCCCCAAAGCATTTCCTTCCCCTTAGCCTCCCAGAACCAAGATGCAACATCCCTGGAGGTGCCCAAGGCCGGGTTGGATGGCAGCTTGATCTCACGGGGGGCAAACAACCCACAGCAGGGATTTGGAACTGGATGGGCTTTAAGGATCCTTCTAACCTAAACCATTCTATGATTCTATGAAAGTCAATGATACCAAGCCGGTGGCTGCCCTCCACTATCCTTCTGCCCTTGGGCAGGGTTGTGCAATAAGACGATGCATTTTTTTTGCTTTCTTTCTTCCTTCCCTTCCCCAAATCAAGCATGTGGGGAACCCTGCACAGGATCAGCCCTGCCTGTATGGCTGTGATGGTGGTTGACTCCAGGTAGAGGTGTTACTGGGGTGGTTCACCAGATGGAACACAGAAAAATCAACTCCCATTAGGTGGGCATGGAGGCCCACGCAGTCATTTAGCCACCAGCAGGGCAGGACCCTGGCAGAAGCCTGCAGCTGGACTTTGTGGGGCTCAGACCCAGGTCTGTTGGGTGCAGGCTGAGGACTTGCAGTCTCAGTGGTTCTCCTGCAGGGAATGGATACAGCACTCAGCAATCTGAGACAGGAAAGTGAGGATGCACAACAACTTCCATCCCATATCTTACCTTGGGGTATCTGATGAGTTTGTTTCCCTGGGCCTACTCAGACTTTTATTTTTGAATTTGAATGAGATTTTGCCTGGAACAACACACACTGGCTTGCCTCCCCTTTTCCCATCCCCTTTGTATGAGCTGGCAGCTGCAGAGGGCCAGACACCAAGGGGTTAAGCCCTGCCTCCTTATGAGGAACAGCCTTCGCGGAGCTGCAGAAAGGCTCTTTCTTTCCCCAGCAGATCTCTGGGAATGAAAAGTCTGTGTTCCAGATATTAAATTACTCATAAAATAGTCGTCCTGTCCCCGAGGCGGCTCAGCAGCCCCCAGCCCCCGCCGCCCGCGCTGCCGGGCCGCTGATGTGCATCTGCATGTCACCTCCTGCTACAAGGTCAATCTCTCCAATTTAAAGCAGCAACGTCGGAAAGCAAACCAGATTTCAGCCAGAATTAGCTTCAAATGGAGCATTCAGGGCACCGGCACTGGGGCTGGAGAGCAGGAGGGGAGGGACCGGAGCTCAGCCATGGGGTGATGGGATGAGGCCTACAAGGCCCTGTGGCATGGCAGCCGGTTGGGGAGGATGCTTGGCAGACAGGGAACGGGGTGGAAAGGCCTCATGCATCCTCTTGGCCTGCAGCAGGGATCTCAGTGCCAGCCCTGGGTTGCTTTGCTGCCCTTGGGAGGCTGCAGCCCCAAAGCAGGCCTGGGTGACCTACAGACCGCAGCTAGGCCTAGGTTTCCATGGGGATGCACAGGGACAGGTGCTTCAGCCCTTGTTCGTGCCAGGAGCATGATCTGTGAGCTCAGCTCTGTGAGGCTGTGAGAGAAGACTCAAGCCCCATTCTTGCCTATACACCGCCATGAGTCTGGAGGTGAGTGCTCGTGTCCATTAACACCCAGCAAATATAATAGGCACATGCAGCAAAATGCAAGCCACACAAATAAAGGGGCTGTGAGAAAGAAGGGGACAGACTCCTCGGCAGGGTCTGTTGTGATGGGACAAGGGGAGATAGTTCCCAGCTAAAAAAGGGGAGATTTAGACTGAATATAAGGAAGAAGTTTCTTACAATATGGGTGGTGAGGCACTGGCACTGGTTTTCCAAAGAGGTGGTGGTGCCCCATCCCTGCAGACACCCAAGGTCAGGCTGGAGGGGCTTTGAGCACTGATGGAGCTGTGGGTGTCCCTGCTCGTTGCAGGGGGTTGGACCTGATGGTCTTTGAGGGTCCCTTCCAACTCAAACCATTCTATAACTCTGTAAAAACAACACATTTTCAGCATGCAGCACTACAGCAATGCACGACCAGGCTGAGAGATCTACACAGAGACAGATCAGTCCAGTGTTCATCTGCTCACCCCCCACTGCCCTAAATCTTGCATGTACATGCAGAGAAAAAAATCATGCAAGACAGCAAGGGGCTGTGCTGTGAGATGCTGCCATGTGCAGTCTCGCGAGGGCTGCAAAGACACAGGAAGGTCCCCAGGGAAATGTGTGCAGCACACATGGGCACATACCTGAAATACCCATCTGGTTTTTGAATAGGAATTATCTGCAAGGCTGCAGTTCTGTCTGACTCAGGGCTGAAGGCTGCAGAACAGCCCCCAGGCTGAGCGCGAGGAACGCAGCCCCCAGGGCTGAATGCTGCTGCCCAACATTCCCTCCGTTCCCATTATGTGCCAGGAGAGCTTTTGTCTGGGGATACTGGCATGTGCAGTCACCAAGGAGATGGAGCAGCAGCAGGTCATCAGCACGCTTCCAGACAAGCTGGGAGGGACACACGTTCCCGGATTCGGCTGCATGCCTGCCTGACCAGCAAGGGAATCCCCAGCACCCTCCAAGACCTGGGTTCTGCTCCCACAGTGATCTCTGAGTTATCATCATCCTGCTGATGCCACCACTCCCTGTGGAGCAGCACGATCCCTCGAGATGCGGGAGGGACTGCACTGAATCACAGAATGGTGGGGTTGGGAGGGATCTTAAAGATCATCCAGTTCCAACCCCTGCCATGAGCTGGGTGCCCCCCACCAGCTCAGGCTGCCCAGGGCCCATCCATGGCCTTGCACACCTCCAGGGATGGGGCACTCACAGCCCTGGGCAGCACTGCCAGGGCCTCACTATCTCTGAGTAAAGCATTTTTCCTAACATTTAGCCTAAATCTCTCCTCTTTCAGTTTGAAACCATTCCCCCATGTCCTATCACTATCAGATTGTGTAAAAAGTCAGTCTCCCTCCTGCTTGTAAGCTCCCCTCGAGTACTGGAAGGAGGCAATGAGGTCTCCCCAGAATCTTTCTGTATCAATTTCCAGCCTCATCTCTTCTTCGTTTTACATTTTTTTCCCTAGTAAAATGTGTTGCAGGAACATCAGAAGTGTCTGAATATTTTGTGCTTATGACCCCAAGAACCTCAACCAGAGCATTCATGCACCCTGAACCCAGGCAGGCAGATGCATTCCCCATTTATTAACACATTTTGCTCTTTGTGATTCTGAGTTTAATTTAGTTTTTCAAGGCAGCTTGTGTTGCTCTGGGTTTTGCTTCTATTTTTCCTCCCAGCGTTAAAATGTCTAATAACTCCTATTTTCCCAAGTTGCACTTTTTTCTTAAACGTCCAAAGTCTTCCTTTGACGTTTTGCTGCAACATCACTTGTGCTAGGAGCGCTCAGAGAGGCCGAAGTAAAGGTCAGAGGAGACAGGCAGTGGCCCCCAGGTTTCCTCCAGCAATTTGCAGCCACAAAAGATCAACAGCCAGGAAAAGACACTGGGTTCAGCTGCAAGGCTGCCTGCTCATGGCGTGGCACAACTGCTTGGCACAGCCTCCCAGCACAGCCTGAGGGCTTGGGCAGAAGGTACAGATGCTCTGCCTCCGTGAAGAACCAACAAATAAAATGGCACAGGCTGCCCAGGGAGGCGGTGGAGTCACCATCCCTGGAGGTGTTCAAGAGGAGGGTGGATGTGGCACTAAGGGACATGGTCTAGAGCGGTTGATGGCTGGACTGGATGATATTAAGGGATCTTTCCAACCTTAATGATTGCTCTACAGAGTGGATTTTCCTATGTCTATAGAATCACAGAATCATAGAATGGCTGAGTTTGGAAGGGATCTTAAAGATCATTAAGTTTCAACCCCCTGTTGTGTGCTGGTTGCCCCCGGCCAGATCAGACCACCCAGGGCCCCATCCAGCCTGGCCTTGTGCACCTCCAGGAATGGGGCACCCATGGGGCATCCACACAATGGGTCTAATATGATATCGAGACTCTTGCTGTCACCTTAACATAGTTTGGTTAAAAAGTGAGTGGCCCAGGCTGTTACTTAGTGCCCCCAGCCACCCCCAGCCAGGGGGCCAATATCCCTGGATATCATCCCCTGGCTCAGGAAGAGCAATCTCTGTACCATCAGCATTTCCATGTTCCACAGGACGTGAGCAGTGAGCCCTGCCAGGACCGTGCATAGAGCCCTATTAGCTTGGGCAAGGTGCCCTGTGAGCACCTCCTTGTCCCTGGGGGTGTTCCAGAGCCATGGACATGTGGCACTGAGGGAGATGGTCAGTGGGCACGGTGGGGGTGGGTTGGGGATGGGCTTGGTGATCTCAGAGGTCTTTTCCAACCTTAATGATTCTATGATCCTACAATTCTAGCATCCTTGCAGCCACATTTTGGGGCGCACGTTCACTTTGCTTCTTGCTGCTGCGAGCGTTTCTCTGCTCAGCGAGACACGGTGCACTACCCTTGATTGGAAATTTTCCTGATGTAGATGTCATAGAGCTCTTTGAGCAGCTGGCAAGCAACCACGGGGGCATGTTGGAGCTCAGAGTGGAGCGAGAAGGGCTGCACGTTTGTGCATATTTCCCCTTTCAGCCCAGACGTACGCTTCAGGGCCCTGTTCCATGCCCTGAAAACACAGACGGGGGCTGCACACGTTTCAGGGTGGACTGTTTGACATCCCTCAGCTGCTGGGGCCATTGTGCAGCTTGTTTTTGCCTCCCCGCTAATCGGGGGCTGTCTGCTCTGTAAAAGGCTGGAATACAAAGGGCAAAATGCCGCAGCAGGAGATGACCGTGCTTGGGCCAGGAAAATCCAGCCGACATTTTCTTTCTTCCTCTGTTTTACCACTAGATGTCATAGGAAAGGCAACGATGCTCTCCAGCCCCTCGTCCCCCCGCTTCTGCCTCGGTGGCCTTCGGAGCGCTTTGTCTGGCAGCAGAGCCCCTGGAGAACCCAACGCCTGGGATTCGGGGTTTCAATGGGCATTGAAATGCAACTGAAACCTTTTTCCCAGCGCCTGGCTAAGCCGCCCGCGCGGACCCTCCCGGGAGGGAGCCGCACGTCACCCTTTCTCAAAAAGACAACGCCGTCACGCCGGGACCCGCTGCACCTACAGCAATATGGTCCCTTCAGACGAGTCGGACAAACAAGGCCTTTATAGGCACTTTCTTTTCTTCTGGAGTGGAAGGGAGAGAGCCGGGGGAGAACTCGGGGGCGTCCCACCTCAGTGGAGCAGCACACAAAGGCGCGCAATGAAAGGGGCACCAGCAAATCCTCTTATAGGGCCTTCGCTTCGTGCACATTCACAGCCCCGGCCCCATCTGCTGGGGGGGATCCCCAAGCGCGGGGGGAGAGGGGCTCTCCCTGCCCTGCTCCGCCAAAGCAAGCAAAGTGCATTCAGGGAGTGAGAAAGGGATGAAAAGGAAGAAAAAGGCCGTGCCATGCCGCTGCAGAGCCCGCGGTCAATGCGGATCTGTGGATGCCACAGTGGGAGCTGGGAGGGGGCTGCGGCTGGGGGAAGGGAGGCAGCTCCTGGGGGCTGTGCGGGCACTGCTGCGGACCTGGGGATGAAGCAGGAGCACGGAGACCCTTCTTGCAGGCAGTGGGCAGTGCCAGGGCACAAGAGCCCTTCAGCCACCCTGCAAGACCCTCTGTGACTCTAACAGTGCCTCCATGAGCCTAAAGGTGCCTTAGCATTGCTGGGCTGGGGGTGGGGCCGCAGGTTGTCAATTGGCCCCGTGGGGAGTCAATGTATTCATGATGGCATCTAGTCCCACATGTGTTGGGGCACCATGACCCTGCTGGAGTGGTGGGTGCACAACTCAAAGGAAATTAAGGAGACTGGTAGGGCTCCATGTAGGTGCAGGGGGATCCTGCATCACGCAGACCTCAGAAACTGGAGTGATGGCACTTTTGCCACGCAGGTCCTGGTGTTATCCAGCACCGCACGCTGGCTAGTGGGTATAGTGGGGATGGGATGATGGTTGGACTTGGTGATCTTGGAGGTCTTTTCCAGCCTTGATGATTCCATGATTCGATGATTTTGTGTAGATGAGGTCAGAAGGACTACATCCTATCAGCCTTCTCACCATCACCATGTGAAGGTGTTTCCTCAAAGCCAGCAGTTGTCAGGAACAGAGGAACTGTGGGACCACAGCAGAAGGTGAGCAGCAGCATCAAGAGCACTCATGTAGAGTAAGGAAATCCCCTTGTCTGTCAAGGAACACTGGGGCTTTCAGCTCTTAAGAAGGCCAGGCAAAGCTAACGGGACTGTGTTTCTCTATGAAACAGGGGAAAGCTGGGGATACTTTTAATGCAGCCTGTAGAAACCACCTGTCCCTCCCCAGAAACAGAAGAGGAAGGTGACTCAGTAAACAGCATATTATAATACAATGATACCCAATTGTGGATGCTGCAGGACATCAAATGTTCCATCTCCCATGAGTTCCCACTCACTGGACCTCCTTTTTCCTGTCCATCCTGCATTCTCAACTCTCTTTGCATTGTGAATGGATGAGCACAAGAACGTGTCTAGCTGGGTCAGTCCAGACCAGGACGTGATGTTCCCTCTCATATGGGCTGAGGATTGATTTAATTTCTGCAGATAAGGCAGCTTGTGTCTCTTTTCTAGCCTGGCACCTGTCCAGTCCAGGGAGTGGTCCTTCCTCTTTGGTGGCCTGGAGCCAGTGCTCCAGGAGCCCTTCCAACTCCATCATGATGCAGTTGGGTCATGCACTGAGAGAACACCTCTTTCCTGCAGCTGGGTGGAGATGCCAGGAAAGAGGGATGAAGTGCTGGAGAAACAAAGAGGGTTGGGGTTCCCAGGCTTTTCTAGAGGCTTTTCTAGGCAGAGAGATGTGAGTAGGAGTGGGGCTGAGGTCAGATTATTGCTGCTTTGGGCAGTCCTGGTCCCATCAGGCTCTCAGAGGCTTTCAAACATGGAAAATGGGCAGGAGTGTAGCGGTGACAGCTACTTCCCACCTGGGAAGCTCCAAAGCCCTGTAATCAGAGGTGCATTGCCACAGACATGTCCATTATCTGCAGAACACTGTTCTCTCGACTGCACGCAGAAATGATTCATGAGTAAGTCAGGTAACTCCGGATGCCAAGGCAGTGATGAAGGTCAGACAGTCTGCATGTGGCTCTCCAGGGTGAGAGGGTGCGAGACACAGACAGCAGTGGACTGACAGCCTTCACCAGTGATGGATAAACATCCTTCTGGAGGTCACTGTGCGTCAGGCACACCATCCTGATATATAGGACTGCACCACTGGGTTGTGCTTATATGGCAAGGTCTTGGTGGCAGCTGCCCCATGACACGGGCATCCCATGGGAGGGACTCCACATAGAGCAGAGTGGCCATGGAGGAGCAGCAGCTGATAGTGTTATGGACTGACCACAGGCACCATTCTCCTGCACCACTCGGGGAAAGGAGGTGGAAGATGGTGGATGCTGGGGAAAGTGTTTTTAGTTTACTTTTAGTTTCTCACTGCTCTAGCCTGTTATCAGTAGGCGATAAATAACATTAATCTCCCTTCCTGGTGATTGTTGAGTGATCTCCCTGTCCTTATCTCAACCCACGAGCCTGTTTTCATCATATTTTCTCCCCCTGTTCTTTTAAGCAACTCAACATTATCATCAGTAGACTTCAAGCTGTGGTTGACCTGGATGGATTTGGAAGAGCCAGCTGGAGCAGTTCTTCCACAGATGGGGGAATACATTGCTTTTGTCCAGCCTAGCTACTCCAAAAACTGGGAGAGGCACATGGGAGGAAGAACGGGTGCAAGAACATCGCCGGTGGGACCCAAGATCACTGCAATGGGCTCAGTGAAATGACTGCATGACCATAGGGCATATCTTATACCCAGAAAGAGAGATTGGAGCCCCAGGGGTGCTCACCTCCTGCCTTTCACCCCTACCATTGATCTCAGAGAGAGGCACTCACTTAGACCTGGTGATTTCCTCTTGCCCCATCTAGGCCTGCACTAAATAGGCCAGCAAAGACTGTACATTCCCATTTATAGCTGCAGACCTCCCAGAGCCCAGAAGTACCTAAAACTGGGAAGCACACAGCCTGTTTCACTTTAGCTCAACTCACTTGACTCATCATGCAGGTGCCTCTCCTGCGGAGGAGCCTTTCTTCTGGCAGTGGAAGAGTTCTTCCCCAAAACAAAGTGCTTCATCTCCAAGGGCTGCCTTCACTGCATTTCTCCCCCTGCCATGCACACACTGTTGTGCTCTCATGATGAGTTGTGCAGACAAGGGCACTAAGAGCTGCATAAAGAGAAAGGAAGCATTTTCTTCTCTCTATCCCTTAGCGATAACAAGAGACATGAGTAGATAAATGTCCATTGAACCAGGAATCCCAGGGGATGAGCAGCAAGCAAAAGGCTGAACCACCTCTGCTGCCTTATAGTCCTCTGCGTGCACAGGGCTTTGCTGATGTTCAGGCAGCTCATGAGGAGCTGTAATCATTCTGATTTCCTGAGGAGGACTCAACTCTGGATATCACACAACTGTTTTGTTGTGCAACTACTGTTGATATCCATCAACTACTATTTGGATATCGAAGAAGTGCTGTTGGGTACTGTGCAACTACTGTCGGATATTGAACGACTGCTGTTGGATATCGAACTACTGTTGGATATCAAACAAGTACTGTTGGATATTGTGCAACTGCTGTTGGTTATTGAACGAGTACTGTTGGATATGGTGCAACTACTGTTGGATATCAATCGACTGCTTCTGGTAGTTCACATGGATTCTGTGGGACAAGCAGGAGCAAGCACTGATCAGGGAGGGAATGATGGAACAGGAAAAGAGGAATGCGTGGAGCTGGTCCTATTTTGGTGTGTCTGACTTTCCATTTCTGTCTTCAGATCCCTTCTTCCTAAGCAGGAAGGACTCGTGATGCTCCATGAAATGTGCTTATGACAAATATCATCAAGGATTTATTTGCCTGTGCATAGAGGTGTCCAGGGAAGCTTCCTCACTGCAGAGCTGCAGGACTGTGAGTACTTTCTTGGTGCTAATTCCTTGGAGAATGTGTTGATCAGATTCACCAGTGCCTAAAACTCACTGGCTTGGTGCCCTATCCACTAGAAATTTTTTTTTATGTTTATTTTTTTTTGTTTTTCTTTTTTTTTTTTTTTTGTTTTTTATTCTTTTTCTTTTGTAATTTTCTTTCTTTTTTTCTTTGTTTTCCTTAAGACATGGGGAAAAAGTTCAACGCTCATCACAGGTCAGTGTTGTTCTTTGGTTTTGCCTATGGCAGAAAAAAAAAAAGGTAGGAAAAATATTATTTACTTCTGATTTTCTGAAGAGAGAACTGCGTGTCTTCAGCCTCCACCAAACACAGATACACTTCTGCAGATCCTGCAGAGCTCATGTCCAGAGGCAGCAAGTTCCCTGGGCAATCACACAGAGTGCAAAAGAACCTTCCTGATGAAAAGGATCGGAGATTGCACCAGGTGACCTGCAAAGCCTCCAGCTCCCTTCATGCAGGCCAGCAAAGCCTCCACGAGAGCAAAAAATGATGATCATTTGCTATATTTGATTCCAGGAGGCTCAGGAAGGGCTGGTGAGCTCAGTGCTGTGCTCACCAACACACACGCGTGGCAGGATCCAAACAGGGTGCTTAAATCTGAGCCCTCCACTCTTGCAGTCTCGTTGCCGGTTGCATGTATTCCTCATCCTGGCTCTCCTCCAGACCTGGCTCTGCTGGGAGGGGCAGCTTTTCTGAGCCCCCCATTGCAGGATCCGAGCCCTGGGAGCCTGCAGGGCTGGGAGCTGCTGCCTGCTCCCAGTCTGCTGCCATCCCGTGCTCCAGCCCAGCTCCCTCTTGGCAGAGCTCCTCCAGCTCAGGGCTCCGGGGCTGCACTGTTTGCTTATCTAGCGCCGTGATTTAACACAGACGCAGGAACTCACACACTCTTTCCCAGTCTCCTTCAAATTACTTTATTGCTTCCTGTCAACTAGCCGAGCATATCCTGTTAATATACAATCCCCAACGAGCAGTTTTCACAGCATAATCCCCCTTTGTCAGATAACGCAGCTCACCTCCCAGTGGATGGCCCCATTCTGGGCATTTTGGGATGCAGGATCCCTGGAGCAGGCAGGTATTTTCCAGTGAAGCAAAGCTGCTCTTGTCATTATGTTTAAAGCACCAGGCTCCCTGGAGGCACCCAAGAAACATAAAGATGTGGCTCTGAGGGGCACGGTTAGTGGAAATGGTGGGATGGGTTGATGGTTGGACTGGAGAATCTTGGAGGTCTTTACCAACCTTAATAATGAGTGAGCATGAAGGGGATGGGTTTATGGTTGGATGTGATGATCTTGGAGGATTTTTCCGGCCTTACTGATTCTTTGCTTCTGTGATTCCATACATTGCTGCAGCCCTTATGGGGGGGTTTGGAGCTGATGGTATCCTACCATTGTCCTACCATGTGCCCTAGGGACTGTGGAGCTCCCAGCAACGTCCAGCCAGCAGGACATCTGCCAAAGGTGGTTGTTTTGAAGGGACATGTTGTGTTCCTCCTCTATCTCAGACCTTCCATCCACCACGCTTGGATCTCATGCTGACATCCTCGTGTCCAGATATTGCATTTGCAGGATGTTGACACTGCCTGGTCTTCTTTAACCTCTTTTTGGGCTTTCTCCCTAACCTTAATGTCCAGCTGATGTGCCAGATGAGACCGTGTCATTGTTTTGTCCACGCTACAAGACTGGAGAAGCCCCTTTCAATGAACACCCCAGTGCTGCAGATTGCTGAGCCTCCACATGCTCCAAACATGCCCCTTGCCATCACACTCCTGCTTTGCCATGAGGAAAAGGGACACATGCAGCCAGGTAGCACATCTGTAGCACCACACAGAGCCTTATTTTTGTAGCTGTATTTTCCAGGTTTCTCCTTGGTCCTGGCCCTGAAGCCAGGACCCTGAAGCCTTTCCTGGAAGCTGGGGACAACGTTGGTGCTGATAGTTGGTTTACTAGCAGCTGGATCCACCCTCGAGGCAGCCCCACAAACTGGGGCTCTACATGCTTAACACCTCATTAGCTGGAACATCTACTTAGAGAGCACAGTTTTGCTTGTCTGAAAAGAAGGAAAATCCTGTTTGACTGAGGAGAAACACAGATCACTTATCTCAGTGACATCTGAACAGCTAGTCCTGGAAATTGACTCCAAATTAAAAACCAGTTGAAAAGAACTATCTACCCTCCCAGGTAAATCAGGGCTAATTTAGTTCCTCTCTGCTGAGCAATGTGCTCCATGCAGAGCCAGCTCAACACCCCTATATGTCCATGCCCTGTGTCTGGAGGACTCTGTTTGCTCTGCCTCCTGCTCCGTTGCTCATCTCTTGCAGCCCCAGCCCAGGGCTGCAGCAGCAGCTCTTCCTCTTGGCAACCACAGCCCTCCAGACAGAATGCAAACCATCTCAAGAATAGAAGAAGCAAAGAGTTGTTTTAATTAAAATCAAATTAAAGACCTATCTGATCGCAGCCTGGGGATGAGTAATGGGATACAGCAGCCTATGTCTCATGAGCTCAGCTTGGAGCATACAGGGCCAGCAGCCAGTTGGCATGGCCATGCTGGAGGTCCCGTCCATGCAGTTGGCATGGCCATGCTGGAGGTCTCGTCCATGCAGTTGGCATGGCCATGCTGGAGGTCCTGTCCATGCAGTTGGCATGGCCATGCTGGAGGTCCTGTCCATGCCAGTGCCATGCTGGTGCCAGGGAGCATCTGTGGGGCAAACCCACAGCATCTCCTGTGCACCCAGGAAGGGTTTTAATCACAGATAGGAGACAGTCTGTGGACTGCACGAGTCCAGAGAGACCCATATTGAAGATGTCCCAACTCCTTCTTTGTTCCCATGGATTTCCCAGCGTCTTCCTGGATCCCTGCTTCAAGAACTTGTACAGTCTCCATTTGAATCTCTGTGAGCTTCTCGCATTCTCAGCATCCTCTGCCAAGGAGCTCCTCTGCCCATGCGGAGAATCACCTCCTCCTGAGCACCTATCTTTTCTTCACAATCTTCATCCAAGCTTTGTCTGATGGTCTTGGTTCCTGTGGGGTTGTGGTTGTTCTCCCCATGTGCACTGTTCATCCTCTGCCACCTCCCTGCTTGGCCCTATCCTTCTCACTTCTGAGTCTGTTGGGAACTCTGGGTCCCAGCTCAGACCCTGCAGGACCTACTGGTGACCTCCTCCACTCACAGCACCCACTGCTTACTCCTACCCTCTGCCACCATCTCTTAGTCAAAAAGACACAGAACATCCATTGTACTTCTTCGCTGCTTATTTTCTTCAAATAAACTTTTTTTTACAACAGACTTAATGGAAAGCCTTTGGAAATCCCAGCAGGTGAAGTGTACAGCAACCCACATTCCCAGAGAGGTGGTGGTGCCCCATCCCTGCAGACACTCAAAGTCAGGCTGAATGGGGCTCTGAGCACTGATGGAGCTGTGGGTGTCCCTGCTCATTGCAGGGGGGTTGGACCAGATGGCCTTTAAGGGTCCCTTCCAACTCAAACCATCCTATGATTCCATGACGTGTTTGCCCTCTGTGACCTACCCCAAGGACTTGTGAAGCAGGACTCTCCTTACAGAAGCCCCATGGTATCTTCCCTAGCAGACAGCACTTAGCCAAGTGTCTTTCATTGCCATTATCACAACCTCTGCTTCGTACCTACTCCCCCACGTCTTCCTGGGGCTTCCTATAAAAGCTGGTGTCATGTTAGCTTTCCCCAAGCCACCTGCTCCTCTCTGGTGCCAGGACAGGGTGGCAGGAGGCTTAGCTTGCTGCAGGACAGGGCTCTGCTTCACCTGCTGGTGCCATGGCTGCGTGTCAATGGAAGTAGAGTCACCTGAGTGCTGCCTTGCTGGCAGGTCCTTCGTGTCACCAGGGCAGCAGCCCAAAGAGCAGATGGATGGGCTGCTCCACGCTCCATCCATCTTTGCTAACTGGGCAGTGTTCCCCCTCAGCCCTCGCCAGAACCGTCTCCTGCCGGCTCCTGAAAGTAAGTAAGTATTACTGCGAAGAGCATGTGAGTGAATTTGCCAGATCCAGCGTCTGTCTCACTTGCAGGACTCCTGTGGTTGATGGCTGTGTGTCCAGGTGGAGGCTGGTGATGAGTGGACCCCCCAGGGGTCCATCTTGGGACCGGTGCTCTTTAATCTCTTTATCAATGACATAGGTAGGGGGATTGAGAGCACCCTCAGCAGATTGCTGATGGCACCAAGCTGAGCGGTGCAGTTGACACGGCAGAAGGAAGGGATGCCATCCAGAGGGACCTGGGTGGGCTCAAGAAGTGGGTGCACGTGAACCAAAATGAAGTCCAACAAATCCAAGTGTGGGGTGCTGTGCTCAGGTTGAGGCAATCCCAGGTATGTGTACAGAGTGGGAGAACTCACTGAGGGCAGTGCTGCAGAGAAGGACTTGGTTGGATGTTCTGCTGGATGAAGAGTTTGTCATGAGCCAGCAGTGTGTGCTTGCAGCTGGCAGGCCAGCTGTGGGTGCCCCATCCCTGGAGGCGCCCAAGGCCATGGATGGGGCCCTGAGCAGCCTGAGCTGGTGGGGGGCAGCCAGCCCATAGCAAGGGGTTGGAAATGGGTCAGTTTTCAGGTCCCTTCCAATCCAAGCCGTGCCTTGATTCTATGTTGGCTTGCTCCAGCTCAGTCACATTTTAGCCAAAAAAACAGAGTGGAAATTCCCACAGCCAAAGAGACAATGAGATCTGCCTGCTGTACAGCATCTGGCACTGCTGCTGCTCACTCCTGACCTTTTGTCTGCAGACCTCGGAGGGCTTTTGTCTGCACGCTGCGCACCTTGCTCCATGCCCTCGCATCTCCCTTCGTGTGCCCCTCTTCAGAACAACCCAGACATGCTGTTTCCTTTTCATCTGCTGTCGTGAAAGAAGATGTGGTTCCTCCTTCGGCTCCTGCCCTCTCACAGTAATCACCTCTTAGCAGAAAAGAGCCATTTCACAACACGCCGTTGTCTTTGATCCCATGTTTGCTTTCTCCTCTACCTACGCTATCTCAGGGTTTTGCTCACGAGTGCCCTGGATATAACACATACTCTTACATTATTTCATCGTGTTCATAAGCATTTGCAAAACTCCTGCTTTTAAACACCAGCAATGACAAAAAACAGGTCTTTTTCTCCCCAGTTTCCCACTAAACGCCATTTCAGCTTTTTCAGTTTCGAGGATGCCACCCTGTAATTTCACAGCATTAACCAGAGACCTGAGTTTAACTTTTCAGCTCTTCTGCCTTCCTTTGAGCAGCTTTAAAACTATTTTCCAGAAGACTTCCGGGCTGTGGATGCCCTGCCACAAGGCAGCAAGGGTTACATCCTTGTCTTTTACGCATCTCTAACAAGAAGCCTTTATGAGATCCTCCTCCTTTATGTAAACTTGTTTTTGGGAAGGTTTGACATACCTGCAGCCCCGAAGGAGATGACTTTACTACCTTTATCCTTCCAAATGTGCCTTTGTTAACGGTGAGCATGCAGCCACGATCAGGTTGTTTCTGCAGGATCTCATATAAGGTTGATTTGGCTCTGCCTGTCATCATAATTTGGTGTCAAATTAGCTGTCGAGCAAAATACCCAAAGTTTCCTGCCCGATTCCAGCTTTCTAAATCTGTTTTAAATGCTTCAAAAGTGCCTCTTCTCTTTAATTTGTTCCCATGGATACCATTCAGAAGTTCCATTCATTTTAGGCGTGCAACCCTCTTCAAATCTTTATCACAATCTACCAGTTGACTTCTGCTTCCTAAATTAGCCGAAGGCTCTCAAATCTAAGGCAACAGCAACAGAAACCAAGGTACCTTTCGCTCACTGCTGTCTGCAGCCACACTTCTCCCTCTGCAGAGATGAAATCCCACAGCTCTGTGCATCCCTGGGTTCCCGGTGCAGGATGATGCTCGGGTCACCCATGCCATCCTTTTGCCTTCCTCCTTTCTGCTTCTCCACCTCAGCTCCATTTCTGGTCCCAGGTAGCATCAAGGCTCACAGAGTGCACGTATCATTTAGCAGCAGAGCTCAGAAATGCTGGAGCAGTGCTGAAGGGAGCTGCTTCCTCTGTTAGGACCCCACAACAAGCCAAACGGGTTGAGCAAGAACAGCTTCCAGTGTCACATTTCAGCACAAGGCACCCAATGCCAGCTATCTGCACAGAGCACACTCAACCTTATCTTGCTCGAGCTCTGCCAGAAGCCCCCAGTGGGGTGGGGACCCAGTGCTCTGCTTGGATGGGGCTGGAGCCCCCCAGATCCCCTAAATCTACCCTGGGAGCAGGGCTGGAAGGGAGCACCCTGCTTAATGTGCCCTTACCTTATAGGTCAGGGGACGGGGCCAGGGCAGCCCTGGTAGCCTGGGGCATCCCTGCTGCTCACAGCCTTCATCCCAAAGGACTGGGCTGGGTTCTGTGCCAGGCTGCAGAGCGTTTGGGGTGGTGGGGGAGGGGGGGAGGCAAGGGAAGACAGTGGGCATGGGTTGGGGTTGGACTGGATGATCTTAGTGGTCTTTTCCAATCTTTGTGATTCTAAGACAGATCCCATTCCTGGGATCAGGCTGTGATCACATAGATCGACTCTCTGTGGTCGTGCACCCTTCACTGAGTGCTATTGGGAACAGCTCCTGCATCCCTGATTGGGAACACAGAGCAGGTGCAAAGCAGTGGCTGCTCGCCTTTGGGCAGCGCTGCTTCAGACCATTTATCATTCAGATAGGGGAAAAAGGGTTAAACACAGCCTGCCCCCCCCAGCCAGCGGTGCCTTTGGTTATCTGCAGCATGGCTGCAGGGCTACATGGTGCCTGTACATGTTCGAGGATCAAGAGTTAAGTGTTTGAATGATAAGTGATATCTTAAAAACATAAGTTTAGCAATGAGCCTTTGCCGACAATACTATACTATTAGTTAATAGGCAGAATTAACTCACTGGCCTGGGGCCAAGCCCGTCACAGCCAGAGCCAGAACAGCTGAAGCTGCTTTTCACTTGGGTTTTGCTTTTATGGGATTTGCTGCTGCGGGGAGACTCCAATTTCTGTACAAATATGCTGGCATTTCCCTCCTCCCAACCTGCCCCTGGAAGCTGCACGGAGCCCGAGGGATTCAGCCGGGAGCTGAGAGCTTTCCTGCTGCACGCGGGGACGTCAGCGAGGTGCCGGTTCCCCACGGGGCGTCTCTGCCGGCGCTCAGCAGGTGCCTGCAGGCAGATTTATGGCTCTAGGTGCCACCGGGTAACCCGTTCCCCATCCCAATTTCATGTCCCGTTCGCTCTTAGGGACATGGCTTGGTGGGCACGGTAGGGGTGGGTTGATGGCTGAGGTCTTTTCCAACCTTAACGATTCTATGAGTATTTTGGTTGAAGTAGCTCTGGATCCTGGAGATCCAGCCCAAATTGCAGTGTGTAGGTGGAGCTCACCCTGCCCAGTGGGGAGGAGGTGGCCTCATCCCTTCCCTCTGCGTCTCCCTCCCGCCCGCTGCACCTCTTTAGCCCCACAGACTGACACAGAGCCACCTCCTCCAGGTGCGATGAGCCAAAGGCTTCATGTGCAAATACAACCTGTTCTTCCTGCACCGGGAACTGTAAATGCTGCATGCAATGAGTCACCATCAAACCCGCTTTAATGTCCTCTAGATGCCATCTCTTGTGGCTCTTGGCTGCCTGGGAACCATCTTTTGATAGGAAGCTAACACGTGCAATTGAAGTGGTGGCTGCCCCATTTCTGTAACCCCGGTGCTGCTGCTTTTCCCAGGCATGACTTTCTCTCTGCAGCAGGATTTCAGCGTCCCACGGGTGCAGCAATCAGGGCAGAACCAATGGACCTCGCTCCTAAGGTGGGAGGTCAGTTCCAAATGACACCCGACGGCAGCAAGGAGAGCATCAGCTCCTGTGGTCAGTGACTGCCCTTTATGGAAGCACTAAAATAGGTTTGGGGTGGAATAAAAGAGCATCATGGGAAGTCTGGCAACACCATGGGATGGTATTTGGTGGCTTTCACTTGTCCAGTCTGGGCTGCTGAGCCCCTGTGGAATGCATGACAGGGGTTGGGGGCTGGTGGGACACAGATCCATCCAAAGCCCTTCCTAGGGGCAGAGAGAAGACATGAGGTGGGAGCAGTGCTCACAGTTCACGAGTGCCTCTGAATAGCATCTTCAGGGACAAACCCACCTCCAAAGGAGAACATACGAGCTTCAGAATCACTGCTGCAGTCAGACAATAAATCTGTGCAGTCTACTCTCCAGCAGCGACAGCTTTGGGGATGCTCTGGAGCTATAGGAGCTCCAGAGGGGATCAGAGCCTACAGTTGGCCACACTGAGTTAGGAAAGTCGTCTGTTTTTGGCCAACGTTGTCAGGGAGCCTTGACCTTCCCCCAGACACAAAATGAGTTACTTGCACGGGGTCAGGGCACTCCAGATGTCCAAGATGCTGGTGAGGCAGGGTGATGAGGAAGAGCACGGTGAGACAAGCCCGTTCCATCCATGCCTCTTGGTGGGTAGACTGGGAGCCCAGGCTCATGGGGAAGTACGGGTATTGGGTGTTGTGATGGAGAGGAGGAGCTGGGTCTCAGTGTGGGGAATCCCACCTGACCCCATATGGTCCAAAGGGGGATTGTAAGTAAGTCCTGTAAGCTGGAAATGAAGGAATTCCTGCTCCCACCTCACCTGGGTCGGTAACCCCAGAGGGTCCGTGGCTCAGAGCCGAGCTGAGCCTCCCACCACCAACTCTTCTCGTCCCTCTGCGGGCATCTGCCGGACCTCTTTGTGCCCCCACGGGACGCTCCACACCAGCCGCGTTTTCTGGGCCCGTGGACGCTTTGGGGCGAGGATCGGGCAGGCACAGCCCCGGCTGGGGGTGATGCCGAGCACGGGGACGCCCCAGGCTCGGGACGGCGCTGAGCTCGGAGGTGCCCAACCGCAGCGGGGCGGAGGCCGACGGGTCCGTGCCGCCCCCGACAGGGCAGCGGGGCGGTGGGAAGGGCGGAGGCGGGGGCATCCCTCCGGCCCTCCGGGAGCTCCCCCCCTTTTCTCCACCCCCCCTCCGGCTTTCGCAGCGCTCACTCAACCCCGAGAGGAAGATTTGGGCTGAAATCACGGCTTTCTCTGGATGATCGACAGCTCCGGGAGAAACCATCGTTTGGCGCAGGGGGAGCCGCCTCCCTCCTCGCCCCCCTCCGCCGGCCCCGCACCTCCGCCGCTCCCCACCGCC
>JACDJE010000161.1:638059-833130 GCA_016647715.1 Pavo muticus | reverse complement strand
GAGGGGGGAGAGAAGGAGGGAAGGCGAAGTTTTGGGGAAGTGCTGCCCCAGGTGGAGCCTTCCCCCCCAGCCCCAGCCCCGGCCCTTCCCTTCCCTCCGCCATCCCCGTACCGAGGTGGGCATCTCCCACCGCGCCTCCCGCTGGGAACCGCCGAGCCCTTCTCCCGGGGATGCTGGGGAGAGGCTTTGGGGTCCCCCTGAGCGAGGCCAAATGCGTCCTCCAGCCGCTCCCCCGTAGGGTCCCCCCAGGGCTGAGACAAAGCAGAGGCAGCGGCAGGTGGGTGCGTGGCCGAGGGATGGGTGTACGGCCGAGGGCTGGATTCCCATTAAGGGCTGGCTGCTTGGCTGGGAGCCCCACAGCAGATTCCCATTTTGGGGTCCCAATGCATCGCATCCCGGCCACGCCTGCGGTGCTGTGGAGGTCGGGGGGCTCCGTGGGGCTGCGCTTTGCTGCTGCGTTGGGTGTGGAGGTGGTGGGAGACGTCCGGACGGTGTTTGTCTGGAGCAGTGGATGAGGCACCATTTATTAAGTTGGAGTTTTGGGAGATGACTCATGGGTTGGCCGGCTATACATCGTGATATTTACAATATGGGAGCTTGGCATAAATAGGACTATTTACGTTGCAGCAGAGAGCGCTAGCCAGCTATGCTATTCAAATGAGATGGTATGGTTTTAATTAGGGGTTGGGGGGGGGTGATGAGCGCGTTTGTGGGAGCACATGTCCAAGTGGGACGTGTGGCCTAAGCTGCCCACAGCAGCCACGTTCACAGCGGTGTTCATGCTCAGAGCCCTCGGCCACACTGGGGATGGGGGGACCTATCCTGGGATGGGGGCTGGAAGCCTCCTGTGGGGATGTGGGACCCCATCAGGAGGTGTTGGATGGTATGGGGCCGTCCTTTGCTTGGAAACAAGAGGAACGGATTGACCTTCCCACCACCGTGGCTGCAGGGCTGGGTGTGCAGATGCTTGTTCCGAGGGATGGGGAAGGGATGTCCGTGGATGGGGGAGGTCACCGAGGTGGTGGACGTGAGATGCACTCCCAGTGGTGGGGATGCAGTGGGGTGAGAGCTGAAGGACTGGTGGCTGTCCCCATCCGGGGTTTGAGTTCGAACAACCTCACAGGAGGTTCGTTGTGCTGTGTCCTTCTGCTGTGCTGTGCGTGTCTTGGGGCTGCGCGAGCCGTGCCCTGGCCTTCCTCTCCTTCTGCAGAGCTGACGCGGCAGGAGAGTGTGGGCTGAGCTCCCTGGGTGCCCCTCTGCTCCGTCCTTCCCTTTGGGAGCTGCCATTTCAGGCACAGCGCCCATCTGCTTCTCCTGATGCTCCCCATCGGTGTGGGCAGTGACTCCAACAATGGGTGATGACCGAGGGCATGGCGGCTGCAGCCACCTCCCATGGTGGCAGCGTCGCTGTCGCTATCTCTGGCACATTCCCTACCATGTCCATGGCCAACGTGGGGAGAGTAGAGCTCATCCAGCTCCAATCTGGTGATGTGCCCAGGGAACGTTCCTCCTGAGCCCTGCTTTCAGCTCTGCTCCAGAGCTTTGCCGTAACGCTGGTAATTTCACTTGTCTCCTCTGTGCCTCAGTTTGCCTAATTACAAGGCGTAAAATAACACAAGCGTCCCTCCCAAGGGAGCTGCGAGGTTTTGTTAATGAACATGACAAAGTGCTTTGGGATCCGTGGTTGAAAGAGCAGTGAGAAGGCAGCCTTAGTCAGTGCGCGTGTGTGCCGGTGTTTATTTATCTACATGCTTTATGTTTCTCTGTGCACTATAGATTCTTGTGCATTTAGCAAACCTTAATTAGAAACAAAGCCGATAGGGAAGGAAATATAAACAGGAGTGTGCATGGAAATTGGAAGTTGATTACTCCATGGCCGGCAGAATGCGTGTGCTGGGCTCGGGAGGAGCGGCTGCTGGGGTAAAAATGTCTCTGCTGAAAGGAAATGTGAAAAGAACGTGAGACATAAATCAGGATGGAAAACTGGGAGGTGGATGACAACGTACATAAAGCAGAGGGGAAGAGTTGCATGCAGTTGTTCAGGCCATCGCAAGGTATCTATCTGCGGCTGGGAAAGTTCAGGCTTATGGAAGGGAAGTTTTGTGTGTGTGTGTGTGTTTTTTAAGAAAGAAATTCAAGAACAAAGGAGTGCTGGAAGGGTCTGGATCCCACACCACACCATTGGTAACAGTGCTGCTATCGCTGACGGCCCTCTTTGTGCTGCTGCTCGCATGTGCTGCTTGCGTGGCACGGCGTGTCTGGAGCAGGGATGCTTCCAAGGTATTTGGGGGGGGGGAGATGAGGATGGGAGCTGTGCGTTTTAAAATCACACGCCAGGGGAGAAAAATGAAGGCTCTCTTCACCCCCTCTTTGGAGTTAACTTTTCGTAAACCTTGCAGTGCTGGCAAGTTTCCCGAGGGCTGGAGGAAAGCCAGCTCTGTGCCAAAAAATGTGGAAGGAGAAATGAGATGGCCCTCCTATCTGTGAGAGCACGGGGCTGTGGGCTCCAAAGCACGGGGTGCGGGGTGGGCAGGGGTCCTGTTGCTGCTGCAAGCTGGAGGCAGGAGCCGCTTGTTCGTGCATATTTGTCATGGAGTGTGATGTGTATAAGACACATGATGCACTTATTGAGCTGCGGACACGCGCTTGAGATGGGGTACGCTGTGTCCTGTGTGTGTGTGCTGTAGCATATTGTAGTGTTCAAGTGCAGTCTCCCTTCTCGTGCCCGTGTGGCCCTGGAGTGACCCATTGCAGAGCTCTTCCACCACCTCCTCCAGTCCCAGGGGCGGAGGAGCAGTGCCAATTAGCTCACTGCTTGATTTATCCGGTGCTGAGACCAGGCTGGAAACAAATATTGTAAAACTGCACTGAGGTGTGGAACAGAGACCTTGATTTTGGGTCTGTGATCCCTCTCTGTGTGCTCTGCCTTCCCCCAGGGCTCCATTCCCTGGGTTAATTTTTGACGAGGTGAATGCTGCATCGCTGGGGCAGTTGGGAGTAGACGGATACGCTGGTGCCCAGTTTAGACATCCATGTAGCAGTTGAGGATGCAGGGACTCTCTGCTTCTCCCAGTTGCTCCCAATCCTTGTTGTAATTCCAGATAGGTTAATCCAAGCCCAGAAAGGGGGTGCTAGAGGGAGATGCCTTGGGGACAGGGCTATGAGAAGCCAGCCATGGGGACATGGCTTGGAGTGGCACAGCTCCGGTGCCACCCATGTCCTGGGAGCACTCTGGAGAAGGACTTGGGGTGATGCAGGTACAGCTGTGCCTTGGGGATGTGACTGAGGGGCTATCTGCTATGGCTGGGAGCAGGGGTCTGCTGTGCTGAAGGATCTGCCTGCACTCGTTTGTGTACACATACCTGCAGCAGCTGTAAAGAAGGGTGGACACCGGTGTAACTGCAAAACCTGCTGGAGAAGCTGAGTAAATACCTGGTCCTCGGCTTTCTGCTTTTGTGCGAGCACAGCCGCAGCGGTGATAAATGAGTTTGAGTCCACTGCTCCTGCCCTAACATGCACCCACAGCCCGGCCACGCCACGCTGGGCTGAGAGGTGGGTGCTTGTGTGTGAGCCTGGCTGGGAGCAGGCACGAAGTTCCTGTCTCGGAGAAAATCAGGTTTAACTAAAAAGACTCGGTGAGCTCTCGTCTTCTTCTGGCTCGCTGGAACGCAAGGGTGAAACACGGCTGCCCATTCCCTGCTGCGTGCAACAGGGAGATCCTCGAAGGCAAAAGTTCAGCAGTGAGATAAGGGGGGAAAGATGGGGCCTCCTGTGATAACGGGCTGACGTGTACAGGACCTGGCACTCGCAGCGGGGATGTGGCTCTTTGGGGCTTGCAGAGATGCATCAATACTGGGATTTTATATTGCTGTTGTGTGTCTGTGCAGGATGGGAGGTGATTTGTGCCAGGGTGCAGGCGCCAGACCTGAACAGCTTGGAGGTGAGGGAGGACACAAGCATCACGCCGTGCTGTCAGCCCCTCTCTGAATTTCAGTGCTTGTGGGTGATGGAGCAGCGTTAGATCCCTGTTACCCCTCTGACCTGAGTTGTGGCACTGATTGCCAAATGTTAAGGGAGATTAAACAGGCTGCGAGGGCAGAAAACGCTGCTATAATTGCAGATGGTGCTTGCCTCCATCGAAACTGAATAAATGTCACAAAGGGGCGTTATTCAGAAATTACAGTTTTAGTGACTGTGAATAATTGCAGCTCTTCAGAGAGCCCACGAGAGGAGGATCTCTTGATGTAGTCCCGGACCGGCTCCATGGGAGCAGCTGTGCTGCAGCTCAGTGCCTTCTCCAGGTGGGAAGGAGGAAGGGCTGGTGAGCTCCAGAAGTTCATGAGGCTTTATTAATTAGGTCTGATAAATCACCTTCTTTTCACTTCAAGCCTTACCTTATTCAGGGGCAGACATTACGTCCACAAAATCACAGCAAACTGGAGGATATCACTGGAGGCGAAAGGTTATTCTTCAGAATGTGGAAGTGATGTCTAAAAGAGGAAAATAGAAAAACATATGAACTGTGGAGTGGTGGATGTGAGCCCGTATATGGCAGAGTAAGAGGAGTTTTAAGAATAACTTGTGGGAAAAAAACCAAACAAACAAACCCCAAACCAACAGAAAAACAGAATTGGGAAATCAGAGGGGGCGAAGTTAAAAATAATCAGAAAACAGCACTCGGGGACTGCTTAAATTTCCCCCTTCAAAACGGCAGTGTTTGGGGATGGGGGGGTTTGCAGAGGGACTGCCCCAATGCTGAAGTGTCGGCAGAGGAGGTCACATTTTATAGAGTAAATGGGGAAAATGGATATTGGGGCCGGAGCAGACAGGGTGTGCATGCTTTAAGGAGAGCTCCTTGGGTGATCTCAGTAGCTCCAGACTAGTAATTTCAGAGTAAGGGCGCTCTTATGGATTAAAATCTGCTTAAAGAAGGGGAAACAAAGAGTCATTTTTCCCAATGGATGGGGGTCAGCGTGAGGCTTGTGCTTTGCAATGTATTTATAAGCTTGCGAGAGAGGGGTGGGAACTGTGTGTCAAGAAAGTTTGCAGATTATACAGAATTATTCAGGGGGGTTGGAACTGGGTGTTCTTTAAGGTCCCTTCCAACCCAAAGCGTTCTGTCATAAAAACAACGGTTGTCTTTAAAATATTGTAAAAGGATCTCATGACACTGGATAACCGGGCTATAAAGTGGCAGATTATACGTAGTCAGCGATGAATGAAAAGGGATTCACATGGAAAAAATTACCCTAAACCCATGCATGCACAGTGGCAGTCTTTAAATTACTTATTAGCATTTTACGAAAGAGATCTTAAAGTCATTGTGGATGGCTCTTTGAGAGCGTCGGCTCAGAAGAGTGAAATGCTGGGAAAGGACAGAGGTGGCTGTACAGTGGAGGTGGATGGACCTGGGATGGGGTGTGTAAAATGTGGTGTTGGGGTGGTGTGTTTTATTTTGCCTCTCAGCGTTGTGTTCTGAAGGGGCACCAAGAGGTGGTGGAGGAGGGCATTGATGAGGGCAAAGCACCCTGCTGAAGGCAAGGTGTGGAATCATAGAATGTCTTGAGCTGGATGGGACCCTAAAAGCCATCTGGGCCAAGTCCCCTGTAATGGACAGGGACACCACAGCTCCATCAGAGCTCAGAGAGGGCTCTGTTCAGCCTGAGCTGGGGTGTCTGCAGGGATGGGGCATCGCCACCTCTCTGGGTATGGAGGGGTTCACGTTGCTCTGTTTTGCTCACTGCTGCGGCCGTGGACCCTCCTGACCTCTGTGCAGGATGTGAGCCTTACGCAGGGCTGGTCCTGCCGCTTGGGTCTCGCCCTCCTTGTTGGGGAACCTTCCAGGGGTCTCAGAGGTTTCTGCGTGGATCTCTCCCTCCTTGTTGGTGATCCTGATGGAGCTTTATGGGCTCTCTAAGAGGGTCTCCCAGCTGACCTAAACCCTGAGGCCTTGATTGTTGTGGTCTGGATGTGTTTCGCACCCCTTGTGCTGCCTGCCCAGCCCGGGGCATGCTTGTGTGGCCTTGCTTTTTTGGGCAGCCCGTTCAAGACCAAAATCTGTCTGGCAGACACCTCTTAGCACTTTCCTCCACCCTGCTCCATTTGTCAGGGGACCGGGGCCTGTTGTGGGGTGCAGGCAGGAGCAGAGGGAGCAGCGAGGCCATGGCAGGGCCTGCTGCAGGAGGAGCCAGGCTGCAGCGAGGCCTCCGCCATCCACAGGGCCGCGCTCCCGGGGTCAGCGCCTTCCCAATCCCTGTGGGCCCCAACCCCATGGGCTGGGGGTAGCGAGGGCGGCCGGGCGTGCGAACAGCCCCGTGGTGGAGGGGATGGCATGAGCAGCGCGGGCTCCGAGGGCCAGACAAAGGGAACAATGGGCTCAGCGGCCCTGTTCCTGGGCTGCTTGTGGCTGGCTGCCGAGCCCGTGGGGTGGGAGAGGAGGGGGTGGCTGTGGGGTGGGCAGCGAAGGGCTTGGCTTCTCTCTGCTCCCATATGAGCTCTGAGGGTCTTCCCTGATGCTCTGCTGGTGCTGGTGTGTGCAGTGAGATGGGGAGGGTGAGAGTTGTCCAGACCCTCTGTGAGTTTGAACAACTTCAGCAGAGGGATGCAGGAGGGAGGAGGCATCTCCATCCTCTGCAGCGCTGATGTTTGGGGGTCGCAGGAAATGTCTGTGGATGGGAAGCTTCACATGCATCGTTGTATGGTCTTGAAGGTTCTTATCATATAATCATAGAATGGTGTGAGTTGGAGCTCCCCAGCAATGAACAGGGACACCCACGGCTCCATCAGTGCTCAGAGCCCCTCCAGCTCTGGGTGTCCACAGATGGGGCACCACCACCTCTCTGGACAACCTGTGCAGTGGCACACCACCCTCACTGTAAAAAAACTTCCTTATATCCAATCTAAATCTCTAAATCTTGTAGGTCCTTTCCAACCTTGTGATTCTATGATTCTACAATTCTCCCCTCTTTTAGTTGGAAATCACTTCTCCTTGTTCTATCACAACAGACCCTACTGAGGAGTCTGTCCCCTTCTTTCTTACAGCCCCTTTAGATACTGACAGGCCACTCTCAGCTCCCCCCAGAGCCTTCTCCATTCCTTCCAGGATCATTTCTGCTTGGATCCACTGTTCTCTGCTCCCTTCAGGCATGGGACAGTGGCTGGTGCTCCTAGGAAGGAGATGGCAGCTTGTGGAAAGTTACTCGTGTTTGTGTCCAGCGTTTGATTTCTGTGGTGGGCTGTATGGGATGGGGATGATGTGAATCCCCAGTCTGATTGAGGAGGACAGTGTGGTCCCAGATGGTTGCAGCAGAGGGGTGTCTGCAGAATGAGGCATAAAGAAAGAGCAGCTCAGGAGAGGTTTGTGCAGCGGTGTGAGCCTGCAGGCTGTGCACACCACATGCTTGGGTGTGAGATAGGCTGGAACACGTGAGGGGTCACATCTTGCTGTGTCGAGGTTACAGTCGCGTTTTATGATTTGCTTTGCTTGTAATCCTGTTTCCAGGCTCCACAACTGTAACTCAGAAACCTTTACCGCGAGCCTCACTTAATAAATCTCTGCCTTGTTTTACTTTTTAAGCCTGCCCTGGTATCAGGGGACAAAGCAAGCAGGAGAAATGCGTGAACTGGGGGCAGCGTGGATGGAATAAAACAAGGTGTAGGAGGTGGCTGGGTGCGCTGCCTGCAGGGAGAGAGTGCTGGCCAGGCTGCAGAGAGTTAATTGTGGTATGCCAGCTTTGGGGAAAGCATTTCCTGCAGCGTGTCTCTCCTGCAGGATCCTGCACCTCATGAGCTGCATTCTTGCCTCTGTGGAGCACAGGTGGTGGGTTTTGTGCCTGTTTGCAGCCTTTGTATGCACGCCCCAGCTTGCAAGCTGCATGCGTGCACACCGAGATAGCACCTGCATGCTGAGTGCAGGCAGACACACGACTTGCTGAGCTCCAGGAGGAAGCGCAAGCTGGTGATTTGTGCCTTGTGGAGGGGGAGCAGAGAGTGGCTGGTGCTGTGCGGGGCATGGGGTTGGCTGGCATGGACTTCTCTCCTGGGGACAAAGCCTCACTCCTCTTACCTAGCTTGCAGTGTGCTAGGTAGCCCCAGCGTAACTAGGATCTTCTGGGCTTCTCTTGTCCTCAGCACATGTTAGCACTGCTGTGGAGGTTTGGAAAGGATAAACACAGAAGTGTGCTTGAAGCTGTGTGGAAATCCCCTGACAGCAGACACATAGCAGAGCAGCAGGGGCACTGGCATGGGTTGCAGGAGCAGGCGGTGCCAGCTGCTCCGGAGGGGAAGGGGTGCATGTAGGACTGCTGCTGTACCTTCAGAGATGCTCCAAGTCCTGTGCCGTGTCTTCGGACAGATGCAGAGCAGTTGGGAGCAGGGTAGGCACAGGGAAGGTGCTAATTAGGATGTTGGCAGTGTTAGTAGGGGTTGGTGTCTGGCTAGTGGGAGGTGTTGCACAGGCAGTGCAGGGGCTGCTCTGTGTCACTCTCAGCATAAATCTCCGAGCAGCAGGCAGGTCCGTGGGTGGGACAAAGCCTGGGCAGCTGGCTGACGTGGCACAGGTGGCCAGGTCAGCTCTGAGCATCACCTCATGGTGGGGAGATGCCTGCTTCAGGTCACTCTGCTGCACTGATGCACGCCCGTCTTCTCTTCCTGGCTCTTCACCTTCCTTCCACCGGGGCTGTAGTAGAGATGGAGAGCAGGGAAGTTGCCAACGATGCTTTCTTTTTTTTTTTTCTTTTCTTTTCTTTTCTTTTTTCCCCCGATGTCAAACTCTGTGCCTTCAGATTGAATAGCTGCCATGAGATTTTGCTGTGACTGACACCTGTTCTGGCTGGAGAGCGACAGCTTTTGATAAACACAGATCCTCTGGAAGCACTGAGCTTGCTGGCAGCTGCTCCCGTTTGTCGTCTGGGTCTCTGTGCTTGGGGCTGGCTGATGTGGCCCAGTGGGTTTGGGGCTGCAGAAGGGTTGGGAGTGGAGAAATAAGCAGTGCCAAAGAGGGACCAGCAGAGCCTGTGCCTCCCAGGTGGGGTCTCATGCCAGAGGAAGCAAAGCAGGTCACCCCCAAGCAGAAGTCTTGCCTTGTAATTTGCGTGGCCTAAATATGACCTGGGCTCCCTTTTGTGGGTGCTGAGCCCTTGGAAAGCTGACCTGGCATTTTACCATGCGTTTGGGAGGTCCTTGGTGTGTGGGCTATCCAGGGAGAAATTAAAAACGGGAGTTACTTGGCGGCTGGGGTGTCCTGCTGAGGTCAGCCCTGGGTGTGCCGTCCATTGGCCTTAAGTTGCGTGGTGGCCAGAGGTGCTGAGAAGGGCCGGCCCCTTCTGTGGGTCTCCTGGCAGGGATCATCGGGGCTCTGGAGGAGCACGGTCCCCTCCTTTGGGCTCTCAGTGTCTGGGTGGTGCCTTGCCTGTTGGCTGCATCTGGGCTTGGGCGTGTGGAGCGTGGGCAGCCCCAGATGTTTGAGGGCTCTTCAGCTTTCCCCTCCTGTCTTTCCCCATCAGAGGGCATCCCTGCTTCCTCAGCCAGCGTGTCTGACAGCACCCAGCTCCTCCCCAGCTCCGCAGCCGACAGGTTGTCCCTTGTCATCTCTCATCGTCATCCAGCAGGCTGAACACACTGCATGGATTTCATCAGAGCTCCCATCTCCCTGCGCAGGGTATGTCCAGGAGTCCAGGCTCAGTGCATTGCTGGAGGGATAAACCACACAGATGCTGATGGCATCAGGTGATAACATTGGAAAGCACTCGTGAGCCTCCTCCCGTTGGCTACAGGAACGTACTGCAGGCTCGTGCTGGACCAAAATTAAACTGCTGGCAAAGTCCCATCCCACATAAAGGGAGCGGCACTGAGGGTCATGTCCCTTTTCTGAGGATGCTCAAGGCAGGTGTTCTGAGCTTGTGAAGTCTTTCATTGGATTATGACTGTGCAGAAAAAGGGTTTGAAATCAGCGTGCTCCAGAGCTTGGACAGTGAAAGGCCACCATAGAATCATAGAATTACAAGGTTGACAAGGACATACAAGTTCATCTAGTTCAGCCGTCCTCCCATCACCATTACTACCACAAGCTACTAAACCAGATCTCGTAGCTCCTAAACCTTATCTCATAGCACCATGCATGGCCATAGGTCAGCAGGAGCCTTAGGAGCCTTGGGAGCCCACCTGGAGCAGGTGTGTGCTGGCCCTGGGGGGATGACCTTAGCTGGGTACGATGAGGGCAACCAAACTGACGGATGAGTCAACAAAGCAAAAATGAAATAAAGTCTTTGTTCTGTATCAGTTGTATAACAATAAAATGGAACAACCACTGTGTTGGAACTGCCTGAAGATGCTGGCTTGGTGCCTGCTGGTTCTTACATGTTCTGCTCTCTGAGATCCCACCCACCAGCCCACTGAGATGGCCCTACTCACCTGGTGTTCCTAACCCTGCTCCCCAAGTCCCCGTGGAAGCGTGGGAGGCCCAGTCCGTGTACGTGATGGCAGACGGGTTTGAGCTGAAGGGTTCTTTTCCCCCTTTTACTCAAAATGGAGCCACCTAACCAATAGCAAAATGTTGCTGTTGGATTTGGTTGGTATCTTAGGATGGAGGCTGCGTGCTGCTCCCAGGACTGCTGCTGGGAGAGCAGGATATGGAGCCCCTGTGACACTCGAGCGCATATTTTTGCAATCCATGGCATCTCCTGTATCCAGCTTCTGGTAGCCAGAATGAGTCCTGGGGGAGATCATCCTTTGTACCGCTCTGGACTGCGGCTTGAGATCAGCACAGTGACTGCCACGCTGCTTTTATTTTGGTCTCTTGAGACAGCAGAAGCTGTTGGAGGTGTGAGCAGTGATGCTTGCAGCGGGAGCAGCCGTGTCACCGATACGGCAGCAGGGCCCAGCGGTCTTTAATGCTTGGAATAGTTTTCTCACTTGCATTTGCAGGGCTCCGACAGGGATGAGACTTGCTGGTCTCCATGGTTTTATGTGCCATGGGACTGTGCCAACAGTTTAATCACAGCTGAACCCTCATAGAGCAGCATAAAAAATGTTGTAGTTGGGATTAGGTTACCCATCCTTCCTATAAAAGACTCTATAAACAGTCCATCAAGCCCAAGAATTCCTCTGTTGGCTGTGAGGTCCTTTGCTCTTAATGGGTCTGGCATTTGCTTTGACTGAGTCTTTTGGCGGGGGGGAGGAGGCAGCGTGTTAGAGGAGCCCCCAAAGAATGGCTTTTCTGCCTGCATTAGTGGGGGAACCCAACTGGGCTGACTTGGCAGAGGCGGTGTTGGATGTCAGTAGAGCTGGCTGGGGCTGCAGGGGGTAAGAGGCAGTGGTGACAAGCCCAGAAGGCACTGACAGCAGCAGCTGCTCCCTCCCCATTGCTAGGGGATTTTTCGGGATGGATTTGCCATTTGCTGGGGCACTGGGGAGTGCTGCCTACCCTTGGGGTGGGCAGGGGCCTGAGAATGTCCCTTTCCCATCTTCCAGCACACCTCCAACCTTTTGTTCTTTTTGCTGTAGTTTGAGCATGTTCCCCAAAGCTCTTGAAAACCCTAAAACACAGGCTAGGCAGTGAGCAGTGTCTTTGTAGCATAGTAATTCCAATGTCATCCTTGCTTATGATGCCTGCCATTAAGAGCCCCCATTCGGTAGCACTTGGTGGAATGCACGTGGTGGAATTAACAGGTTGGACATTAGGAATTCAGGTTGGATATTAGGAAGAATTTCATCTCAGAAAGAGAGGTCGGGCATTGGAACAGGCTGCCCTCTCTGGCAGTGGGGTCACTGTCCCCAGAGGTGTTTAAGGAAAGGGCGGATGTGATTTAGTGGGTAATATTGGTGGTAGGTGGATGGACTGAATGATCCTAGAGGTCCTTTCCAGTCTTAATGGTTTTTGCAGTGGTCGCACTCCTGCTCTTGGAGCGATGGAAGGGAAGGAAGGGTGGCCATTTCTTCAGCAGTGTCCTTACAGCTGTTTCTCAGTTCTGTGTCCACTTTTCCAGGTGATTGTGCAGGGGGAGCTCCTGTCCTGCTGTGCTGGAGCTGGGCAGGAGGTGAGGATGCAGGAGTTCTCCCTGGCTCCCTGCCCCTTTGTCACTTGGGCCGCCTGGAGTTTTCCCTGGCTGGTTCTTACTTCTGCTGACCCCCAGCAGCAGTGCCTTCAGGGTTGTTTGCATGACAAGCACAGCTTTTTGGGCACATCCCAACACGCTATTTTATTTATAGGGTCGTGCCCCTGCCCCAGCTTGCCTTAGAAGATGATTTGATCAATTGGAATACTGGAACAAAAATGATAGTTGTAATGTAACTGCTGGTAAGACCCCCTCAGACAGCATCCTGCAGAGGGCAATTCAGTCCACCTGTCTAGGGTGGCTATTTTACATCTTCCTACTTGTCTTCTGAGGCTCTTCTCTCTCTGACATTACTATCTGTAGAAAATTAACAACTCCATTAGAGCAGCAGCATTATTTTTCCATATGGCTAACATCAGGGGAGGTGAATCCCACATCCTTTACCTGAGGATGCTCTGCGGGTCTGGGACAGCAGTAGATATTTCAACACGAGTTTCCTTCATCCCTCTCCAGCTGTAAGGTGAAAATGAACCCGGGGCCAGATCCTGCCGAGCCCTCTGAGGTTGGCAGAGCTTGGAACAGCTGTATGAAACCTGCCAGCTAATCAGCTCTTAATCCCTTCAGCATGTTTTGGGTGATGGGAGGAGTGCTGCTCTGCGTCCCCGTGCCCCCGTCACGCCTCCTGCTTCAGCGCTCTGAAAGCCTCTTGCCTCTACACGGTTACCCTCACCGATCAGACTTGTAATCTCAGTGAAGAATGAAATCAGATTTGTTTGACAAGATGCGTTTCCTGTAGAAGTATGTTGACTGGTGCTAATTATACTCCTGTTCTTTAATTCTTTATGATTTGAATTACAGCATCGTTTTCATTATTTTCCCAGAAGTGATTTCAGCCTGAGCGAGACCTGGAATGCTCACGATTCCTCTGCATTGTAATCGCAGTGCAGCCACTAAACCTGATCGTAAAATCACAGAATCTCCAAGGTTGGAAAGGACCTCTGAGCTCATCCAGTCCAACGTCCACCTACCACTATTGCCCACTAACCCGTGTCCCTTTGTACCACATCTGAAACACCCGCAGTGACCCAGCCACCTCCCTGCACAGCCCGTTCCAGTGCCCAACCACTCTTTTGGAGAGGAGATTTTTCCTAATATCCAACCTGGTCCTTCTTTTGCACTGAGATGCTCCTGTATGATTTCTTTAAGGGCTCACCAGTTTTCCTTATCTCTTCTCCCGTTCATCCTTTCATGGAGTGGCTTAGGTTGGAGGGGACCTTGGAGATCATCAAGTTCCAACCCCCTGCCACGGGCAGGGCTGCCGACCACTGGATCTGTCTTTCATGGGATCCTACTTGCTAATTCTTGAAGCCTGTTGATTCTGTCCCTGTGAGGTGTGTCTGATTTTTTTAGGGCTTTCTCCCAGTTCCCATCTCTGCACTAAGGGCCATGGTTAGTGGACGTGGTGGGATGGGCTGATGGTTGGACTGGAGAATCTTGGAGCTCTTTTCCAACCTTAATGATGAGTGGGCGTGGAGGGGATGGGTTTATGGTTGGATGTGATGATCTTGGAGGATTTTTCCAGCCTTACTGATTCTGTGCTTCTGTGATTCCATACATTGCTGCAGCCCTTATGGGGGGGTTTGGAGCTGATGGTATCCTACCATTGTCCTACCACGTGCCCTAGGGACTAAGGAGCTCTTAGCAATGTCCAGCCAGCAGGACATCTGCCAAAGGTGGTTGTTTCAAAGGGACATGTTGTGTTCCTCCTCTATCTCTGCTTATGCCAAGTAGCCAAGATCTTTTGGAAGTCTTCTGCCTTTCTGAGTGCTTCTGAGCTTATCTCAGTTCCTTTTGGCAAAGGAGACACTGGAAGCACAGGACTGGAAATAACTGGGTAGGTTTGCTCCACTGCCCACATTTTCATGCCAGCACTAAGCAGGTCCGTGGAGCTTTCTTGTGGTTTTCTTCCAATTAGAAGTTAATGACTAGTCCCAGCATCTGATTTTTCTACCTATTGTTGAGATGTCTTACAGGAATTTCATGTGGCCTTGGTTCCTTGGGCTTGTTTATGAAAACGTCACATCTGAAATGTCCAGAAATGAAAATAAATGGTAGCTGTTGGCCTCTCCTAGCCTTGTCTGTGTAGAAATGAGCTGAGCTGTGGTCTTGATGCATTCATTCAGATTGTGGCCAAAGGCTTGGGTTATTTTCTGGGTGCTTCCAAATGGTGTGTGCGATTTTTAGAAGAATTGCAGTCAAACAATCCTTGGGTTGTTATGTGTGAGCTGAGGGATCCTTCTGCTGACGGGGGGCAGCAGCCCTGTTGTCCTGAGAGGCTATGGAGATTGCATCCTACTTTCCTAGTAAGTACACAGACGGGTTGGCCATGGACATCCTTTACAAACTGTAACGAAGAACTGCAGCAAAAGAAGCTCTGACTGTACGTAGAGCAAAAAAGTGGATGTTTCTCTTGTTTCTTGGTTGACTCTGCTTGGAATTTTTCTAAGATCTGGGAAATTACTGCAGTTGGAGCATTGGAGAAAGGCATTTCAGGTTTGGCCTGTCCTCCCTTTGACCAATGCAGGCTGTGATCACCAGTGCCGGGCCAGTTACTCGCTTCCAGTCCAGTGATTCAGCCCTCTTTCCACATCATTATGAGGTATGAAATTGTAGACCTCAGGGTCCTTAATGTACTTTGTGCATTAAAATTATGTAACGAGCCTGTCCTCACCGATTGCAGGGCATGGCACAGTGTAATGATGACAGATATTGACAGGTACCAGAGGCACCAGTGTTTCAAAGCAGTGTAGGAAACAGAAATCTGGTGTTGGGAGCCGAGTTGTTGGCTCTGTGTCCATCACATATATTTGTTGGTTTCTCACCAGGGAGGATCTCTGGTGGTTTGGGGCTGTGTGAGTTCAGCTGACTTGATGTATTGCTGCTGGTTAAGGGAAAAGAGTCATTTTAGCATCTACTGAAATCATGCCCCATCCTTGGATGTGCCCAGTGCTGTGGATGGGGCCCTGGGCATCCTGATTGGTGGTGGGCAACCAGCCCACAGCACAGTGCTGGAACTCAATGATCTTTAAGGTCCCTTCCAACCTAACCCACTCAGTGATTCTATATCCATGTGCATGCTGTTAGGACAGGAGACTGCCTTATCCGTGCCTTGCTGTCTTTGTGCATCTGCTGAATTTTTGCTCCATAACACAATGAAGAGAAAGCAGTGCATTTTCTTTTTTTTTTTCCCCACCAAGTAAGTTGTAATACTAAACAGATGGGCACTGTGGAGTAGGCAGAAGGGGTTGTGCTGTCAGTGGGATGGGGTTCCTACTTCCGTGGATGGTTAATGTGGAGATAGGTCTTAATGACGTGGGAGGGCCTTTCCCAGATGGTGTTTCCAACCAAGCTTTCTGCAGTCAGAATTCAGAACTGTGTAGCTCAGCTTGCCAAGGGAAGAGGACATCAGGGTGGCAAACTAGGATTTGGATGTGACGGTGCCTTGTGCTGTTGTGTAGGTGCCACTGTGCTGGGGAAGTGATTGGAAGTAGTGCTTGCTCAACTAGAAGGCCAAGGCTTTTCAGCTCCATCAGTAAAACAAGACATCTCCATCTTTGATCAGAGTAGGAAATGGTTTCCATATCTGGTGTCTCCATCCCTGAGTCTGAGCAGTGGTTGGATCCATATCTGGTGTCCTCATCCCTGAGTCATAGCAGTGATCGTGGTGGCCGTAGATTTGTCCAGTCAAATCCTAGAGTCCTCTAGTGCTGGAGATCCCCCACCTCTCTGGTGTTCCACCTGTCTGAGGAAGCGACATCATTAATAATCATTTAATAACCAACCTGAGCCTCTCAAGCACAGACTGCCCAGAGAGGTGGTGGAGTCCCCGCCCCTGGAGGTGTTCAAGAACTGTGGAGATGTGGCACTGAGGTTTTGTTGGGCACTATTGGTGGTAGGTGGATGGTTGGACTGCATGATCTTAGAGGTCTTTGCAACCTTTATTATTCTATGATTCTGGAGTCACAATTTATGTTTTGAAGAGGTCTCTAATGGGTCAAGATGCTCACCTGTTCTTCTTCCTCTGCCCCAGATGTTGGTGGTATGTAAAAAACATTGACCAGTGGCAGCAATTCCATTTGGCCATGGATCCTCGTGGCCCCAGAGACCCTATCCTCTATGTCTGGGGATTGAATGAAGCATCTAGGAGGAGGTGGGAGAGGAGCTAACCCGTGAGTTGAGCTGAGTAAGGCACGGTACAGCACTCCTGCTGTGCATGACATCCAGGACACCTTGCAGAAGTAATGCTGAACAATGTGAGCGTGTCTTAGTTTCAGCAGGTGGGCCTAGGCCTGAAGAAGTGCTCCCTCCATCCTCTCTCCCACCCATGCACCGATCCCTTCCCATCAGCTGCAGCAGGGATTTTTAACAGCCGTTGCTCTGTGAAATCGGAAGGATTGCCGGCTGTGAAATACAAATGATACGTACTAAATGCTGTGTAATGGATTCCACTTGAATCATTTTGTGGCTGTGTTTCTAATAAAAGGCTTTGGGAGCTAGGCGGGCTCTCTGGCTGGCAGCGGGGCTGAGCGGCGGGGCGGCTGGGTGCTGTGGGCATTGGGGCCAGCTCTGAAATGCTGGGAACAAATGCCAAGGAGTAAACACATGGCAGTGTCCTGAGCTGAGGGCTCTTGGTGCTCTGTTTTGCCAGGGAAACGTGTGGTTTGGGGGAAAAGGGCAGCAGTAGGACTGGCTTTTCATTATCATGGACACGGATCTATGTGTGAGGGCATGTGTTGTCTCCTTTTGCCTGGGTTGGCAGTAATTATTATAGAATCACAGAATGGCTTAGGTTGGGAGGGACCTTAAAGCCCACCCAGCCCCAGCGCCATGCTGTGTGCTGGTTGCTGCCCACTAGGTTGCCTAGGGCCCCATCCATGGCCTTGGGCACCTCCAGGAGTGGGGCACCCACAGCTCTCTGGGCAGCAGTGCCAGGGCCTCACTGCCCTCTGAGTACGGAATTCTCCTCCTAACATTTATCCTAAATTTCCCCTCTCAGTTTACAGCCATTCCCCCTTGTCCTCTCAATGGATAGGAGATGGTGGGGAGAGATTGTGCAGAGTCCTTCAGTGTAGAAGAAGATGTGTGAGTGGCACTTGGTGCTTTCAAACTGAGGGATGGATGTGTCACCCTAAGAGCTTTTACCAAGGTAAATGGGGTTCTCAAGCCGTTTGTGTATAATTCAGCAGCGTGCAGGGAGGTTCCTATGGTGTTCCAGGAATGAGACCCCCAGCAGCAAGTTCGGCCAAGTCCCACTGTGTGTCTGGGAGCTGACCTCAGCTGTGGGGCAGGGGATGCTAACTGGCAAGTCTTGGGCTTCTACAGTGCTTTCCCCTGGTTTGAAAGAGCTGATCAGATCATAAAATCCTAGGATCACTGAGGTCATCTGGTCCAACCACTGACCCGTGCCTGTGACCCCTAAGATGTTGCTTATGAAAGCAGGACAGATCAGTGGTTGATTTTTTGGGGGAAAGGGAGCCTACCCCTGGAGGTGGGGTTTGCTTCTGCTGTCTGCATCCAAAGGAGAGTCAAACTGAGGACACCATGGCTCAGTGTATGGAAAACCTGCCTGCCATTCGCTCTATCCAGCAGATGAAGGAGTGTCTTCTGCCTTGTCTGCTGGTACTGGCCTGGAGGAAAGGTTGTTAATAGTGAAAGTCTGCTTAATTTAGCAGGGCAGGACTCTGTGGCTTGGAAGCTGGGCTAATTCAGGCTAGTAGAGGAGCATGTTCTTAATAACGTGTCTAATTAACTGTGCAGCAGCTCACCCAGGGATGCAGTCGATACGCTATTGCTGGTAATCTGTAGATCAAAGGTGACTGATTTCTCGTAAACCCGTTTTGACCCCCACGGCTCTTCCCTCTGGCTGATGCTGTCCTGTCTCCAGCATCCATGGGCACGTGCTGGGCCGCAGGGCTGGGCAGGCAGTCCCCTTTCTGGCTTTGAAATGTGCGAGCCTGCAGCAGCAAAAGCCCATCCCTTTTGTTAGAGCCCTCCTGGAAGCGCTGGATGGCTGGGCTGGGCGGCACAGGGCTCCAACCTGGCACAAAGCAGAGCCGGGGAGGGCTTTCCATCCTGGGAAACTTAAAAGCAATATTGGACGCTTCCTTCTGAAAGGCTCATCTTTAAATAAACCCGGGGAAGCCCTTCGGCCCACGCTGGGCAGCATCAGACCAGATGTTCGCGCTTCACCCGGCTGACCTCGGGATCGATGGAGCCGTGAGCCGCTCTTTGTTCGCCCGCCGCCGCGCCGGGACGCCCGCTGCCATGTGGATGACAACAGGCCCAGTCCAGACAGCCACCAGCCCTATGGCTCCTGGGGCCTCCTCGGCTCCCAGAGGCCGGTTTGGATGTCAGTCCCTGCTGGGTTGCAGAGCCATCCATGTAGTGAGTGCTGACGGGCTCTGCTTGCTGGAACGTCACCAGGTGCTCTGCTGCATCCCGGGTGCTGCATGTTTGGTGATGGCTGAGCTGTTTGGTGCTCTCTCCTATCAATCATCTGTTCTTCTGCAATGCAAAATATTGCTGCTCCTGAGGCCTTTGCTGAGCCAGGAGCACCGGGCAGTTCCCTAGGCAAGGCAGGGACGTCTCAGCGTGGAGCAGTTTTAGGGCTTTCTCGCATGAGTGACCCTGTTGGGCAAAGCTGTGATGTTTGAAGGGGAAAAAAATATCAGAGGGAGAAGTCACTGAAGGTCAGATCTTCTCTTACAGTTGGCCAGCACTCTGTGGATGAAAACAGATGGATGCCAGCAGCTGCCACCCCCAAGTGGCACAGCATGGCTGCGATCTGCAGGAGTCCCCACCCCATGCTATGCCATCCCATGCTATGCCATCCCATTCCATGTCACCCCATCCCATGCCATCTCATCCCATCCCACCCTACTCTGTCTTACCCCATGCCATCCCCTCCTATCCCATGCTATGCTATCCCATCCCATGCCATGCCATGCCATCCCATCCCATGCCATGCCATGCCGAACCATCCCATCCATGTGTCCAGAAGCGCTGCACAGGCACTGCTGCTCCTCCATAAGCCCTTTGTGGGTGCTTTCCCAGTCTCCCCATTCCAGGGATTTGTTCCTTGTGGCTCTTCCAGCTTTTGCTGGGGATGTGTGAGTGGGTGGGATCTGCATGGGGTCCTGCCTGGGGACGTTGCAATGTGGGAACAAGTGGGGGCCACTGCTTGAGCTCAGGCAGCTTTAAAGGACAGTTTTACCAAGTTCTTCAAATCCATATACTGTGAATCAGAACTGCAGCAAGAGTTAATTATTTCCTCCAAGAGGAGTAAACAAAGGGTCAGCCAACAGATTTTTATTCGTCTATAAATCTCCAGCAGTGTGAGCAGATAGAGGGCCGTGCTGGGGGGTGGCAGCAGCCCCAGGGCCTCTGCTCTGCAGGCAGGATGCAGCAGGAGGTGATGGAAGAACATGATGTCCTTCTCTGGTGGGAGAGCTGCTTCCTGGAATCGAAGTGTTTTTCGCTCAAAGAGCCTTTTTCCACCTCAGCCTGGAGCAGACAGCACCCAGTAGTGGTTCGCAAGGGAGATACTGGGGAGGGTTTCCAGCAGGGTGGGTAGATTCCAGCACCCTATGGTGGTGCCCAGGTGGCAGCCTGGCCTTACAGCTCTGCTGGGCTTGGGGATGGCAGGAGGCTGGTGGTCACCTGGGCTGGGAGTCCTACAGAGGGGGAGAAAACCTATCCACGTGAGCCCTCCACCCTCCTGGTGTCCCCAGAGCAGCACCAAGGAATGACTCGCAGTCAAGTCCTCTTTTTGTGCCCCCAGGGGCTTGGTGCATCCCTGCGTAGGTGCATCCCACTGCACCTGTGGGATTCGAGGATCATCTGGATTGCAGCAGCAAGGAGAGGATGCACTTGCTGCTCCCTCGTGTGTTTTCCTCCTGCAGGCGTTGATTTATAAGTCTGCTCATGCTGAGTAGGGAATTCAGGGGATGCTGCATTCCCTGCACGAGGCTTTTCACCCGGTTTCCCACGTCGAGGCTGTCAGGTAACGCCTCGGTCGCTCTGCACGCTGTGTTTTGGGAGCGTGTTGCTTTTACAGCACTCAGACAGCGAGCGCTGAGCGCTGCATGGCTGTGGGTATTTGGTGCTCGGAGGATGCAGCGTCACTCTCATCGGCCAGCTGTGTCTATGTGTGGATCCCACAGCGTCCCCGCCGTGTGCCCTATCAGGAGCACTCAAGGGGTGCAGGCACGCTGCTTCCTTGCAGGGTTTGCGTTGCTCTCAGTCCCAGATCCTCCCTCCCCAATGCTGGCTGTATTATTCTACCACCTGGCTGCTCCGCTGCTGCCTCAGGGTCTCTCACGCACCAGCACTGACATGCACCAGGACTCAGTGCCTTCCCCACACTTGAGCATCCCCATGAGCTCCCTCTGCTTTTGCTCCCCGTGTGTTTAAAAGCTCCGCTTTCTCTCCTTTACGTTTGCCGGCGTTTTCATGGCTACGTTAACTTCCTTCAGCCTGCATTTTATAACTGCTAATTTACTGCTGCCAACTTCCCCCTATTTTTAATTTATACAATATGTTTATTTTTACTGCCTTATTTTCTTTTATTCGAAGCCAAGGCAATTTTTAACGAAGGGTGCCTTCTTTTATGGTGGCAGATTTATGAGATTTTTGGCGAGGCCTTTGTAAGCCAGCTCTAATTACTCCTCATTGTTTTTGTTTACATTTTTTTTCCCTAATCAATTTTTGCTAATAATCCCTTTCAACTTTGGGAAATTCCCCCCTTTGCACCTCCGTGTGTGTTTCTTATTGGTGGGTGCAGAAATCTGCTCCCCCATATGTGTGATCAGATTACGTCTGGCTGTACCTAAGCAACTGCTCATCTCCGGTTCATTGATCTGCTCTTCTTCAGCTGTCAAAATGAGGGCTGCGCCGTGATTGCCCACATTGATTGTGGTATTTCTGTGTTGGAAATGAGGCTCCTGAAGTGTCAGTGTCTCCAGGAGCATCTCCCAGCAGCAGCACGCGCTCTCCGCCGTCCCCATGGGAGGGTCCCTGCCTGGTGCTGCTCCGTAGGCTGTTGGCTTCTTCTTCAGGCTGGTTTGCAGGCTTGCAGAAACATCTCCAGGATGCTTTCCCTGCTCCTGCGCTGGTCTGCAGCCCCCGAATTCAGTGCAGCCCTTGCAGGGTATGGCAGCTTCGTGGGCAATCCCATGGCTGATCCGTGCCTGCTTTGGGGCTGCTCCATTCCTCCCTGTTCTCAGGGACGTCTCGCTCTGTCGGTTGGTGTCTCTGGGCTGGCCCAGCACAGAGGGCTCCCACGGGCTGTCCTGTGTGTGGAGCTTGGCTTCCCACTTGGGAAACACACTTGGGAGTGGGGAGCAAGGACAGGGCCTTGTAGGGACCTCTGCATGGGAAGACTGTCCTCCCCACCCCGTCCTCTTGGCTGTCTCCTGCCTGTGCTATGGAGAATAAAACCACGGAACCAAGAAGGATGGAAAAGACGGCTGAGATCATCCAGTCCAACCCACCCCACCGTGCCCACTGACCACCTCCCTCAGTGCCACATCTCCACATCCCTTCAGCACCTCCAGGGCTGGTGACTCCCCCACCTCCTTTGCCAATGCATCACCACTCTTTTAGAGACATTTCTCCTAATATCTCCAGCCTGGAGGAAGGCTAACCAAATTCTGCACAGTGAGCAGTGCTGATGGATGGAGCGCATTGCTTGGGCACCAGCACCAGCCTCACGCCATCCTCTGGCCCTCTGGGTTCATCTTGCTGACAAGGGCAGTTGGATGAGTGTGCAGTGAAAGAGGAAGCCCCTCTCTGCGGCGAGGTATCGAAGATGGAGTTTTCCCAAGGGAGGAAACATTTGCAGCTCACTAAAAATACCCACCGCTAACAGCTGCCGTCTCCGACGTCGCTTTATCTGCGGCGGTGGGGCCTGCGGAGATGCGGGGTTCACATTTCTGGCGTGGCTGCATGCTATCCCCCGAGGACACCAGTGCAGAGAGATGCTGCCTTGAACGCCGTCCTTGAGAGCTGCGAGAAACGAGTCAGCCTGGGAGCACTCTGCTCCCTCAATACTCTGCTCTTGTGAGGCCCCGTCTGCAGTGCTGTGTCCAGGTCTGGAGCCCCCAGTACAAGAAAGACAGTGAGCTGTTGGAGAGGGTCCAGAGGAGCCCACAAAGATGATCAGGGGGCTGCAGCACCTCCCCTATGAAGACAGGCTGAGGGAGCTGGGCTTGTTCAGCCTGGAGAAAAGAAGGCTGCGGGGTGACCTCATTGCAGCCTTCCAGTACCTAAAGGGAGCCTATAAACAGGAGGGGAGTCAACTCTTGGAAAGGGTAGATAACAGCAGGACAAGGGGAAATGGTCTGAAGTTGAGGGAGGGAAGATTGAGGTTGGATGTCAGGGGAAGTTCTTTCCTATGAGAGTGGTGAGGTGCCGGAACAGCTGCCCAGAGAGGCTGTGGATGCCCCGTCCGTCCCTGGAGGTGTTGAAGGCCAGGTTGGATGGGGCCCTGGGCAGCCTGGTCTGATATTAAATGTGGAGGTTGCAGTACCTGTGGCAAAAAGCAGCTTTACAACACCATAACCTGCTCCATGCCCCAAGGCTGGCTGGCACAAGCTGCAGGTGCAGGGCTGCACCACCCAGGCACCCAGAGCTCAGCTCCCCCACAACACCCCAGGCCCCCCACAGGCAGGAGGGTTGGAGATTCATGATCCTTGAGGTCCCTTCCAACCCGGGCCATTCTGTGATTCACTACACCAACTCCCTGCCAGGGATTTTGGGAATTCCTGTGTCAGTCCCATGGGCTGGGAGCCCAATTCGGAGCCCCCCCGTGCCAGGGCTGCCTGGGGGGCACGGTGCACCCCTCCGCAGCTCAGCACAGACAAGCCTACAGCTGGCTCCTCTGAAGCTGTTCCCACTTGGGGCTGCCAACCAGAAGCAAATTTACAGCCTGTCAGTAAAAACAGTGAAAAGAGGGAAGTCTTGGCTGGTAGGTGAGCATGAGGAGCCAAACACGCAGCAGAGAGCATCCACCCAGAGTGAGAGTGCTCCAGCACACGTCAGGTGCTGTTTGGTGCTCTGTGTTTGCTGGAGGACTCCATCCCCGCTTGCCGTGCTGCTGTCTCCGGGCCAGCAAGGTGAAGTGTGTGTGTTGGGAGCATGGCAGAGCATTGCTCCTGATATCCTTGCCCCAAGTTGCTACTGCCAGAACGGAAAGTTTCTCCTTCCCTGGCTTGCTCTGTGTCCTCTGAAGCAGTTCATCTGTGACCTGGCTGCTTGCACAGTGCATCCCTGTTCTGTTGTCACCTCCCTGCAGCCACCCTGAGCTCTGAGGCTCCTTGCCTGGTTGCAGTGGCTGGCTGGAGCCGTGGGTGCTCAGATCCCACCAGCACAGCTCCTCCAGGCTCTGCTTTGGGCATCCCTCTGCAGCTGGCAGCTGCCAGCATTGCTTTGCTTGGTCATGAAGGGGGCTCACCAGGGTAGTGTGCTGTCGTGCTGTGACACAGCAGGGTCTAATCTTGCTCTTCATTTCTCCTTTGCTGGGCCCTGGCCTTTTTTCCATGCTCCCCTCGCACCCGGCGTGCCTGTTCTCTGTGTGGCCCTGCCTTTACTAGCCAGGCACAGGGCTGTTCAGCACAGCTGCACGTCAGTGCATGGTGGTGGGGCTTTTGCTGGAGCTTTGGTTGTATTTGGAGATAATATCTTTCCCCCGTAAATGTTATTACCCTGTGTATGTTCGGGTGGGGGGGAGGAGGGGTCACCATCTGTGTTTTCCAATAAAAGCAAATTAAAATTGAAGCCCATTAAGGACAGCTCGATTGGGATGCTGAGCAGGGCTCCGCAGCCTGTTGGGAATGAGTTGCTTCCAGCCTGTGCCACCATGCAGGGTGACAAAACCTTATTTAGTGCCAGTGGTGCTGGAAGGTGGGATGGGGCTCATTGCACACACCCGAGTTCGGGCTGGGGATGCTGCCCCATGGGGAAGAGGAGTCAGTGCTGGTCAAATTCAATGCCCCCCGGGCTCATGCTGCTCCTCTTGGTCCCATCAGTGCTCGTTGCATCAGATGATGAGAGAGCTTAGTGGAGAAAAAGGATGGATGTCACGCACAAGCCCAGCACGTGCTGCTTAACTGGTGCTGCTACTCAGTCTCTGGGCTTCTTTGGTACATCTCTCATCTCCTGAGGTCACCTTGCTGCTGTTCCCAAGACACAACTACTGGAATGGGATAGAGGATCGTGTGGGGCCTGGGGTGTTGTGGGGGAGCTGAGCTCTGGGTGCCTGGGTGGTGCAGCCCTGCACCTGCAGCTTGTGTCAGCCAGCCTTGGGGCATGGAGCAGGTTGTGGTGTTGTAAAGCTGCTCTTTGCCACAGGTACTGCAGCCAGGAGCCAGCCAGGGCATCCTCTGCTGCACAACAGTGGGAGAAAGCAGGACCAGTGGCTGAGGGCTGGGTCAGGGCCAGGCTGTGTGATGGCTGTGCCATGCCATGAGCAGGACCAGGGCAGCGGGTGGTGGAGGCTGCCAGCTTCTCAGGGGACAGAACATCTGCATGGAGGCATGGGGCCTCCATCCCCAGAGCTCTGCGGCTCCTGGTGAGGAGGGAACTGCCAGGGGGACACGTCCCAGCTGCACCCTGCCCTTCTGGGCCGACGTGGCCTAGCTGTGTCCTGCCTTTACTGGGCTTATCCTGTTGGGATGGACAAGCCAGGACGTGGGCAGGGATGTTTGTTAACCCCCCTGCAACGTGTCCTGCAGACGGTGTGGTTGGTGCGACTGCAGAGCCCGAATCACCAGCGCTGACAGTAGCGATGGCTGTTAAACGTCTGCATCTGTGCCTTCTCTGTGTGGCTACTGCATTCCCGGGAGCAGCAGGAGGGCCTCTGCTCGCTGGCATTTAGCATCTGCATTGTCTCTGCTTGCAGCCTGCCCTTGGCTGAACTCAGACCACCTACAAACGCCGACTCCTCCTGGGGAAGATGCTACCAGCGAGGGCTGCAGTCCCTGCTGCTGCTGGAGCAGCTTTCTGGGGGCTCCCATGTGGTTATCAGGTTTTTGCTTACTGCTGGGTCAAATGGTGGCAGGAAAGCAGGAGCACCTGTGGTCAGTGATGGCTCTGGGCAGCCTGGCAGCCAGGCTGAGTGTGGTTATCACCCACAGCCAGCCTAACCTGCATCTTCAACAGAGCCCCAGGCCTGAAAGATCCCAAAATCTGAGTTCCTTGCGGAGCCCCAGCCCCTCTCGGTCTTCCCAGGTGCCGGAGGCAGGCTGTATTCCTCCTGTAAGGTGAATGAGCTGGGCAGCCCTGTCTGGCAACGTTACTTTGTATGGATGGGTTAATTGGAAAGCAAGATGTGCTTGGGTGACCTGCAAGAATTGGGCTTGTCCCCTCTTTTAGGGGGGGTTCCTACTGGCTTTCTGGCAGTGGAGCAGCCAGCACCATGTGTGGCAGTGCCTGCGATCCCTTTGGATGGTGGTGGCTGGAGAGGCCCTGGGAATACCCATGCAGCATCAGTCAGTCCTGGGTTTTGTCCCCTGGGGATGAATCCAGTTATGCAGACACACAGACAGGGTGTGAGGACCAGGGAGTGGGGAGAGAGACCTGTGTGGGAGTGGGGGAAGCACAGTTCAGCCCATGGCTACCCCCATTATACTGCAGAAAAATGCAGGGGTGAGTTTGCAGTGAGGCTGCAGAACTGTGGTGTTGCAGGCAGGGTGCCCTGCAGGTGTCTCCTCGTGGGATGCTTGCCCTGCCCGAGCATCACAAGGAGATGGATGTGAGCATCCCAGTGGGCACAGCTGAGCCCCATTCTTTCCTGCTGCTGCCTCTGGGGCTGGCTCCTGCTCCACAGGGGCACCAAAAAGTGGCAACACCTTTCCCTTGCTAGAGCTGTGCAATATCTCTGAGGTTCACCTTCTTGCCTGTTAGCCTCCAGGAGGCTGAATGTGCTCTGGGTGATGGAGATGCTGGACCTCTGTTTATGGATCTATCTATCTGGACCTGATTTCTCAGGGAAAGGCATTATAAAACGGAATACCTGCCTGCTCCTGGGTTCTCACACACTGGGACCCCAGCACAACCCGCTCCTGCGGCACGGTATGGCTGCCCCTGGGGTTTCCTTCGGGGCTTCAGGCACAAGGCAGGATGTGGGCAGTCCCCATCCCGGCTCAGTCGTTGCTTCGTCTCGCTCCCTATCAATCACTCTCCCTCTTGGAGTTTAAGTGGATCCCTGAGTGAAGTATCCAAAATATCCTGTAGCCGCCGGCTCACAATGCAGCGTGCTGTTACTGCGCCAGCGGGTCGGCCGGGGGGGATTGGGTTTCAGTTTGTTCCGCTGGCCATCGGCCAGGCAAAGCAAAGCTCGGTGCTGCAGGGAAAGGCCACTGGGTTTGCTCAGCCCCTCTTAGCTCTTGCTGGCAAAAATATTATAATAAGGCTCCAGTAAAGCACAGGAGGCAGAGAGAGGCCTTTCAACTTCTGGAAGGATAAATAGATCTGCAGCAAGGGCTCTTTGGGGCGGGGGGACAGACGGGTTTCTCATTAACCGCCCCTCCTGCGTAGGGATGCGGTGGCTGCGCGTGAGGCCAGGCTGGAATGGCTGTTCCAGGAGCACGTGTGCCTGCATGGAGGAGCTCAGCGTTCTGCTGAGCTGTAGCACAGAGCCTCATCCAGCACAGCTGTCTGCCCTCTCTCCAGTGTCGCTCCAGCATGGGTTCGTCTGATGGGTTGCATTGTTCTGGGGGATGGTGATGAGGCAGTCTGACCTGTGTCTGCCTCCATGTGAGATTTCTGCTGCCAGCTCCTTTTCTCCATCAGTGAGACCCGAGCAACTCGTTGCCTTTGTATGTCCAACACTGACCATAGAATCACAGAATGGCCTGGGTTGAAAAAGACCACAATGATCATCTCGTTTTAACCCCCCTGCTATGTGCAGGGTCACCAACCACCAGACCAGGCTGCCCAGAGCCACATCCAGCCTGGCCTTGAAAACAGCTAGTAGGATCCCAGGCCAACCTCGAAGTTGGCACCCTGTGTTATTAGGAGCTGACAGCTTTCCTGCTCTGAGGGAGGGTCTGGTGTGAGAAGTGCGAGGAGAAAGGAAAAAGTTGTGGGTGGAAAAATGAGGGTGGAGGCTTCAGCTATCTGTGGGGCTATTTATTTGTCCAGCTGTTTCTTTATCTGTAATGAGTTTGGAGCCTGCAGATGCAAAGGATTTACCAGGACTTCTGAGAAACTCAGGTCCAGATGGTCTAAATTGGTCGAAACTGGCAAAACTCCATGGATGTTGTTTTCTTGGACACAGAGAAGTGTGTCTGCAGTGTGCACAGATCCTCTCTTAATCCCTTCCAGCCTCTTTGCCGCCATCCCTTGCTCTGTCACTCTCCAGACTCCTCTCTCTGGTCACAGCCAGCACCTATTGCCATCCTTGTCCTCCACTCTCCAGTCTCAGGTGGGAAAGGCCATAGAATCATAGAACGGCCTGGGTTGAAAAGGACCACAATGCTCATCCAGTTCCAACCCCCTGCTATGTGCAGGGTCACCAACCACCAGCCCAGGCTGCCCAGAGCCACATCCAGCCTGGCCTTGAATGCCTGCAGGGATGGGGCATCCACAGCCTCCTTGGGCAACCTGTTCAGTGCGTCACCACCCTCTGTGTGAAAAACTTCCTCCTGATATCCAACCTAAACTTCCCCTGTCTCAGTTTAAAACCATTCCCCCTTGTCCTATCACTATCCACCCTCGTAAACAGCTGTTCCCCCTCCTGTTTATACGCTCCCTTCAAGTATTAGAAGGCCACAATGAGGTCTCTCCAGAGCCTTCCCTTCTCCAAGCCAGTGCAGTTGAGACCCCCACTCTCACTTCACTCATGGCTGAGCAGCAGGAAGGGCATCCAGAAGTGCAGAAGCCTCTCTCCTAGGTCAGTGCCGCTGCACACCATCAGCCCACTGGTGTCTGAGCATAACCATGAGCATCCCAGAGGCTGCAGCGTGGTGACAGTGATGCATCTCTGCATGCAAAGTGCTTGAGCTGGAACCTAGAGCGTGGCAGAGGCCGCAGACCCCGAGATGCTCTCGTAGCAGCAGTGCCTCCCCTGGCCGTGCCGGCAGCGGCCCCAGCGCTGGCGGAGAGCTGCTTATTGAAAGCATCTTCAAAGTGAAAAGGACAGGCACTTATCTCCTAACCATCCCGTGGGGAGCAGTGTGGTTTCTGGTGGGAGGCAGGCCAGAGTTGCGTCTGCTAGTTTCGAGCAGCTGTAGATTTATTTAGAGTGCTGTGGGTAGCATGCGAATCCGCGGATAAACACACGGGAGGGAATAACACAAACAAAGAGACTGAGAAAACACTGCTCCGGCAGGAGCTTTTCACTGGGCTGCGGCTGTAGGCAGCCAGCAGAGGTGGGCTGGGGGCCAGCCACCCACCCCTGCCGCCCCTGGGGGCTTAGCAGTGCATCGTCACCATCACCAGAGGGCTGCTGCTCTGTGCAGGATGCCAGGGGTCCCACGTCTGCTGCCAGCCCTGCAGGATGGCACCGTGGAGGAGTCAGCCGTGGCAGTGAGCAAAGCTGCCTGATTTGCTGGTTGAAGCAGGGAGCTTCTCTCCCCCGTGGTTTGCAGAGTGGTGGGCTCTGGGGGCTTGTCACGGCTCGTGTGGGTGCTTCACCCCGTGTACAGCTCGTGTCTTGGGACCCAGAGCTCCTGCCTTCAGCTGCCTCTCGCTGTGGAGGTCTGAACTGATCAGAGTGTGGGGAGGAAGGCAGAGGGAAGACACTGCAGATGAGAAATCTCTCATGGACATCTCTCCTGGTTTTACTTGCTGAAGTGTGTGCTCCCTCTGTATAGCAGTAAGCAATTTCCCAAGGATGAGACAGTGAGCTTCTGTGGAGAGTTATGTGGCCTCTTCAAGCTTACATGGAGAGTGTGAGATGCTTTTGTCCGGGTACACATGCAAGGTGGCTCTGTGGCATGCCATTAGTTTTGGGGTTTCCCCATCCCTGCAGGTGCCCAAGGCCATGGATGGAGCCCTGGGCAGCCTGACCTGGTGGGGAGCAGCCAGGCCACAGCAAGGGTTGGGGCTGGGTGGGCTTTAAGGTCCCTTCCAACCCAAACCACTGTGTGGTTCTGTGATTATCTAGGCAGTAAGGCATTGTAGTGTGCTTTGAGGTCGAGCATCAATGAAGGAGCAAAAGCACCCCTGCCCTTGAAATCCAACCTGGCTTCACATGCACATTCGCAGACAGTGCGGCTAACGAGGTTTGCTCTGATTCGTGGAGATCGGTTATTCACGATTTCATGGAATTCAGGCAACTACTGCCAAATGCTAACATGTCAACTGATCTCCACATGCTTTCTGGACTTTGGCCAGGACAGCAATTTGCTAGAAAAGATGTGCAAAAAGTCACACAAAGGGATGTTACTGCTGTGTGCGGTGGGGATGCAGTCTTGGGGTCCACCCTACATAGAGAAAGACGAACAGGAGCCCCAAAAAAGGGACCTGTTTTAGGATGAAAGACTTTCGGTTACTCTGGTTACCTTGGGGAAGGCTGGGAGATGATTCATTTGCCACCCTTGAGCAGCACAAGAGGAAAAGGAGGTTTTGGATAACAGAGTCTGAAAGTAAAAGGAAATCTAATAACTGGCAGCTGAGCAGCACAGATTCAGTTTTAAAGTAAGAGAAGATATATTTTTTTATAAGATAATTGACCTTTAGAAAAATCTGCTTGAAACCTGCAGTTTTCTGCTCCTTGTTATCGTGTCTAAATGGGATGTCCTTGAGCCAGCTCGGGTAGATGAGTCTCTCCAAGGGGACAGAATCACAGAATCGTTAAGGTGGGAAAAGCTGTCTAAGACCATCCAGTCCAACCCACCCCACCCCGCCATGCCCACACATCCCTCAGTGCCACATCTCCACACTGAATGCCTCCAGGGATGGTGACCCCACCACCTCCCTGTGCAGCTGTGCCAACACCTCACCGCTCTTTCCAAGAAGAAATTGTTCCTAATACCCAACGTGAGCCTCCCCTTGAACAACTTACGGCCATGTACAACTCTTCAGCAGAGGATAAGGGGCACTGGTGAGGGCTATGGGCAACGTGTGCTTCAGCACTGAGCTGGGCACATGCCCGCTGCACCATGTTTTCCTGGAAGCAAATCCAAAATGCTTCAAAACGTTGTTTTTATTTGGAGAATTACACTACTTTAGAGTGCATCTTCTTTTGCATGATCCTCAGCGTCATCGATAGTTCAGATAAATCAACATATTTAGCATTGGTTTTTTTAGAGTAGTGCAGCTCCTAGCTAGCACTGGGTGAAGAATGTTGTTTTCCTTCTAGATCAAAGTGCCACTGGTGTTTTAATGAAAAAGCTGGATACTTTGATAAAATAAACACTGTTATTAAGCTATGTAAACAATCGCTCCGTTTAAAAAGAAATTTCATCAATCTGGATGACAACGTTTTTGGACTTGCTGTTTTCCAGAACTCTTCGTAGTGGGAAAAATTTGAAAAGAACTATTTTTGCTTTTTACTTTTGGAATAAAACCAAATTTTGCAATGCTGGTTTCCTGTGAACTGGAAACGGCTGGCTCTAAGCAGGAGTGAGTAACAACCCACAGTCTGAAAATGATTTACTGCCAGAAGTAGGTGCAGGGAGCATATCTATGCCGAGGCACTTTTTGGCTTACTAGTGGGAAAAGGGAGTTTATGTGGACTGAATAAAAGTCATTTTGCCATCTCTGCATCCAGCCTTATCTCTTTATGTGATGGATCTGCTCAGTGCTAATCTTTTCTTCCTTCGTTTTTGTTCGAAGTGGTGAAAGTGGAGAAGGTGGAGATGCTTTTTGGGAATTTGTGGCAGGATGCTTGGGTTTTTAGTGGTCAGGAGCAGGACCGTTGACACAGTTATAGCCAGGAGCTCTCCATCTCTGCTCTGGCCATGGGAAATGGTACTGTGTTGGGTCTGTAGGCTGGTGACTGGAGACCTTGACTGTATCGGAGCTGTCTGTGGGTCTGTAGGCTGGTGGTTGGAGATCTTGACTATGTTGGGGTTGTTCGTTGGGTCTGTAGGCTGGTGGTGGGAGATCTTGACTGTGTTGGGGCTGTCATGTTGAGTCTGTAGGCTGGTGGTGGGAGATCTTGACTATACTGGGTCTGTTTGTTGGGTCTGTAGGCTGGTGATTGGAGATCTTGACTATATCAGGGCTGCCTGTGGTTCTGTTGGCTGATGATTGGAAATCTTGACTGTATCAGGGTTGTCTTTTGGGCCTGTAGGCTGATGGCTGGAGGCCTTGACTGTATCAGGGTTGTCTTTTGGGCCTGTAGGCTGATGATGGCTGGAGGCCTTGACTGTATCAGAGTTGTCTGTTGGGTCTGTAGGCTGGTGTTTGGAGATCTTGACTATATCAGGGCAGTCTGGAGGCTGATGATTGGAAATCTTGACTATATTGGGGCTGTCTGTTGAGCCTGTAGGCTAATGGCTAGAGGCCTTGAATGTATTGTGGCTGTCTGTTGGATATGTAGGCTGGTGATTGGAGATCTTGACTGTATTGGGGCTGTCTGTTGGATCTGTAGGCTGATGCCTGGACATCTTGACTATATTGGTGCTCTCCTGGTGAGCGAGCTGAAGCTGAGCGGGTATACACCTTGTACATATGGTGCTTTTTCTTGAGAGCTGCAGAGCCATAAAAAGGGACACTTTCCTTGCCTGTTTGGTAGTAATTGGGAAGGCAGGGAAATTGAAGCTGCAAGATGGATTTCATGTTTGTGTCTTGCTTGTGCATGCAGTGTGACCTTCCTAAGTCATCCTCTGCCGCTGCTCAGTGCTGATTAGTGATAGCAGCATCTGACCTATTTCTGCCCAAATTGCCTGGAAAATTGGCTTTAATGTTGGCTTAATTTTTAAGTATGGCAAGTCCTTGAAGTGCTTTTCCTTCCTATCTGCTGCATGGCCGAGGATACTGCCTACCATGCAGAAGGCAGAGAAAAAGTGTCCCACTTTTGCAAATGTAACTGGAAGGTGATGGACTGACTCCTTGTTTCCCCTTCCTCCTGCAGAGACGCTGATGGACTCCACAACGGCCACGGCAGAGCTGGGCTGGATGGTGCATCCTCCCTCAGGGGTGAGTTATGCTCTTGCTTTAACAGGAGTTGGGTGCCCTATCTGGGGTCTCTGAATGCAAGCAAACATAGGAAGGGAAGTCACCTACTGAAGTGAAGTGCTGTGGCCGAATGAAAAGATGTGGTGGGAAGAGTATAAAAATGGTGTCTCTGCATCCATGGAGAAGGTGCAGCCTCCTCTGTGTCTCACCAGGTTTGCTTGGGACATCAGAGTGCTTCAGAGCATCCCTCCCCTCTGCCTGCAGTGGCCAGGAGCAGCTTAGGGCCACAGTGTCTGCCACCCCCATACTGCTCCCTGTGTGCCACCAGCTAGTGCTGGGGTGGAGGTAGGGCTGGCAGGGTACCCTCGCAGTGCCCTGAGCCAAGCCATGCCTGCTGGTCTAGCATCACACTCGCCCTCATGTTACATGGCCAAAGCCAGCCTGGCCAAAGCCCAGAGACTCTGCTTTTCCCTTTTCCCCTATTGCCTTTTCCTCTTCCTCATTCCCTTTTCCCCTTTTCCATTTTCCTTTTCCTCTTTCCTTTCCCCATCCCCTTTTCCCCTTTCCCCATCCCCTTTTCTCCTTTCCCCTTTCCCCATGCCCTTTTTCCCTTTCTTATTTCCCCCTTCCTTTTTTCCTTATCCTCTTTCCCTTTTCTTCTTTCCCTTCCCCCTTTCTCTTTCCCATTTCCCCTTTCCCTTTTCCATTTTCCTCCTTTCCTCTCCCCATTTCCCTTTCTGCCTTTCCCTTTTCCCTTTCCTGTTTCCCTTTTCTCCTTTTCTCCTTTCCCTTTCCCTTCTTTCCCTTCTTTCTTCCTCTTCTTTCTTTCTCTTCTTTCCCTTTCTTTCTTTTCTTTCTTCCTCTACTTTATTCCTCTTCTTTCTTCCTCTACTTTATTCCTCTTCTTTTTTCCTTTTCTTCTTTCTTTCCTTTCTTTCCTTTCTTTCCTTTCTTTCTTTCCCTTCTTTCTTTCCCTTTTTTCCCTTCTTCCCTGCACCCAACCCCACCAAGGCACCAGGAGGGCCGGATGAAGACATTCCTCTAGGCCTCACCCCAGACCTGACAGCAAGCCCACTCCCTGAGCCAGCCTGGCAGAAGAAAAGAAATGTCCAAGCAAAGCCTGTGTTGAGGAGATTAAACCCTGCAGGAGCGGCCTCCTCTGCCTGCCCAGAGCTGGGATGCGGGGCCGGGCACCAGGCCCCATCACCATGATAAAGCCCCGCCAGCACCGGCCTGGCCGCCGAGGGGGGATGACAGGCCCACAATGGGCAGGAGCAGAGGTCAAGTCTTTTTCTCTCCTTGCCCAGCCTTTCTTGTTTGCAGTTTTTCCATATGTAAAGCACGCCTTGCTCCCGGCTCGCCAGCCCCACAGTAATGAGGCCTGGGCCTGCTGGAAGCCGTCTCTCCGTATTATTGTGCTGCCTTCTTCTTTTGAGTTCCCGGCATGTTAATTAGAGAGCGAGGAGAAAGGGAGAGGCTTCTAATTAAGCGTTGAGGAAGAACAGGGGCTGATGCACGGGAGTGACTTTCACTCCCAGCTGCGAGAAGGGAGCAGGGCGTTGTAGGGCCTGAGCAGTCCCAGCTCGTGGGGCAGGTAGGTGGGTCCTGGTGGCCACCACAGCGCTTTGGGGTGAGAACTGCTGGCATCAGGAGAGGTCCAGGCAAAGCAGAGCCATGCCAGAGACAGGGCAGGGGAAGAAACTGATTCCTTATGTTTTGTTGTCCATGATTCCTCCCTAATAATTGGGTAAATCCTGATTTTCTATCCCACTTGCACACCAAATTTATTTATGGAAAAGAAAGCAAATGCTCCCCCTGCATTCCGTGAGGATGCTCTCCTCCTCTCCTTGCAACGGTAGCAGATTTGCAGCCACGGCCCATCAGAAATGGTTGGAGCTGTTTGAGGATCTTCTCTGACAGCCTTCTGTTCAGCTGTTTGTTAGCCTTGATGTGCAAAGAGCAATCTGTCTCTCATCTCGGGAGCCTCCCTTTGCAGCCCTCATTGCGGGGATGTGGTGACAGAAGGGTTGCACTGTGGACAAGTCCTGCACCCAGGGCAGGATTATGCTCTGCACACTGGATTTCATGTCCATGGGAAGCTGCTTGGCTTCCACTTGAGCAGGTTTACAAACAAGCTCATGAACGGCCATTCCAGCTGGCTGGATAGCCTGGTGGTTCCCTTCATAAGCTTCCCCAGATTTGCCCTCCTCTCTCCTCTCCCCTCTGGAGGCTGGAGTGGAGGGAGGGCACAAAGGGCACTGGGGCAGGGGAATCCCATGTGCTTGCTCTCCTCTTGCTCCACTGATGGTTGGCATCGCCCATACCTAAGATAGAAAGCAGCGTTCATAGAATCACAGAATGATTGGGTTGAAAGGGACATTAAAACCCACCCAGTTCCAAGCCCTGCCTTGGGCTGGCTGCCCCCCACCAGCTCAGGCTGCCCAGGGCCCATCCATGGCTTTGGGCACAGAGCATCCACACTTCTCTGGGCAGCAGTGCCCTCTGAGTAAAGAATCTCCTCCTGACATTTCTGTTGAATCTCCTGTTAGTTTAAAACCACAACTCCTTGTCCTGTCACTATTAGATGGTATAAAAAATTGATCTTCCTCCTGTTTATATGCTTGCTTTAAGTACTAGAAGGTGATGATGAGGTCTCCCCAGAGCCTTCTCTTCCCCAGGCTGAACATCCCCAGCTCCCTCAGCCTTTCTTCATAGGAGATGTGCTCCTGCCCTCTTCCTGTTCCTTCACCTTCACCGTCCTCCTCCCAAGGTATCCAGCAGCATATTGACCTCAACCACAGACATCCTGATGGATCCCAGTGGGCATATCTCATCTCTGACCTGCTCTGAAGTGTCTCCCCACCCTACAAGGGGTGGAGACAGCAACGAGAGCTGAGGGATTGGACAAAAGGGCAGAGAGCTGAACAGGGCCAGTGTGCAGAGGGTGCAGGTATGGGTATGTTGTAGCTGCCTTGAGCTCTATGGAGACTCCCCCAGAGCTGCAGAGGGGCTTTGCTGTCCCGCTGGCACCCTGCACCTTGCGTGGCACTCAGGTTGCAGCCTGGAAGGAGGTTTTACAGTCATGTTATAAAGCGGGGTCTGTCTGCCACGGTTGTAACCGTAGCAGCTCCGGTGGGAATACATCTGCTGAAGGCATCGTGTTACTTAGCCATGAGGCTCTGCAGCTATGAGGAGGCCTCTGCAGGACGGTGTAGCTGACGGGCGAGAGCCCCTGCTAAAGACATTACTGCTGCAGATGGAGTGCGTGGCCCTACAGTGCCCTGCCACACCCGGACCACGCACAGGGAGGTTTTGCCATAAAGCCACCAGGGTGCCATGTGGGTCAGACCCCTCTGGAGACACGTAGGGTTGGGGTGATGTGGTGGTACAATGTGGCACAGCTTCTGCTGGGACAGCATGCCCACGTGGCACCGGGAAGAGGCAGAGCAGGTGGGGAGCCTGTGTTTAATCCTGTGAATGTCAGTTCAGCCCCACTGACTGTTTGTGTCCTGTCTGCAGTGGGAAGAGGTGAGTGGATACGATGAGAACATGAACACCATCCGCACCTACCAGGTGTGCAACGTCTTTGAATCCAGCCAGAACAACTGGCTGCGGACCAAGTACATCCGGAGGCGAGGAGCGCACCGCATCCACGTGGAGATGAAATTCTCCGTTCGGGACTGCAGCAGCATCCCCAACGTCCCGGGCTCCTGTAAGGAGACTTTTAATCTCTATTACTACGAATCAGACTTTGACTCTGCCACCAAGACTTTTCCTAACTGGATGGAAAACCCTTGGATGAAGGTAGATACAATTGCTGCCGACGAGAGCTTCTCGCAGGTGGACCTTGGTGGGCGGGTGATGAAGATCAACACCGAGGTGCGCAGTTTTGGGCCTGTCTCCAAAAACGGTTTCTACCTGGCCTTCCAGGACTATGGGGGCTGCATGTCCTTGATTGCTGTCCGTGTCTTTTACCGCAAGTGTCCCCGTGTGATCCAGAACGGGGCGGTCTTCCAGGAAACCCTCTCGGGAGCGGAGAGCACATCTCTGGTGGCAGCCCGGGGGACGTGCATCAGCAATGCGGAGGAGGTGGATGTGCCAATCAAGCTGTACTGCAATGGGGATGGCGAGTGGCTGGTGCCCATCGGCCGCTGCATGTGCAGGCCGGGCTATGAGTCAGTGGAGAACGGGACCGTCTGCAGAGGTAACCCCTTCTCTTTGCTCCTCACCTGCTCGTCTCACTGCTGTGTTTGTGGGTGCTTTTGAGGCTGTGATCTGCAGGCTGGGGGGGACCTCACAAGGGAATTGAGTTCATCTCTCCATTGGAGAGGCTCTGCCTCAGCTCTGGGTCTGCAGAGCCCAGAGGTGCTGTGCACTCCCTGCTGCCTTTCGTGCTCCCCTGGAGGGACACTCAGCCAATGAGCTGTGCCTCTGCTCTGCAGCCACCTCCCAGAAGTCTGGGGCTGGGGTGGAACTGGGGAACAAGAGAAAGTGCAGAGGGTCTGGAAGAGAGGGAGTTTCCTCCTTGGTTGCACGGAAGCAGTTATGCTTATCTGTAGTGTGCTGGGTGGATGTGCTCAGAGGTGCTGGGGTTGTGGAGAAGGAGGTGGGGAAGTGGAATTGCTGCAGAATGGGACAAAAAGAGCAAAGCAGAGCAAACTGCAGCATTTGGCAAACTGATTCTTCCCTCCCTGTCCCAATTGAACATCAAAATCCCATTACGGTTTTGATAGCATCTACGCACTGAGCAGAGCTGGAATTTCTCTGAGATCAATTATAGATACGTCAGTAGGCACTGCAGAACTGTGCAAGGAAGGAGCTGCTTCTCTTTGCTTGCTGCAGGAAGGGGTGGCTGGGCAGCACCAAGCAAGTATGGGGAAGGTGCTGGTGGTGGGAAATGGACATTCCAGAGAGGGGAACACTCTCTGGCCAGGCTTGGTTGGGACTGCAGGCTGAATGGCTGCTCTGGCTCCTCTGCCATCACACCACCAGCAGCAGGGCCATGCAATCACAGTAACCCAGTATCCGTCTTGAGCGGGCAAAGGTTGACCTGGGGCTGTCCTGCAGGACCAGGCTCAGAGCACTCTCCTTGAACCCCATGGGCTCAGTGGGGTGCCTCGGTGCTGAGGAGTGCCCTGGGCCCATAGCAGGTGGGGCTGGAACAGAGTCTCTCACAGGGGTTAGGAGTGGGGGAGGACTAAAGGGAGAGTGAGGAGGACACGAGAAGAAATGTCGAAATCTGGAAGTGATGTAGGAATTACGTGTTGAGGCCAAAGGAACAGAAGTGAAGCCTTTTGTGGAGATCTTCCCTTTACTGCATGGCTTCTCCTTGGAGTGCTCACTTGGAGGGGCATCCACCTGCAGGTCCTGCTGCGTGTGGGGATGTTTGATATCCTTGCTTGAAGCTGCTGCTTACTGGGACAGCATGTGGCTCTTCTCTCCCCATTGGTGGTGACCAAGAGTCCTTCAGCTGCAGCAGGGCCGGGGCTGCTGAGCGTACTGCTGCAGCTCGGCATGCAGAGGGAGCCTGGCTAATCCCAGCTGGATGTTTTACTACGCCCAAGTGGAGCATTCATAGCAACGCAAGGAAGCCAAAATGCTTCATGTCAGCTTTTCCATCTCAAGTTTTTTGGGTTTTTTTTGTGTTTCACTCCAGCCCTGCTCAATGCTTTGCTCTGATACAGCTTCAGTTTCTCGACTTGCGCCGCTTCCCCGGTCCCGGTGCCAGCCCAGCCATGGGTCGGTCCCTTCGAGTGCCCATTGCAGAGCCCATTTCTGTCAGCCAGAAAGGAAGGGGGCCGAGGTGGAGGGAGAGAGCAGAAGGGCTGTCTCTCCTCTTTGTGCAGCAGCAGGATTTTGGGAGGTCTGGTACCTCGGCAGCTGTTTCTGCAGCCGGTGCTGGCGTGCATGCAGCCCCACGCTCCCCGCCGTCATCAATCACGCGGTGGCCGGCAGCGCGCCGTCTCCGTGGGGCAGCTCTGGCTATGGGGCTGGATGGGCCCGGGGCTCTGCAGGAGTGGAAGGATTCCTCCGGTTCCTATGGGACACATGGGGAGCCACCAGGCAGAGATGACACATCCCCTCTGCTCTCAGAGGGAATGGGGAGGGGGCTCGTCTCTCCGGCTGGGTTAAAAGCACCCTGGGGAAGGACCTGTGGGTGCAGTCCTGCATCGCTGCCCCGCTGCTGTTGTACCCCTGCCCAGTACCAGTCCCTGCTGCATGGGCAGCAAGTGAGCCTCCTGGCTTGGGGGACTTGCTCGTACATATGGCCGGCAGGTTTTTTTCGTGTTTTGAGGGGTGGGAGGAAATCTGGGCCCTTTTCCAGAAGCAAAACAAAAGCAAATCCAAACTGGCTCTTGGAGTGAAGTGCTCTCACACGACTCAGTAGCCTGAATGGGACGTGGCAAGGATAGCCCACGGGTGCTGCCCTGCCAATGGGCCTCGGTGCACTCCAAGCTATGGTCAGCCCAGCCCCTCAGTGCAGCTGCAAGCACTGGAAGGAGTTGCTCATTTTCTCCACTGGGTTTTTCATCTGGCTAATACAGCGCAAGCCTGCTCACGGCACTGCACACAAGGGATATTTATGGAGGAAGTTCATGCATCTAACAGCTTAAGCTCCTTTAAGCTTGGAGCCCCAGCACAAAAGGATTTGGGGGCAGTTAACAATTCTGTGTGGTTAAGAGATTTTCGTTTTGCTGGGCCCTGCTCGCCAATCCCGCAGGGCTCTGCACTTCGCATCGCCCCTCGGCCGCACACGGCCTGCCCCGCTCCTTCCCGTTGCGCTGCCGGGGGCCCCGCACCGCCCAGCCCCGTCCTCCTGCTCCCATGCTTCACCTTCTCCTGCTCTCTGCCTGCATCTTTTTTTCTCCATCCCCCTGTTCTTTGTCTGGCTGCCTCCCCCCCTTCTCCCCCGCCCGTCCCTCCCAAGCAGCATATTAAGCGCATTTCTGTCTCTGCCTCCCTTATTCATTGGCTCTGCTCCGCAACAGAGGAGGCAGAGCCATTGTGCTCCTTGCTCTCTCTCTTTAGCTGGACGGCAGTTGAGCACTGCCTTTGCCTGCTTGGGGATGGCAGCTGCTGGCTGCTGAGCTCTGCTTCCATCTCCAGCTTCTCTTCCAGCTCCAGTGGACTTCTGGTGCAGTGGGCAGCCTCTTTTTTATTGCGCTCCTATAACATTGAGCACGGGGAGCCCCGGTCTGGCCGATGGTTCTGTCCTGCAGAAGGTGGTGGTGATGTAAGAGACCCATAGCATCGTCTCTTAGGGTCACAGCTGTTTCTGAGCTAGAGCAATAGCAAGGTGCCTTACTCCTGCTCCTTCCCTGGTGTGGAGAGCCGGGATGGAGAATGTTGATGTCCTCACCCAGTCTGTCCAGCTCCATCAACCCCACAGCCCATCTCCGCTAACCCAGCACTGACTGAGCCTCAGTCCAGCTCTAAAGGCAAGGGCATGGCCGTTGGGATTACTGCTGGAGCTGGTGCACAGAGCAGCCATCCCTGTCTGAGGCTGCAAAAGATGGTCTGGATTGGTTCTTGTATGGGGCCTTCATGTGGGCTCTGTGAAGGGTGTGTTCCCACTGTGTTACAGTCACGTCCCATACAGACACGATGTTTTGAAGATAAGCAGCTATTTGTGGCTCCATGCCTGTTTTGGTTCTGGGCCTCCACAGATAATGTGGGACCCAGCCAATAAATTGTAAGGCCCGAGGGTTAATTAAGTTCTTACAGGAAGCATTCCTGGTTGAGATAGAGCAGATACAGCCAATTGTGATATAAATGTTTCCAGAGAAGGAGAGTTATCTTAAATGCTTCCAGTGGTCTTCCTGCCTCCTTACCTGCCCCCTGCTGCCTGGCACTTGGACCTCAGTGAACTGTGTCCAGCGGGGCCTCTGTTCCCGTACTTGTGGTTTCCTTGTGGCAGTTTAAGAGCAATCCCTGACCCCCTGCCCTCTTTGTGCTAAGAGCTTTTTGGCTCTCCCCAGCCCTTCACGCTCCTTCAGCCTTCCAGTTGGCAGAGCCTCCATCCCATGGATCAGTGCAGTTGAGTGCTGGAGGGGGTGGCACTCCATGTCATTTCTCCTTGCCATCTTCACGTTAACCATTTTGGCGATGGTTTTTGACTGTATTCTTTTGCACAGCTGGTTGTTGGAGCAGGACCTCGTCCTTTGCAGCAGGGCTATGAGCAGAGAAGCTCTGTGGCCTGCATCCTTTTCCCGGGAGGCATGTTCTGACCTGTGTTTGTATTGAAATACACGTGGCTTGCTTGTGCCCATCCAGATTGCTGCGTGTCAGTGACCACCATCTTCAGTGCGTACCACACTACAGCTTCCATGTCATCAGTTAACTTTATTAGCAACACTTTGGGCTCTCTCCTGGGTCACTGATAAAAATGTTAAACAGCCCAGAGCCGTGAATCAAACCTGTTGGCTCTAGTAGAAACAGACCTGCTCTCTGTGCATTCCCTGCTTAGATCTCAGACCGTAGAGGCATCAGCCAGCCAAGTTTTAATGCGTTGAGTATGTGCCACAGTGTCTGCGGACCCTCTAATTTCTGAATCAAAATATCATGCGTTCCCAAGGGAAATGCTCTTCAGGAGTTCGGGTGCGTTGCATTAACGCTGTTACCTCTCCCAGCAATCTTGTAATTGCATCAAAAACCACGTGAGGCTAATTTGCCTTAACCTGTTTTCCATAAATACACATAGATTGGCACCGCTGTTACTGCGTTCCCCTGATCCTTCACTGACCAGATCCCATCGCTGGCACATCGTTATTGGACTGGTACCCGTGTTGCGGTGGCAGTCCTAAAATAGGCCAAACTGCCTCGTTTAACAAATAGCTTTTTCCTACATCTCTTAAACATTGCACTATTTCATGGCATATGGAAAGTGAACATTAACTGTCCGCCGGTTCCTCAGCCAACTCTTCATAAACTCGTAGGTAGATGCTGTCCTGACATACTGATTTAACAATGTTTAACTTTAGTAGCTGCTATTTAACATCTTGAGTTACTGCTGGAATGGAAAGTATTTCACCATCCTCCTATAAGATGATTACATCACCTGGCTTCTTCCCAAGTACAAAACAGGAATTTGTCTGCCTTTTCTACAAGGTTGTTGACAATTTGAATGCTCCCAGCCCGCAGTGGCTCTGTGTCATTGTGGATTCTACTCTTTGGGCTTCTCCCTCTCCTTTTCCATCTGCAAAGCAAGAATCCGGTGTCTTTCTTTCCACTGCTCTGATTCTCCCTACTCGCTGACCCCTCCACATTGTGAATCCAATCAGGGCTGTGGTAGGGATTGTAGCTGCTCTATTTTAACCACCCCAAGTCTGTTTGGTGCACCATGCATCAGAGGCGATGCCAACCTGTGCTTTGTACATTCCCACATCCCATTTGGGCATCTGGAGATTGGAGTTGAGCTGGGGGAGCCAAGAGGGCAAGGAGGTGTCAGACAGGTGGGGCTGAGGCTTTTGTTTCCTGGTGGTCCCAAGCCTCAGTAGGTGATGGCCTGGCAAGGAGGTGCCCAGGTGGCCCAACACAGTGGCATCTCTCAGGCTATAAGGCACCTCTCACTGTCCTTTGTGCTGAGGAAGTGTTGGAAGAAGAGATGGGTATCTGAGGTTCAGTGTTGGAAGAAGGAATGGGTAGTTCTTGGGGCCTGTGTTGGAAGGAGGGATGGGTATCTCAGGTCCACAGTTGGAAGAAGGGATGGGTAGTTCTCAGGTCCAGTGTTGGAAGAAGGGAGGGGTAATTCTCAAGCTAGTGTTGGAAGAAAGGATGGGTAGTTCTTGGGTCCAGTGTTGGAAGAAGGGATGGGTACCTCAGGTTCAGTGTTGGAAGAAGGGAGGGGTTTCTCAGCTCCAGTGTTGGAAGAGAAGGGGTGGGTATCTCTGGTCCAGCAAAACCCTGTGGGAGCCATCCCTAGGGTTCTCAGGGAGGCGAGGTGGAGTTGTGCGGTGCACTCATCTCCCTTAGCTTGTGCTTCCCTCTGTCTGCTCCTGCATGACCCATGCCTTTGCTTCTCAACTGATGCAAGAGTGAGGTCCCATTGGACACCTCCACGTGCACAGGCTGTGCCCAGGGGCTGGAGCCTTGTTGTAACCAGGGATTTTCACGGAGCTCACATCTGTGCTGATGAGAAAATTTCCCCTGACTTATTTTTGCATATGAAGCAGCATTTTGGATCAAACACAGCATTCCTCTTCTTGCTACACCCGTGTGAGCTGGGAATAACCGCACTGACTCCTCCGGAGAGCCGAATTTCTTCCTGCCTTTCCTCACTTGTCCTCATAGGCCTCCTATTTTTATTTTTATTTTTCTGAGAAAACTGGTAAACATTAATAGGAACTGGAATAAATAGCTGGGATTCTGGCCCAGGCTTCCAGGATTTAACTCGTTGTTACCATATAGTGGATGGAAGGTGCTTTAACTGGTAGTTTTTAGCTTGAATGGAGGAGCTGAGAGATCTGAGGGGGGCCAAGAGGGCTTTCCTATGGGCTCAGAAGCATGGAGAATCTTTGTGGGGAATGCAGAGGATATTCTTTGTTGTCTGTAACATAGGAAAGACTGGGAAAAAACGCTGCTGTTGAGGGTAGTGTTTTTTGTTTGAAAACTGGGCCAAAACCAAGGGATTATTTTTAACTTTTAATTTTGGGAAATACCCCCAGCCTTTCTCTCTGCACAGAGAGCCACTTATTTAAAGCTGGTGCGATGTCAGATGGAGGCTCTGTAAGAGAGCTGTTATTTTACTTTGGCTGCACAAGGTAAAAAACGTACAGAAAATTTAATCTAGAAGCCATGATTAGCTTAATTAGCTCCAGGGAAACTCTTTATTGTTCCCCATATGCCTTAGCAACATAGTATATCACTGGAAAGTATGCATAAAAGCCCCCATAAAGGTTAGGAAATGGAATCAAAGTGTTTCATAGCTAACACGATTGCTGTGTTTATGTAGACCAAACTTCAAACGACGTGAAATTAGTGTTGGCCGAGCGAAATGCGCACTGCTGCATGCCGTGCTTTATGCAGGAGACCTGGGATTTGGTGACACCGAGCAGCAGTGCTCCGTCCTTGTGTGAGTGGGAGTTGTGACTGAGGCACCATCAGGACAGAGCGGCGTGAAGGACGCGGTGCAAACGAGGAGGAGAGCTGTGAGCGCAGCACAGTGCGTCTGAGCCGTCCCTGCATTGCCATCATGGCTTGACGTTTGGGGAGCCGGTGTCTAAGAAAGGAAAGGAAGAAAATAAGAGCTTGAAGGGTGTTAAAAAGAGAGCAAACAGGAAGGGAGGGCTGCGGGATCTGGCCACCAGGTGCTGCGAGGCGGGACTGCGGAGCGGTGCCATATGCTTTGGGTGAGCTGTGAGTGCCTTGGAAGTGCATTTGCCAGCAGAAGAGGCCCTGAGCCAGCACCTCAGACCTCTGCACTGGGAAGCTTCAACACAAGTCCTTCCCCAGGTATACAGCAGCCCCAGTGCCTGCCTGGTCCTCAAAGACAGAGCTGTTCCTTGTTTGGTGGGTTAAAATGGCCCTAGCATCATCCTGGGGTCCTTGGAGGTAACCTGGGATTGTGGATTTAGGACAGTTTACCTCCAGTTTACCTTGAAGTAAATGTGCGCTAGCTTTGCTCCTGATACCTGGAGACTTTGCAAAAACTCAGTTCTTGTGGTTTCATCTGGCCAAAGGAGCTCTGGCTCTTGCAGCCTTTGCAGAACAGAGAGCAGCTCTGAAGCTTTGTGTGCATCCCGGTGGCTCCACTCTGTGTTGCAATACAAAGCCGCGCGGCACTGTGGTGCAGCATTACAACAGCTTGGATATTAGGAGAAAAAATCTCAGAAAGAGTGGTGATGCATTGGAACAGTCTGCCCAGGGGGTGGAGGAATCACCATCCCTGAGGTGTCCAGGAGCCGTGGAGATGTGGCACTGAGGGACGTGGTCAGTGGGCACGGTGGGGATGGGTTGGGGGGTGTTGTCACACAGCAAAGGGTTGTTTTGCACTTTGAGACTGTTGTCATATTCGGAGATCATGGAGATCCTGTGGTCAAGAAGACAGTTGTTAAGTCTGAAACCAAAGCTAGCAATTTCTGCTCCAGCGAGCCCAGGAGTGCCGTGGTTGTTACACCTGCAGCTGTGACAGGAGGCAGGGGTAGTGAGCAGCGTGTCGACGCACGATAAAAGCTCTGTTCATCTCCAGCTATCAAAAGGCACGAACCCTCAAGATTGTTCAGAGTTAAAATGCAGCCTGAAGTGGAGCCCATAAACTGGAGTAACATGGGTGCTTTTCTCCAGATGGCAGTCCTCCCAGTCTGGATGGCTTTGGAAGAGATGGTGGTGACTTCTGAGGCGGCTGCAGCAGCAGATAATATTTGTCAAACAGCAAACAGCACACTCCATTAAATGCACGATATCTGCCTTTTTATGGCATCAGCTCTCCAGGAGGTTTTCTGCAGAGATGTGGAAGTGGTCTGTGCAGCATCACAGGCATGTTTGCTTTCAGACAGCAGCCAGTGGTTTCCATCATGCTGTTCCACCTTTCTCCCTGTCCTTCATGAGAGAACACAGCGTCTGCACCACCCTGGGCTGTGCAGTGTGTGTGGATTCTGGCTTGAACTACTCGTGTGTGGAGCACCAAGGGGCAGGCTGGGCATAAGGCGTTGTTTGGCATCACATCCTTAACCAAGGATCTCAGTGGGCTTCATGCTGATCTGTCTTGAGGCATTTTGGTGTCAATTCACTCTTTTTGTGAGCGCTGCCACTCTTCCCCTTTTCCATGTCCCTCCAGCCTCGTGCACCAGTGACAATTTTCCAGACACGTATTGCTCTAACCATGATAAAGAGCATTGCTCTGACAAATTACCTGCCCATTTGTTCTAGTGCTTAAGTGTGCTGTCTTACAGATGGCTCAGGAGCCTACAGCACAGTGCTTGGTTTGCAGGGAGGTGTGATGAGGGAGGAGGCTATGCCTCAGGCTGCAGTGCCAGCGAGATGCTGGAGCAGCTCTTGTGTACCAACCAGCACCCTGAGGATCCCCGGAGCTGAAGGCATAAATGCATAGGAGGGTTTGAATGTGCAGACCTTTCCTGGTAACACACTGTGGAGCGAGACAAATTAATTCTGACCCTTTTGGTGTATGTGTGCAACCCTACTTAATAAATCAGGAATGGTAAAAGTGGGGAAAAGAGGATTAGTTGAAACATTTGGGGAATGACTCACACCCAGATAGGCTTCTCATTCACTGTTACCTGCTGAGTACCCCAATTACGGACTAAAAAATGCCTTAATTTACCACTGCATCGCCTTTGCAGAGCTACCTGCAGTCCACAGTGTTTGCCTCATGGCGTGCAGTGCCTCTCCACCCTTCTTCTCGTATGGAGGAGCCTGTAATTTTCAGTCACCTTCACAAGTACAGTGGTTATGCCATTACCATCACTTACGTCAGCTCCACCATTGATCCGTGCTATAATGTCGGTGTTTTACTTCCAATTTACACCCTGGGAGTGGACCTGTGGCACCGACTGAAGAATACGTGGTAGCTGTTGGTAGGAAAAACGTCTCCAGACTTTCTCAAACGTGATCTTCCAGCTGCTGCTAAGCAAATCGTAGCCTGAGGACCTGCAAAAGGTCTGTGGCACTGCAAATGGCAGGGCAGCCCTGTTCACCTCCATTTATTTCTTACACCGGTTGCTCTGATTTCTGAAAGAGGATTAGGAGGCTAGAAGAGGAACTCTATCGTGCTACTGCTTAATCATGTTGTCACCATGAGTATGGTTAATTTGCAAATAGAGTGACAAACTTAAGTGTATGTATCTTCAGGATACCCTATAATTAGAACTGGTCTTTTTCTTGCTTTTGGAAAGGTTTTTTGCTGTCTGGCTCAGATGGAACCGATCCCAGTTTGTTTTTGTTTCTCTTGAATCAGAGCTCAGTTGCTCTTTCCAGGATTTCCCAGGCAGAAATACGTGCATGGGGACCACGTGTGGCACTTTGTGTGGGATCTATCAAGCCCTCTATGCATGCACTTCACACATGATCCTTGCACACTCAAAGGCTTTGATGATATTTGGGTGCATCTGATGCTGCACACCTCAGCAGGGACCTCAGCAGGGGTTTGTCCATGTGCAGAGCTTGACTTTCTGGAGCTCCTGGCTGCGAGGCAGCTATAGGAGAATCATAGAGAGGGATAGAGGGATAGCTATCCCCATGTCTGTCTCTGCAAAGCTGCTTTCCCTCATAGTGTTGTTCCTCTTCTCTTGGTCAGCTTCATGAAATTCCTACCAGCATGTTAATGATTGGACTTGATGATCTTAGAGGTCTTTTCCAACTTCAGAGATTCTATGAGTCTGTTGCTCCAGCAGCTTGGCTCATTGTGTGGGAAGAACGATGCCTGGGAAAGCACCCAGTCACTGGCGGGTGTTGAAGATTAACAACTGCAAGTGCTGGATTTTTCACCTAGGATGGTGCAACCCTGGCTCTGTGTACAGACTGGGGGACGAGAGGCTGGAGAGTGGCCCCCCAGGAAGGGATGTGGGGGCTCTGGCTGATGGCAAGTTGTATGTGAGCCAGCAGTGTGCCCTGGAGCACTGGGCTGAGGTCCCTTGGGTTGGAGAGCCCAGAGCAGAGGAGGTGGAGGAGAGGCCCCGTGGCGGCCTGTAGCCCCTCGTGGCCCACAGCTCCTCATGGCCCACAGCTCCTCATGGCCCACAGCTCCTTGTGGCCCACAGCTCCTCACAGGGAGCAGAAGGTTCTGAGCTCAGCTCTCTGGTGACAGCGATAGAGCCCAAGGGAATGGCACAGAGCTGCATCAGGGCAGGGTTGCAGGGGGGGTTTGGAGGAAGGCCCCAGCACTGGGGTTCTGCCAGCAGGACATGCCTGACCTGCAGCCCAGCCGCGTGCGCACACACTTGTGGGGGAGCGAGATGGGGTTTCCATGGAAACCAGAGCCATGGTTTGCTGCACACCGTGCTGGAAGGCCAAAAGCAAACGCGTGGCGGGGGGAGGAGGCAGCGTATTGCGGGCAGTGGGCCCTCCCTCGGCACCTTTACCCCAGGCTCTGGGGGCAGAGTCCCTGAGCTACCACACCAGCCCTGCAGCTTGCTAACAAGGAGGATTAATTAACCTGGGGGCACCTCCAGGCAGCTGCTGGCTCCCAACACGGGCACATGTGGCTCAGGTTGCTGCAAAGCACCGGAGTTGTTGGTCTGGGGATACATCATCCTGCTGCACGGTGGTTGGTGGCATTGCCACCCGTGTCCGTGCTGTTACACACCGCGTTGGAACCCGTGGGCCTGGTTGTGGCTGCAGCGATGCTGAGTGCTGGAGCTGCTAGCAGACTGGGAATGTCTTTTGTCAAAGCTTGAGATGCCTCCAACCTCCTTTAATTAAAGACAATTACTGCTTTCAGCCCCTCTTCACAGCTCGGCTGGGTTGTTTGCAAACACACAGCTGCGGGAGTCTTTGTGCCCCTCTCGGAGTCCCGCTTCCCTGGAGACGCACAGAGGTTTCGTTATTGCCAGCATTACTGCTGGCGAGCAGCAGAAGGGAAGGAGGCTCCCAGGCAGCCGAGAGATACTGAGGTGCACATGGAAAGCCTGTAGGGCAGCCCACAGCAATGCTGCTCGTCCATGTCCAGCCTTCCAAGCATTGCACTGCCGTAGGAGTGAGGAGAAACAAAGGAAGAGTGGATGACAATGGACACGTTTGGGCTGCAGCAAAGGCATCTCTTGCAGACAGGAGTGAGTGGACAATGTGAGCTCTCTGTGTGTCCTTTTGAATAGTGCCCTGCTAAGTTAGCCGTGACTTTGCATCCTGGTCTAAAGAGGCTGCTTTGCCTCGCTGCAGGAGCTGCACCGGGCAGGCCAAATCTGCGCTTTCTTGCCTGAACTGTGCTCAGAGAAAACATGAAACCTCCTGCAACCAATAACCCCTCTTTCTGTGCTTGAATAACTCAGAGGCAGCCAAGTGAGGGCTGGCGCGAGAACAAGCAGCATCCACTGCAACCCTCTGGGATGCTGTTTCCAAAAATACGAGCCTGAGCACAGTGGCTGTGCGTGAAGCTGTCTCACAGCCCCAGCTCTCCTATGGATCTTGCATTGTTCTGCAGGGAAGCATCCGACCCCAGATGCTGCGGCCAAGGGCATGGCTTCTCTGTTTTCAGGTGCTAATGGTCTCCTCCGGGAGGAATCGGAGCAGGAGTTCCTAGCAGGCAGGGCACTGCGTGCCTTTGAAGCGTTTGGTTGTTAAATCCATCGCTGGGGCCTGAATGGTAAGTGCTCAGTATTCAGGCTCAGGGGAGCCAAGATCCTTTTTGAGCTACTAACAGTCTGACACTGCTCTGTCTTCTCAAATTCATTTTGCAGCTCCGATTCCCTGGTGAACACTAATCACTGGGCTGAGCACGAAGGGAAATGTTTGCTACAAATGGGAAGCCCAGGAGCTGTTTCTCCTTAAACAGGCTCTCCGTGGACATCTTTGATCTGTTTTGGGGTGGCTTCTGATTCAACAGAAGGCTCCTGAAGGCTGGCAGGAGAAATGGCAATGAAGGGTTAGAGCAGCCTCCTAGAACGGGTTTCATGTGCATACAGATGCCATGCTGTGCATTTAGCTCAGTGGGGGATGCACAGGGTCAGGCACCTGTTGCATGTAAGGCCAGGGCTTCAGAGCCAATCTGAAGTTGCTTACTCTCCTGTGGCTGCTGCATTGATGTCTGTGGGTTGCTGGACACAATCCATGCTCCTTAGTGGAGATCTTCCTGCTGCCATGGTTGACCATGGCTGTCCTTAGCCCATAAGCTGTAGCTCAGCGGAGTAAGGTCTGGTTGTTCTGTGCAGACCAAGCACACCCAGGAGGTGTCTGCCAGAGAGTTTCCCATGCACGCTGCATTCAGATCTTTCCAGAATCATCGTGGTGTTTTATCGGTTTGCAAACATCTCTACTGTTCAGACAGCAAGAGAAACAAGGCATGGATGGAGTGCTGCTTCCTCCTGTCTTCTGGCACACTGTTCATATTCTCAGTGCCCGTGCTGTCTTGTGGCTGTAAGTTATGCAATTTAATGATGTGCCGTGTTAAAAAATACATCCTTTGTTTTATGCATGAGGCTTTTTTTTTATGTATTTTGACACTGTATTCTTACACCGTAAAAAATGGAGAGCAATCTTTTCCCAGTCGTGCCTGGGATGGCTTTATATACCTCCCTGAGTTGTCTCTTTACAAACAGAAGGTCCTCATCTGGTAGACTCACCATATGGAAGCTGCTCTGGATCTCTAATCAGTTTTATCATCTTCCTCATGACCTTGGCTAAGGGTGACCACCACTGCAAACACTGCTCAAAATATGACTCCATGCGACAGCTTAATAGCATTCCTGTTTTGGATTGGGTTCCTTTCTTAATAATTCCTTACATTTTCTCTTTTTTTATGGATGATGGATGGGCTTTGAAGTGATGTTTTCAGAGAATTATCTCTAGTGCTGCCGAGATCTCCTCCCTGCATGTTAATAGCTAATTTAGTGCCCATCATTGTGTTTGTATAATTAGGGCTCTTTTTCCCCAAGTGCATTAGTTTCCTTTTGTCACCACTGAATTTCATTTGTCATATTATCTCCTACCCACTCTTTAAGAGTGGCTTTAGCTCTGGTGAACCTGGCTGGTGTGGAGAGCTCAGGAGACAGCACTCTGTGCTCCCTGCCCAGCTGGGTGACTCCTTATTCCAGCGCCCCAACGAGCAACATCCTCAGCATCTGTGCTCCTGCCCTGTGCTGTGTGTGTGCCAGTGGAGGTGTTACTCGTGCACTATGCAGTGGCTGGTGGGTTTGAACTCTGGATGCTGCTAGGGAATGCATCATATTGCTGGGATTTTTTTGGCTGGATGGTGATTTTTTGCAGTTTGTGAGGCCCTGGCACTGCTGCCCAGGGCAGTTGTGGATGCCCCATCCCTGGAGGTGCTCAAGGCCAGGTTGGATGGGCCCTAGGCAGCCTGATCTGGTGCCTGATTTAGTGGTTGGCAACCCTGCCTGCAGCAGGGGGCTTGCAAATGGTTGATCTTTGATGATCCATGGATGATCCAGGCCAAGCCATTCTATGATTCTATGCAGCTTGGCCTATTAGGGCTGCTCAGCTCTTGGCTGGAGCTGGGCACAAGAGAGTTCAGTGAGGTGGAGGGAGTGGAGTGAATCTAATCAAAGCTACAGCTCTGTGCAGGGCAATTAAAAGAGGATGGAGCCCAGACTCCACTGATGATGCCAGGATTGTATGAGAAAGGACAGCAGCCACAAGCTTGGGCTTTGGGAAAAAACAATTCCATGTGGAGGTTGAACGTCGCCATCCACTATCCATCACCATCCACCCAAGTTCTCACTGCACACAGCCACAGGTACCTTGCTTTACATTTGGGCATAGCCCTTTGGTGAGCAGGAGAGGCCAAAGAGGTCCCTGATACCCCCAAAATCCTGTCCTGTGACATATAGAGTTCCGGGACTGCAGAGCCAGCTGCAAGCTGCTGCCCATGACAGCTGGTTCTACTCTCCATGGCTCAAGAGGGATATGAGGAATAGACCTGTAGAGTGCTGCGGAGAAATACAAACATGGTCCTGAGAGCCCTGAAAAATGCCCTTCCATGAGAGACTCAATGAGCTCAATATGTTTAGCTTCTCAAAAAGAAGATTAAGAGGTGAGATGATTACCGAAAGGAAATACCAGACTCTAAAGAGCTTTTTAATCTAGCGGAGAAAGGCATCACGAGAACCAGGAGGGTTAAACTGAAGCTAGACAAATTAAAAAATTAGGCGTGTGTTTCTGAGTGATTAACCACTAGAGCAAGCTAATGAGAAAAGAGGGACTTCTCCATGTTTTGGAGCATGTCAGACAAGATGGTTCATTTTCTGGGCACTTGGCCTTCACTGAAGACCTGGATGAAGTCGGGGACTCCTCTGAGCACAGCTTGTGGTCCCCAGGAGCCTCACAAGTCATGGAGGGGCCCGTTGGCCCAGGGGTTGAGCCTGCAAGAGCCGTGAGTCTCCTTTGGACGTGTCATCTGCTGTGATTTGCCCTGCTCCAGCTCTGCAGCACCCACCAGGAGTGTGTAACCTCACACAGCCGAGCTCACGGTGAGCCACCGGCCCGCGGCTCATTGAGGCTGATCTGCTTTCATTAACCAGATTAGCTGCTTTAATCTGCTGAAAGTGAGAGGCGGTGCTGCTCAGGAAGGCCACGGAGGGGCTCTTTCTGCTGAGAGGTGAGGGCAAGCTGTGGGGCTGCGTGGAGGCAGCTGGGAGCCAGCTGGCTGCACAGGGACCGCTTCCCAGCGCCCTTGGCTGCCCTTCCTGCATGCCCTTTGTAGGGACAGATTTCTCCCCTCTCCTCCCACCTGTTCTCCAGCCCTTTCCTTTGTATGGATGGAAGAGTGAGCGAGGGATTATGCTGTTCTGTGCTGTCCCCTGATCGATCTCCCCATTGCAGAGGCACGTGACCACGCATACACACTTTGCCTGAACGTGTTTGCATACACACACATCCACCCTTGGTTGTTTTGAGGGTTTTTTTTGCACTGAACAAAGCAGTGTGGCAGCAAATGAGTTTGCAGCCCTGAAAAGGAGGCTGTGGGAACGAGCCTGGCCTCCTGGCCTCACCAGCAGTGCAGTGACCCTTTGGTGGTGCTGGGAGACATCCAGCGTCTATCCCTGACCCCATAGCTCTGGGGTCTGCTGGGCAGTGTGACTGCTGCTCTCCAGCCCTGCTTTAAGCAGGTCGAGTGATGGGATCCCTCCATCACTGGGTCAGTTATTTCAATCCTTCTGTCACCTCATGGGATGGGGAGCACCTTGCCCGAGGACACCAGGATGCAAAGTTGGGATGTAGAAGCCAAAATCCCAGCCCTGAGCTCCTCCAGCCACTCCACCTGCCGTTCCCAGCCTGCATTTTATTTCTTGGTGCTCTACAGCTTTTTGCCCAAGGAGAGAAGGATCATGCAAATTATTTGCCCCAAGGGATCTGTGGGAGCTGTTTAAGCCAGCAAATGCTGCCTTCTCCCCAGCTGTGCCATGCAACTCAGTATGCTCATGAATTTCCCCTCCCTTAAGTGCAGGAAGGGGCTGACAGATGTTAACACACAATCAGGGTCTCAGGAGAGAGGAATTAAAGCCACACTGGACCCTTGGAAGACACACATTAGTGTCAGAGATTTCTAATCAATCAGCTCAGAGCCTCCTGGGGTCAGAAGCCTCTTTGAAACTCAAACGGGGAATGGCTCCTAATGGGTTTTATTTTGATTGCTATAAATTGATTAGCGCTAAGATAAACAAGTTTTGTTTCCTTCTGAAAGCCCTAAATACGCTCTCGGGGAGGAGAAGCGGTGGAGTCTGATTGCTCCCCATCCCGACGTCTTCCCTTCGCTCCTGCCCCACCACCAGTTCGCACCAGGCACTTTTTTGTCTGCAGAGGTGATGGATGCATCATGCAAAGAGGCTTTGGCAGAGCTGGAGGAGGGTGCAGGTTAGAAGAGAAAGTGTGAGCATCCTCGCTGCTTTTCCGGGGTGAGATGCGAGACGCAGCTTGGCCCTGGAGGGAAAGCATGCATGCTTGTGTGTTGGAAGCGTCGCTGTGCTCAGAGCTTGGAGGTTGGGTGGCTGCGTGGTTTCTGAGCTGTTTCAGCCTGGCAGCTGTGATGCATTTGGGGAACACTTTGTGTGGATCAGCGCTCTGCTATCACAGAGCTTTCCCTGCAGCGTAGGGGAGGCTGCCTGCAATTGCACCGAAGAGCTGGAGAAGGAAGGAGGTTGGTGCTGGATCTTACAGGGTCTGGGTGCATCCAGCCCCCGTGCACAGCGTTGGTGACTGGTGTCATGCTGCTGAATGGGAGCAGCCCAAGAGGCCCCAGTGTGCTCCTTACAGCCTGTCTGTGCTGCCTGCATCCGTATCTGCTCCCTTACAGCCTCTGTCTTCACCCTATAGCCCGCCTGTGCTCCCTGCTGCAGTCTGTGCATGTTCCTTATGATCCAGTGTGTGCTTGCTAGAAATTCCTCTGTGCTCCCTCCAGCTTTATGTGCTCCCTGCTGCTCGTATAGGCTTCCTACGGCTTCTATAGGTTCCTTACACCCTTCCTTCCACACAGTCCATCCACGCTCCCTACAAACCATTGTGTGCTCCCTGCAGACCCATGTGTGCTGCGTGCTGCTCAATGAGTGCTTCCTACAGCCTGCGTGTGTGCTCTATGCGGCCTTTTTTCTCCCTGCAGTCTGTTTGTGCTACCTGCAGCCTGTTTGTGTTCCCTACAGCCTGTTTGTGCTCCTTACAGCCTGCGTGTGCTTCCTACAGCCCCGCTGTTGCTCCCCACCGGTCCATTAGCATTCCCTGAAGCCTGTGTGTTCACCTTACAGTGCTCCTGTGCTCCCTTCTGCCCTGCAGGTGTGCTCCCTACAGCCCCAGGTATTCCTTATACCCCGTGTTTTCTCTCTGCAACATTCTGTGTGCTACTTAACAGACTCATTTTTGCTGCCTATCTCATTGCATGTGCTCTTTGCTGCCCTATGTTTTCTCCGTGCATCCCATGTGTATTCCCTGCAGTCTGCTCTGTTATACCCCTGTGTCTGCTCCCTACACCCACATCCAGACCCTGCGTGCTCCTTACAGCCGTGGGTGTTCTCCACAGACCTGTGTATGCTTGCTTCTGTGCACCTTACAGCCCTGTGTGTGTTCCCTACACTCCCATATGTGCTCCTTGGGGAGCAGCTCTTTGCTCCCATCCCTCTTAAGCTGATGGAAAGTCACACCGAGCAGCTCCATTTATTGACTTGGCTTTGTTCATATCCCTTCAGTCGTGTGTCTGTCCCTACCAGAGGCACAGTGGTGAGATGGGGACAGTGCTGTCCCTCTTGTAGTGCCTTTGCACTGTGGTGGCACAGGGGACAGTGCCACGCAGCTGCGCAGTGAAGCCCAGGAGATAACACAGTTCATATTTCTGTGCTGAACAGGGAGCTGACATTAATGAACAGCTAATTAACAACGCAGGGCTTGATGGTTGCAGTGTCAGCGTCCCTAATTAGTCTCACACTAATCTGCTTTAATTAACTGTCCCTGTCGCAGTTTTAATTTAATTTTCAGCTCTAGACCAGAGATAGCAGTCCTGTGACTGGTTTCCAGTACCACAGCACTGTCTGCAGTGGGACAGACTGGCAGGGCAGCTATGGTGGCCCAGCACAGTCACAGGGGAGGAGCACATCAGTAGGTGCCCCATGCTCTTCCATATGCTGCTTTGCCTGCATCTCCCTTGTTTTATGGCATAATGAGCTGCTGGCCCTTCCCCACCTTGGTGCAGCCATGGTGTGGGCCGTGAGGCTGTTGTACCATTCACTGCACGGAGGAGTCTCTAACCAGAGATGCACAGCGTTGTGTGAGATCTCCTCAAGACTTGCATGTTAGCAGGGCAGCTGCAGGACAGCCCCCCTGGGACCAGCTCAGCTGGCACTGCTCCTCCCTTGGCCGATAGGTTTAGAGCACAACAGCACAAGTATTTCCCATGTGGACCCAATAATAACCCAATTCCTTGGCACCGTTTCCAAGCCGTGGCATGCACCCTGCTAGAATGAAGGGCACAGATGTGTCAGGATGGGATGTTTGGGGTTTTACACTCCATCAGTGAGCACTGCACCAGGAACGGGCTGAGAAGTGCTGCAGCCTGGCTCTGCTTTCCCATCTCTTGCTCCTCCTTCACCAGGCAGGGCACGAGCCTTTTCAGACGCATCATCTTAGGGGCCACGCTCATCTGTGAAGAGTTGAAGCTTGGCAGCATCCCCGAGAGCTGTGCACTCCTGAGCTTTGGATTAACGGGGCTCTGCCATCTGTCCTGCTCTCAGGCCTGCCTGGAATTGCTCCTAATGCCTTGAGCCTTGGAGAAAACCCTTTTCCAACCACATCCCCTTCTCCAAATGCTTCCCACCTAGACAAGTGTGGATGCTTTCCTGTTTGTCCAGTGTGGCACTCAGTACCAAGGATGCGTTTGGGAGGACGGTCACCCTCACCAGCACACTGAGTGTCTGTGCTCCCACTCTGCAAAGTGACCACTAATCCAAGCTCCCTGCGAATGAAACCCCACCATACAAAGAGCATATTTCATGGGAACTTGGTACCATTTCTTCCGCTGAATGCCCCTGCCAGTGGTGCCATCATCTTTATAAAGTCAGCATCAAGCTAAGCATCTCTTACCCTTGAAAATCATATGCTGCAATATTATTGGTTTGTCTGGTCCCCTGAAACAGCCCCTCTGTGGCTGGTTTAATAAACTTCAGCACTTGCATCATGGAGTTTTCCTTGGCTGACTGCTGAAGCTCTTGGGTACTGTTATCTAATGCTGGCTGGCACTGGGAGCTGATGGCAAATATTCTTCCTGCTTTCAGGACGAATGGAAAAGTTTAAGGAGTTGGCAGTTGTGCAGCCATTCTTCTCTCTGCACACGCAGTGATGTTCGTTATAAACCTCCCTCCTTTTGTGTCAGAGCGGAGAATTTCTTTCCCGGGTCCCTCTGCTTTAGAATGAAGAGTGGTGGAGAAAAGCTTTCAAGTGAGGAAGGTGCATTTTGATGGATACAGATAAAACCATAGCAGGGGAGTATGAGCTGTTGAAAATTGCCTCTTCCTGAGTGTGTTTTCTCCCCAGACTCAGTAGGCTTGGCCTCAGGTTGCCGTACAGCACTCCTCCTGATGGATACAGGCAGGTCGTTATTTGGGGCTGTTTTTCCCACATCAGAGCATCCTTACAGAGAAAGCTATCAGCAAAATAGGAATCAGGGGACCTCGGGTTCAACCTCCCCTTCCTGCTCATTGATGTTGATCCCTTGTACCCATCAGTACTGCTCAGAACTCCTACTGGTGATGCACTGAGCATAGAGACAATGCCAACAGCAGAAATCCTCATTAAAACCAAGCCATTTGGTTTCTGCTTCACCTCCCCATTGCTGTTCCTAACCGTGACCCAAAGTACCCAGCAGTTTGATTGATTTATAATTATTTCTCAGCTTTTGCACCAAGTGTGCCAAAGGTCCCATTGAGTTCTGCTTCTCCAAGCCATTGCCATGGCTTGTTTGGAATGTGAAGATTTTCTCCTTGCTTTCCCTTCAAAAATTCCTGTTTATTGAAGTTAACTTCAAAGGGGGAAGAAATAATTCTCCTCTGTGGCAGTTTCCTATCCTACTTTTTGGTTGTAATAAGAATTTTGTCTCCTCCTGGGTTTGCTGTGAAGGGGGATTTCTGGGAGAAAACCTGATGAATATCCTCAATTCCACACAATTCAATTTGGAGTGAAGCAGGATAATAAAGTAGTTGCTGCTCTCAGCAGTAATAGTCAATGGAGATGAGATGGATTCGAATTGCTTTGGTTCATTTTGGGTTTTTTTATTCCCTGGGCATTCCTCTGGGAAGGGAGGAAGAGGATGGGGAAGCATTTGGGAGAGGATAACATTCTGGGGAGGAATCTCTGGTTCCTCCAAGTGGTGCAATTGTGTGTTGGCTTCCAAACCTGCTCTGGCAGAGGGGAAGCAGTAATTTGGTGATCTCGGAGGTCTCTTCCAAACTTAACGATTCTACAGTTCTGTGAGTGGGCATGGCGGGGATGGACTGATGGTTGGACTGTGTGATCTTAGAGGTCTTTCACAGCCTTAATCATTCTATGATTCTGTGACGTGTTAGTGGGCATGGTGGGGATGGGTTGGCGGTTGGACTGGGTGGTCTTGGAGGTCTTTTCCGGCCTTAATGATTCTGTGACATGGGTTAGTGGGCATGGTGGTGATGGGTTGGCAGTTGGACTTAGATCATCTTGAAAGCCTTTCCGAATCATAACAATTCGACTGACTGGTTTTGCAAAACATCTACTAAATGCAGGGAAAGACCTCACCTAGCGAGGCTCTTTTTTTGCCTTGCTGATCTCTCATGCACTGATCAGCAATAGCCTACGTGCACGCAGCTGCCTGTTACTGCAGAAGCCAGTGTGCTCCCATGCCCTGCCTGTCCTCTGCATGTGGGGAAAAGCTGGCACGTGGTTGTGTGCTGCAGATGCCGTGATGACGCACGGAGAGGGGAGAGCTTGGGGGCTGGGGGGGTGAGGAGGGGGTGCTGGAGTAGCTTTAATCCTGCCATTTTCAAACATTCCAGCACTCAAGTCAGCACACTTTAAAAAAATCACCTCTCCCCATTGTGAATCTTCCTGATTAGAATACTTCATTGTGTTTTATTTCATCTGCAGGGCTCAGATAGCAAGCTGACTGCTCCTAAATAATGCTTTGGACAGACAGACAGACTGTATAAACACGAATGGACACGGTGATAGACACTGGAGTTCCATTTATACCCTCTCTCATGACTCACTGTCGCCCTTGCTTTCCCAGCACTCCTCTTCCCTTCTCCAGCCCTGGCTCAAAGCTGATACAGCCCATGCAGGGGAGGCTGTGTGTAAATCCTCCTCTCCTTGCAGCAGGGCTTTCAGCTGAGCCACAGCTTTTCTGCAGATCGGGTGACTTGAGGCACAGTGAGTTTACTTTCTTTGCAGTTCCCTTTGCAGACTGAAAACCTGCAGGTTCGAAGCTTGTTGCACCAGAGAAGGGGCAAGCTTGGCAACCAGCCTCATTGCTGTTTGGGAGCATTGGTTGTGCAGGTCTACCTGGGGTGTGTTTCTCAAGCATCTGGTGAGCTCTGTCCCCGTGGTTTCCCCTTGCAGTCCCCTCCTGTCTGTGTGCAAGGTGAGCCCCGTGACACGCTGCGATTCTGTAGTGAGTCATTGCCAGATGCATCTACTGCAGCTCAGGTCACTGGGGAAGCCTTGAAGGTATTCAGGGGCCAAAAATGTGCCTGTTTGGGTATGTGTGAATCAGAGGTGGCAGGGACAGCTGGACATTGCAAGGGAGCTGAGGTTCTGTGGTCCGTGAGGTGACAGCTCCTGGGGGCTCTGCTTGGGAGAGGGGCACTGCCATTTGAGTTAGCAGTCTGTCGCTTTAAGAAAAGTGAAAACCCAAGTTCGCTCCCTGAGCTGTGCCTACAAATGACTGTTTGACCTCTGTGCTCTTGTTAGAAGTGGCTCTTTTTGCCTTCAGGCCAGCAGCGTGTCTGCGTAATCCCATTCGCTGTGCATGCATCCCTGCAGCCAGGAAGCGGTGGTCCATTGAGCAGGGGGCAGGAGGAGCATTCAGGGGCTCGGAATAGGAAAGTGTGGGTGGCAGTGGGCTGCTGCACTGACAGGAGAGCGTGTTAGCTCCTGGGGGGAAGCACAGTGCTCCAGGTGGATCTCAAAGTGTCAGAGTGCTGCATCATTTCGGCTCAGGCTGACAGCGCGCCCACACTGCAGGCTTGGTGCTTCATAAATACGTAAGCAGCCTATAAAGTGTTTTGGAAAGCAGAGGTGGATGCTGTGCTGCTGGGCATTGTGACTTCCCTTTCCTGCTTGCTGCGGGCTGGAAAGTTAACTGTGGACCTACACCCTCAGTGATTTCAACCACCATCACTAACCCTTGTTAATCAGCCCTTATGCCAGCTCCACTCAGCACCGACTGCTGACAAAGAACAATGTTGTCATCTGGAAAGCGGTGCTGGCACGAAACCAGCTGGCTGGGCTGGAAGCTTGTCTAAACTGGGTGCTAAGCTGTGTTAAAACAGGACGATGAAACGTGCCCGCTCCGAGCTTTCCTGGCCATCTCCACCTGGAAAAGCTTCTTGTGTCCCTCTGGGCTCTGCAGGGTGGGGGGGCACTGCCGGGGTCCAGGCAGAGCAGTGTGGATATGGTGCCAGAACTCCTGTAGGGTTTTGAATCGGGGAGGGGATACCCCTCGGAGCCCCTGGTTTTGGGACTCCTGACCCTAAAGCTGCTTCTCTTGGCTCAGCCCTCCATGGGCTCACCGCTGAAGGGCACAGTGAGTGGAAGGTCCACTTGAAGGGCTCTCGTCCAGGAAAAGCTCCCTTTTTACTTTCACGTTTCCTTTAGGATTAAAGCCATTCTCCTTGGGCTCTAAACATGGAATGTTTGTCAAGTTTATGAGCGCTTTTAGAGAGGCTTTTAGAGAGTGCATCCTCTACCTTCTTTTATAGGGCTGAGATAAGATTATCTTTGTTTTAACACCAATTAAAGCAGGAAGGGTTTATGGGATTAGGGGTTTTCCATCAGTGCGACTTTGATGTCACCACTTGCTTGCTCAGTTTGCTTCTTCCTTGTGCTAAAAGGCTGGGAGCCGTTCCCGTAATGGTTAACATACCACCCTCAGGAGGCAGAGCTCTCCCAGGCAGAAGCTTTGGGAAACATTTAAACAAGGCCAAACAAAGTAACAGAATGTGAAAGTCCTAAATTCTTCTGGAGACCGCTTGGAGGAAACGGGCTGGCTGCTTGAACAACCGGTCTTTCAGTGCATAGCACGGCAGTGTTTACAGCTCGTGAGATAGGACATGCTTTCTGCTTTCTGGAAAGCATATTTTTCAATACTAAGATAAAATAAATGGCTATAATATAAGGAGTCTAAAGCAGAAGCTAAACAACCCTACAGCTTTGCAGGCAGTGGCTGGAACGTGTATCAGTCCGTACTCTGCTCTGTGTGAAAGCACGAGGATGAATAAGGAGAACATGACTTTTGGTACATCTGCTAGCACGTAACTGCTCAGAAACAACCCTGTGGTTTGGCACCTCATCTGGCTTTGGCTGGCGTCAGTCCATGCAGATCACCCCGTGACTCCCAGGGCAGTGCTGTTTTCCAGCACCTCAAACTCTGGGTTCTTAGATGCATGACAAGCTGCTGAGATAAGGTTTGGGGGTTAAAATTGCTCACTTGTGGGCAGTGTGCTAAATTACCCACTGTGCTGGGGCTGGGAGCTCTCCTAGACCAGCAGTGTCCGACCTTCCTGTCCTGGTGGACTTTCAAGAGGCATTTGGATATGAATCATAGAATGGTTTGAGTCAGAAGGGACCCTTAAAGTCCATCTGGTCCAACTCCCCTGCAATGAACAGGGATGTCCACAGCTCCATCAGTGCTCAGAGCAGTAATATGCTTGAACTTCTGGTTAGCCCTGAAGTCATCAGGCAGTTGGATTTGATATCTTTGTAGGTCCCTTCCACCTGAACTCTGCTGGAGTACCATCCAGGAGAGCACTGCTGACTTCTGACCTCAGTCGTACAAATATGTCCTTGAATGCTCTTCAGGCATCTTCAGGAGCAAAGAGATCCAAAGCGCTTCTAACCTGTGAACTCTCAGCTTAATGTTGGCTTCATGCAGGAAAGCTTGCCTTTGGAAGTGCACTGTGAATGTCTTTGGGACTGGCAGCTGCCCTTGGTGAACATACAGCTCCTGGAAGGTTTGGGGCTCAAGCTTGCCCTTGTGGATAGAATCACAGAATGGCTTAGCTTGGAGGAGACCTTGAAGAGCATCCAGTTCCAACCCCTGCTGTGGGTTGGTGCCCCCCACCAGCTCAGGCTGCTCAGAGCCCCATCCATGGCCTTGGGCACCTCCAGGGATAGGGCACCCACAGCTCTGGGCAGCACTGCCAGGGCCTCACTGCCCTTTGAGTAGAGATGGATGTCTTCTTGGATGTCTGCTCTAGCAGTCTGTGGTCCTTGCCATCCATAATCTGAAGCTACTGGGAATACCCCATTCCCCTGTGCTCAGGCAGGGATGGAGAGTTTTCCATTTCTCTTTAAGAGCCCCCCTGACAGGTCAGGGATGCTGAACCATGAGCAGCAGGTAAGAAATTCCAAGCATTTCTCACTGACAGCTAAATTCCCATCACAACTGATGGATGTGCCTCCCAGAGCAGGGGGGCTTGCAGGTGTGCGTGCCCACAGGTGTGGTGGTCTAGCCAGATGCTTGAACTCCTCACAGTGCTTGCAGGGAGATGACCTTGTGAACTCTGCAACAGGGATTTACTGGCAAGCTCCTGGCATGAAGGCTTTGCGATGCAGGGGTTTGGCACTGGGACAGAGCTGCAGGGGTTTGGATGAGGGTGCTCCCTCCCTGAGGTTATCCTGGGGAGCATGCTGGTGCTCTTGCAGGAGAGCAGGGGGATGTAAGTGCCGAGGCTTTGCAGGATAACCAGCAACAGAGGTGTCCAAAAGGCTGAATTCCTTGGCCATCCAGTTCTCTTGCTCTTTGGAGCCTGTTTTAGGGTATCCTGGCTAAAAGGCTGGGGGCTTTTTTTCCCTTGCAGGGCCTTCCAGTGGTGCTTCCCCAACAGGGCGTCACTCTACCCTGCCTGGGCCTCTCCATACCTCTGTGACACCCCAGCCCTAAGGTCCCATTGCACCTCCATGCTGACTTAGTGGTGCCTCTGCACCCACCCACAGAGCTGGTGCATCCTACTTGCAGGCTGTGCACACTCAGTACCATCCCAGTGCATCTCATATGGCCTCAGGGCTGTCGTGGAGTGGCTGGAAAGAGGGATTAGAAACTAGAGGTGTTGAGTTGATTCATGTTCCTCTTAAACCAAGCACCCAGTGGTGAGCTGCAGGCATGCAGGGTGCAATGGGGTTGTCCTTGCTGGAGACACTTCTAAGGGAGTTGTGTCTGGAGGTGCCCCGGGCACCTTGTCCCTGGGCTGGGACAAGGACAAGGTGACCTGGGGGGTGATGCTGGGGAGCAGTATCTCAGGATGTGTTTCAGAGCCTTGGCATCTTCTCCAGGGAGGCAGGAGCAGCAGTGCTGTGTGTTGGAGAGATGATGTGGTCCACTCCGATCCCTTTCTAAAAGCTGTTAGCAATGGGAAGATGCTTTTCCAGGCCTGTGCTGTCAGCTTCTCTTCCTGTCTTATGGAGAATGAATGGGTTTATCAGGAACATTTGCATTGTGCATTCTTACTTTATTGACAACTCTTTAATTCACATCACAGAGGTCGGCTGAGCTCTGCGTTCCTCTTCAGTTAATCTCATTTAACCCCGTTTTCCCTCCTGCATTTCTATTCTCTGCTCTCCAAACGCTGTCACTGTCTTTGGCAATGACAGCACCTGGCAATGGGATTAATTGCTTATCTCAAGTATGAGGTAACAGTGTGTGCTGCTAATTACATTTATCAGGAGGGAAATTGGAGGAATTGCCCAGGGGAAGGCTGTCCCACGAAGGATGAGCGTTGAGAGCTGGTCCTGCAGGTCCAAGATCCTGTCTTTTTCAGAGCTAGCAGCCAACTCTACTGCCAAGTGCAGGAGTTATTTTTGTCTGTTTTGGAAGAAAAAGGCACGTTTCATGTAAGGAATAAGGGGTAAAATTCCAAACTGGTTGGACAAAAGATTATTCCTTACAGGGCAAAATCATAAATACCCCACACCCACTGCGAGCAGCAGACACTTGGAAGTGCTGGTGGAGGGGACTCTCCTTTCATGCCCTGTCCTTTAGGGCTGACTCTCCTGTTTTTCCCTATTGCCCTCACACTGGTTGACCCAAAAGCACCATGCAGGAGAAAGGAGGTGGCAGAGACCCCACAGCTCAGGCCTACAGAGCCATGCTGTCCTCTACCCTATAGCTTGGGCCTAGAAGAGTCATCCTGGCCTGCACCCCACAGCTTGGGCCTACAGAGCTGGCCTGGCCTCCACCCCACAACAAGATGGGAGGCAGCTGGAAGACAAGGCCGGGGATGTAAGACTTGGAGCCTTGCTTGAGTGGAAGAGGGCTGCCAGGAGATAAAGATGGGCAAAGAGAGCTGAGGAAGTGTGTTCCTCAAAACCAATAGCATGGGTTTAAAGTGCTTGCTGCCATTCGGTGATTTACTGTCTCTTGGCGTGATTTCAGAGCGCTGCAGAGGAGTCACACCAAAATGTTCTCATTTTGCAGGGTTATTTGTTGCCTTATCTGTATGGGGAAGAAGAAAGTTGCCAAAAGTGCTGGTCATGCTTTAAGGGCATGTGAAAAGAGTTCTAGAAGCCCAGCTTGGTCAGACTGGAGTAATTCTGTATGTTGCTTTTATTGCATGTCAAAAATTGGTATTAGTACAGGAACACTGTTATCATTTTGGATGCAGAGCCACCTTCACCTCTCTGTAACAGAGATACTCACAGCACCTTTCCCAGCAGTGTAACATCCTCTGAAATGGGTTAATACTGACAGACACACTGGGAACAGGATCAGAAGAGGAGTCAAAAGCCTTAGAGGACGGGGGACCATGGGGATGAAAATATCCAGGAGCATGAGACAGGGGAGAAGCCAGCTTTCAGCAGTTTGCCAACAGATCCTTTGACTTCAGGAGTCCAAAGGGACTTTGCATGCAGCGTAGGGTGTTTTTCTGTTTTCTCGTTGGAAACCCAAGGTAATATTGAAGGTAAGGGTTGAAAACAGAAAATTCTTATTTGTGTGTTTGTTTTCAAATTAAAAATAGGCATTTCTAATAGCTCTTGCTTACAGCAATCCTGGGATCCTGGGAGACCTGTTCTAGTGGTTGGCAGCAATGGCAAGGGGTTGGAACTGGATCATCTTTAAGGTCCCCTCCAACCTAAGCCATTCTATGGTTCTACGATATGATTCAATCCTGAGCGTATGTTTTTCCTGGGCTGTTTTTCTGCTCTGCCTCGTTCCTGAAAGCCTTGGCGGTGAACTGAAGTAGAAGTTTGTTGAACTCATTTTAGTGCAGAAACCACCTGCCACCCCCCAGGCTCCTCATGCTGCACAAGAAATTAACAGTGGCAGAAAGTCACAGCGAAGTGGAGTCACCGAGAGCCATGCTGATAAATGGTTGTAGCCGAGCTTTTGCATTGGCACTGGTGACCCACTGAGTTGGAAAGGGCCTTCTAGTGCTGTAGGCTTTGCAACAATATTTTTAGCCATATGCACCATATCTGTTAATATTATATTTCAAATTGTGGTCCAGCCTTCACCACCCATCTCCTGCAAGGCAGCACGTGAGCCACCCTGGCACCCATCATGCTTGGCTGAACATGTGTTTTTTGAGCGGCTATTGCTAACGATGTGGCTTCATTGGTGAGTGGCTAGACCCCAGCACACTGCTGCTTGTGTGTGATGGCATGGTTAGCAATGGCATAAACAAGAGGAAACTAGTGGAGGCTCTTACATGAACGTGAAATTCTTAGGAAGAGTCAGCATTGCTTTGTGCAGGTCAGTTCCACCTCCAGCAGGAGAGAAGATCTCCACCCTAAAAGGTTTTACTAGAAAATAAGCAGCCCAGCTCACGCCATCCTCTTTGGGAGACTGTGGATCTTTGGTCTGACTTGGTACAGCCACTCCGAACTTCTTCCATGATAGCAGATAAAAATCCCCTTTGCTGTCCTAAGACTTGGTGAGTGGACCCTGTTTTTGCATTTGTGGTTGGGAACACAGCAGGGGAGACCTACATAGGGACCCCATCTCAGCCTTCAGGGCCTTCAGACCAGCTGCTCTTTCTCCACTTTGTTTATTTCAAGTTGTCAGGTTTTGGCTTTGGATGCTGCAACGCCCCAAAGAGCGTTTTCCAGCAGCACTGCCAAGCTCTGGGCATTCTCGCCAGCCTTCCTTCCTCACAACTCACCACTGCTCTTGGTTCTCTTCCAGGCTGCCCATCAGGGACCTTCAAGGCCAGCCAAGGAGATGAAGGATGCGTCCATTGTCCAATTAACAGCCGGACGACTTCGGAAGGGGCCACGAACTGCGTGTGCCGAAACGGATATTACCGGGCAGATGCTGACCCTGTCGACATGCCATGCACCAGTATGTGGGCTCCAGGCAACTGGGGAGGGGTGACACAGAGCTGGGGAAGGAGGCATGCATCAGCCAAAGCACTTAGGGTGACTCAGTGGAGGCCTCTGCTGCTCTAGGCTGTGGGATGACTTCACTCTGGGGCTGCTCCTGAATGCTGGGTGTAGGAGTTTAGTGCAAGGACCAGGAATCAGAAAAAATACCAAAAATGTCAGGTGAATTTTGTCATGTGTACTGTGTGGTCAAATTAGCAGGGATGGGCCTGAGTTAAGAAGGTAGGTTTGGTTCCCACTCCTGCCTTTGGCTGTTCAGCTTCCTGCATGCATCCCTGTGACACCAAGAGAGTCACAGAATCATGGAATGGCTTGGGTTGGACGGTACCATAAAGCCATCTAGTTCCCTTGCCAAGGGCTGGTTGCCCCCACCACATCTGACTGCCCAGGGCCCCTTCCAACCTGGCCTTGGGCATCTCCAGGAATGGGGCATCCACAGCTCCCTGGGCAGTCTGGACTCCATAATTAGCAACCTGTTCTTCCTAATATCCAATCTAAATCTCCCCTCATTTAGTTTAAAACCACTCCTGCGTGACCTGTCGCTATCAGACCATGTAAAAAGATTGTCTCCCTCTGTTAATAAGCTCCTTTAAGGACTAGAATGGCACAGTGAGGTCTCTCTGGAGTCTTCTCTTCTCCAGCCTGAACAAACCAAGCTCCCTCAACCCTTCTTCATAGGAGAGGTGCTGCAACCCTCTGAGCATCTTCACTGTTGAACCCCACTCCGTTCACATAGACCCACTTCTCAGGCTTGTCAAGGTCCAGCAAGAGAAGCAGCTGGGCTCAGCGCAGGGCGAGTCCTTGCTAGGGATGGGTTCCCATAGCTCAGAGCAGAGCCCTTGTTCTTACACCTTTCTCTCTATTCCCTTCATAGCCATCCCATCTGCCCCCCAGGCCGTGATCTCCAGCGTGAACGAAACCTCCCTGATGCTGGAGTGGACCCCACCACGAGACTCAGGGGGCCGGGAGGATCTGGTGTACAACATCATCTGCAAGAGCTGCGGGTCGGGCCGCGGGGCGTGCACGCGCTGTGGGGACAACGTGCAGTTTGCCCCGCGCCAGCTGGGCCTGACGGAGCCTCGCATCTACATCAGCGACCTGCTGGCCCACACGCAGTACACCTTCGAGATCCAGGCTGTGAATGGGGTCACCGACCAGAGCCCCTTCTCCCCGCAGTTTGCATCAGTGAATATCACCACCAACCAGGCTGGTAAGAGGCCCTGTCAGACCCCTGTGGGAAGGGGAGGTGGGGGTTTAGGGACTGAACCCATGTGCTGGATGGAGCTCTGTGGTATGAGCAGGGCCTGAAGGGGAGGCAGAGTGGGGTGAGATGTGATGTGGTGTCTCTTGCTCTGTAGTAAGCAGATGCAGTGGCCTGGCAATTCCTGGACAAAACATAGAATCACAGAATTGCTGAGTTGGAAGGGAACTTAAAGGCCCCCCAACTCCACTCATTACCATGGGCTGGTTCCACCCCTACATCAGGCTGCCTGGCCTTGAGAACCTCCAGGGATGGGGCATCCCCAGCTCTCTGGGTGGGCTCTGAGTACCAAGAACTTCCTCCTAACATCTAATTTAATCTCCCCTCTTTTAGTTAAAAACCATTCCCCCTTGTCCTATCATTATCTGCCCATGTAAAAAGTCAGTTTCCCTCCTGTATATAAGCTCAACCAGACGGACTCCCAAGCCTTGAATATGAAAAATATCCCTATTTCTGTGTGCCCCAAGACAGAGCTGCCATGCCAGCCACTGCAGCAGTCCAGCTCGTGTCACTGTCCTCTGGTGTCCCAGCATTTCCCTCTGGCATTGGACCCATAATCATTTCTTTGGTGCCAGCAGGCACATGCACCGTAGGTGCCTTTAATCCTCTTTGCTGGCAGCGTTGCAGACACAGCAGCAGCTCACACTGCTGCTGGCAGCCCCTGTTGGTGCTCCTGGTTCCTGAGGAGAGAAGGTAATATCGGCTCGAGTGTTTTGACACAAGCTGTCATCTCTGCTCCAACTGCAGAGAAAGCGTAGCCTCTGGCCCAAGCAGCAGAGCAGGCCGTGAAAACAGAGGAAAGCTGTAGAGATGGGAGGCTATGAGCCAGCTGTACAGGATTGCTGCCTGGAAAACTGCTCCAGGTCCTGTGCTGCTGCAAGCCACCTGCCATGCTCATGAGCCCCTCTCTGCTGTGCTTGGTGAAGAAGACAACATAGCAAAGCTGTAATGGTTTCCCTTTGGGTTGCCAGCTTCTGTGCTGGCCCAGGGGGATGGGGAAAGGGATGTGCTGGGGTTGCTGGCAGTGCTGTTTCCTAGGAGAGCTGCAGGTGGCAGCTGTGCTGGTGGCTGGGTGGCCTGCAGACCTGCTCTCCCTGTCCTGCCTGGAAGCCATCTGGACCTGGAGCACCTCTTGGGGCCGGGCCTGAGCTTAATCCTATTGCACGGTAGAAGCACATCAATATGGTGTGAGGAAGCAAGCAAGTGGTTGGTCTGAACGCTGCAGACTGTGTGCAAGGAGTGTGAACCTTCCCCAGGGTTCCTGGACACTACAAGAACTTCAGCACTAAATTGGATGAGTGTGGACTGTTGCATTGGCACAGAGTTGCCTGGAGGCTGTGGTGTGTGCTTGCTGCAGGGTACGGATGGTGGTGTTGGGTCCTGGTAAGGCAGTGGTGGTGCAGATGGGCATCGCTTGGTTGGGCACACACAGTGCTGAGAGAGGTAACATGCAGAAATGTTTCGGTCACCCATGAACCATCTTGGTGAAAAGCAGAAAGCTGAGCTGAAGGCGAGTCCTCTTGCAGTCCCCTGATCATCCTCCTCCTTCTTTGATACTCCTTCATTATCAGGACTCACACTTCTCAGCCTGTGTGATGTCTCCCTTAATGTATCTATTCATTAGCACTAAACAGTAACTGTCTGCTTGCTGATTCCTCTGTAATTAGAGGTTCTGAGTTCTTCAGCTTACACTGTCAGGCAGCCTTGGTGTAGATCATTAGCAGTTGGTAACAGAAGCTGCACACACAAAGGCAGAGCCAGGACAGGAGAATGGAGGGTGTTGTACTGGGAGGAGAGAGCATGGAGAGAGTGGGGCGCTGAGCCTGGGAGTTGGTGGCTGCAGCATGGAGCTGCATCAGAGGAGGCTCAGGAGGGTGTTAGGGAAAGGCTCCTCACCAGAGGGCAGTGGGCATGGCCCCACACTGGGAGCACTGGGACATTCAGGCATAGGGTTTGGGTTTGGGTGGTGCTGTGCACAGCCAGGGGTTGGGCTCAGGGGTCCTTGTGGGTCCCTTCCAGCTTGGGATGTTCTGTGAATCTGTATTGAAATCCAGCAGCATCTTTAACCCTCAAATATAATAAATTCTTCAGCATCCCAAAGAAAAGATGCTACGAGAGAGTGGGAAAACGATCCCTGTAGAATGGCCAGAGTGCAAATACGGAGTGTGACCAGAGGAGTGCAACTGGTGGGTGTGATGGCATGATGACAGTTGACCCTAAATAGCAACTTGAGACCAAAGAAGATAATAACACACCATTCACCTGCCTGTTCTCCCAGAGAATCACAGAATCCTAGAATGCCTTTTGTTGGAGGGGACCTTAAAGATCACCCAGTTCCAACCCCTGCCATGGGCTGGGTGCCCCCCACCAGCTCAGGCTGCCCAGGGCCCATCCATGGCCTCGGGCACCTCCAGGGATGGCACATCCACAGCGTCTCTGGGCAGACTGTGCCCGAGCCTCACCACCCTCTGAAAGACAGCTCACCACTGTCACATCCCTCTCCAATGATTAATTACTGCCATCATTTAAAATACACACCTTATTTCTGGTCTGGATTTCACTAACATTCAGTCTACGTCAACCAAACATATTTTGCTGTTGTCCTGTGTTAGTAGGATGTTTGTGCTTGTGTGGAGGCACAGTGGGTAGCTTCTCTCAAGGGAAAGTAAGAGGCAATTAGACCAAGACGGATCATTCTTTTTTCTCTATGAGGTGGTTTTCCAGAATGTGGCTCTCCCTTTAGCTCTTTGTGGACACTTTCATATTCTTTCTCATAATTTTGTGTTAATTAGGTACTTGTAGCCAGTAGAAGCACTACTGCAAATAAACTACTTTCCTTTCTGTACTGTTTGCTCACTGTGTGCTCTGCACATCCAAGGACTGTGCAGCCTCACTCAGCTGTGCGAGGAGCTCTTACCTCCTTGGCGGTCTCTCTGACAATGTCTTGGTCCCTTCACATCCTGCTTCCCTAATGCAATTTGCCTCTCTTACATTTGAGTTTCCAGACCTAAGCAGAACCTCATCGTTGTATTCATGGGCTCAGTCATCAGGCTGTGTTCATTGCTGTGCAGAGAGGTTGTTTCTGAGTCTGTGGCTTTTTCTGAGTCCTGGAAGATGCCATCTCTCTGGTAACCTCTCCCAGGGCTACGTCACCCTCCTGAGAAGATGCCTTTCATAATCTGTAGCCTGTATCTGTGGCTCATTCCCCTTGTCACGTCATCCATCCCCGATGAGCAGAGCTTGTTTCCACCCTTCTTTAACTGCTCTTCAGGCAGTTGTGACTAAGATTAGATTCACCCTTACTGTCTTCATTAGCAGGCTAGACCAGAAAATTATAAAGGACTGGCATCAGAACAAAAGAAGTTAAAAGAGCTTGGAAGAGATCTTCCCTTTCCACCACCTCCCTGCTCCCCAGTCAGCCCAGTCAATGGATTTACCCGTTCCAGCAAACTCCATATGATCCCATTTCCTGTCACCGTTAAGGCCAGGCTGTATTTTCTCTTTGCTCTTCTCAGCAGACTTCTTCATGACTCCCTAAGCTGCGTTTTTCCCAATGGCCCATCCTCTGCTTTCCTGCCATATGGTACTGCTCTCCTACAGCTCTGTATGGGGGCACGTCCAGGACTTTCCATCCGCCCCTGTCTTACAAGACCTTGATGCCTAAAAGAAAACAAACACACCTTGTTTTGGGTGCCACAAAAAACCTTTTCTCAGCCATTCCAGAACCAGAGATCTGTGCCAAGAGGGGTGGATGAGACGGGAGCTGAGAGGCGTGCCAGCATCCCTGGAGGGAAGGAGCAGGAGGGAAGCCAGGGGTCAAGGAGCTGAGCATGGCCCAATGCTTGGGATAATGACACTTGACTAATTGAGAACCATGCCATGTGTCAGCCCTCTCACTTGTGACAACACGCCGCTCCTGCTTGCTAATTTGTGGCATTCTTTGGGGAGGGTTGGGGATAATCTTGGTGCTGGGAGGATTTTCGGTCTCTGTTCATGCTGTGGATGAGCTGAGTGCCTGGGAAACCTGGGGAAGGAAAGGGCTCCTTGGGCAGGGAAGTTTTAAATAGCAAGTGGGAAGAGCAGCTCTTGGTATCAGGCTGTGGCTGCTGCTCACTGGGGAGGGAGGAGGAAGAACTGCTCTGCAGATCACACCAGTTCAAGACCTCCCAGTGTCTGGGGAAACAAGAACATCCAGATTTTTGGGAACGTGTTCCTCATGTGAGGGATTCTTGTGTCACACAGAGTCAGAAGGGAGGATTCGTTCCAGTGTCAGAGGCTCGTGGCTGCAAACAGAGCCCAGATGAGCTATAAACAGACTCTGGGATAGGTAATACAGTGTGAACACCAGCTAGTGTGTGGCATAGGAAACAGATATTCATTCCCAATGAGCTGATCAGGAGAAGCATCCTCTGCAGCAGAGCTGAATGGCCCATCTTTTGTGTTTCCGTGGATTCAGATAACTTACTCTGATGATGTATGTCATGACATGAGTCCTTTGGCTTGGGAGATGCACAGCTCACACCTGTGCTCTAGGTTCGTGCCAGGCACCATTAAGGTTTAAAATTCCCTTGTAGCCATGGTCCATGAGCTTCTGCTGCTGGCTTTGCCCTGAGCAGGCTGCAGCTTGGAAGAGTCTGTGAAACAAAAACGTGGGGGAGTGTGTGCAGAAGTCACTTTTGAGAGCTGGAATGAGCTTTCCAGCTCTTTAAAATGAGTCTGTTTCTTGTTGTCTTCCAGTATAAATGTAAAAGCCAGGAGGTTGTAGCATCCCAGCATCTTGCATCTCTCATCCATCCACCCAGCTATGGCAGGACAGGTATGGTTTTGGCTGGATAATTCTTGGTAATCACCAAAGGCAGAGATCTCCCCACATCTCCAGTAACCTGCCCTAGGGCTGCACAACCCACTTTTCCTCATGTCCAGCCTGAATCTCCTAAGCTATGATTTGTGGATGTTGTCCTATGTTACACTGAGATTCAGATGTTCAGGCCCAGGGGTGTTATAGATTACCCTGCCTATCTGTTAACCTCACATTCAGCCCAGCGTGTGAATGAAACATCTTTGAGAAAGGCGTCCAGTCTTTACTTCAGACGTCAAGATGCTGTTTTGGTGCCATTGGGACCAAATTTTGGAGACAGCTCAGTAGGACCCAAGGGTAAACCATGAAAAGGAGACAACTCTTCTCCTCATGAAAAAAGAATCACGTGCAAGACTGGACTGTATTCAGCAAGGTGGGTACACCAGCTGTGCTGAAGTCTCACTACCATTTGGAAAAGCTGGGTGAAACTTGGTTGGATTGGATGACCTTAGAGGTTTTTTCCAACCTTAAGGATTCTGTGACTCAGATGGTCAGTGCACGTACATTTGGCTGCCCACATTCAAGAGAGCTGAACTGTGCTGGTATTAGTTACATAGAAAGGCTGATAAGGTGAGCAGGATCCAGGAGAACCCATGTTCCAGAGTGGAGACCAAAAAGGCATTGTGTGTTTAGTCTTGGTGAGGGGGATGTAATTGCTGTCTGTATGTGTGTAGTAGGATGGGGGGACACCAAAAAGAGAGAAGTGCTATTAAAGCAAGACAAGAGCAGATGGTCCAGAATGGTTAGTGATGGGCTTTGGGTGGAGACGCTAGAGCAGAAGCCTGTATGCCTATGTGATAGCAGGTATCTGCTGAGCTGCTGTAGGGTTACTTCTAAGGTGCTCCTCTTCTTTGGAAGACTTGATGTCCCAGCCTATTGCCTTGGGCTGGCTGAGGGCATGGCAGCAGCTGGCCATGAGCACCTGGGAGAGCCCCAGCCATGCCCAAATCCCCTCTGCTCTGCCCATTGGAGACTGCCTGGAGCCAGGGCTCCCAGATGGCAGGAGGTTTGCCAGCTGCTGGCTCTTCAGGACTCCTCTTTCTGCTTCTGTGGTGGGCAGTTGGGGGGATGCTGGCAAGGCAGGGTATAATCTGCATGGCTCAAGCTTTCCTAGCAGATGCTCTTCTCCCACTACCAGCTCTGTGGGCTCCTCCACCTGCTGACTTCCAGATTTCCCTGTTGCATAAATCACTTTATGAGTTTGAGGATCTTTTTTCCCACACCTGCCCAAGGCTTCAGAAACCTGTTCCAGAGCATCTGGAGCTGACTCTGTGTGGAAGACAAAAAACCACCCATGATGGATGCGGGTGGAAAGTCCCCTTTGGTGAATCAACTCCTCCCTCCCTCCCTGCAATGCGCTGCCATCCATGCTGTGTGTGAGCCAACAGAGTGGCTCAGGTGCTCACCTTTTGCTTATGTGTTCAGGAGGGGTGATTTATCTTTACTGCTGCACTTGGCAAACGATCTGCAGCGCTAATCGCCTTGCTTGCGCACGAGGCACCGAGTGCCAGCATTTGGGCAGGTGGAGCTGCCAGAAGCAGGTACACGAAGCCACAGATACACATGAGAGATGCAGGGAGAGGTGCTACGAACAAAAATTTCAGGGTCACGGTGTTGGAACAGAGATAAAATAATCCTGATAGCTGCAGAATTTCCCAGCGCACAGCGGAAGGCAGCCTGGCAGAGCCTCAAATTAGCCAGGCCCAGTGGGTGGGAGGGGATGCACTGCAGCAGGCATCCTTCTTCCCAGCTTTTATCAGGAAGGATTTCTCTGGTCCATTTCTCATGTTTGCAGTTTCCAAAACGGGGATGTTTCTAAGAACATTTTAGGTTGCAATTAGGCACTTCCTAAGAAAATATATGTGGTCCTTTTCAACCCAGGCCGTTCTGTGATTCCATGATTCTATGTTATTGAAAATCTAGGGGACAAGCTGGAGAGATGGCTTCTGCCAGCTTTGTTGCTTCTTGCCAGCCCTGTGCTGATGCTGCTGCCTTGATCTGGAGCAGATGAGATTTTCATGTGGAGGTGGGGATGGACCTGGCTCTGAGTGACCCCAAACCCTCTCCCATATCTGTGTCTGGATGCTGAGGTTCTCCAGAGCGCCAGTGGAGCATCTCCTCTCCGTGCTGAGAACAAAGTCCAGCCCTTCTCCATGGGCAGGCTGGCAGCATGCAAATGTAGGCTGCAAACTCAGTTAAATAAAGAGCATAAAGACAGCCAGAAGCCTTCTTCTGCTTGAGTCGAGTGACTGGGCTTGTGGCATTAGGAGCTGCCTTAAAGGCTGTAATCTACACCAAACCTTTGTTGATTAGATGAGGCCTGAGCCAGGAGCCAGCTTTGGATTGCCTGTATTTTTAAGATTTTCCAGCGTGTGGAGTTACAGACTTGAGAGGCTGGAGATGAGGCTTGCTGGGGAATTTTCCAGTCACTCCACATACAAACAACGTGGATATCAGCCTGGTAGGGCTACCTAGAATCATAGAATCACAGAATCCTTAAGGTTGGAAAGACCACTAAGATCATCAAGTCCAGCCATCAACCCATGGCTACCTTGCCCACTAAGCCAATCATTAAGGTTGGAAAAGACCTCTAGGATCATCAAGTCCAGCCATCAACCCATGGCTACCTTGCCCACTAAGCCAAGTCGCTTGCCAGCTGAACCACATCCCTTCTCTCAAGCTAATTGGATACCACCTTTTTTCATGTTGGTCTTCTCAGGCACTTGAATTTCTTCATGGAAAAATGAAAGAAAGTGTTTTTAGTTAGATACCCAGATCCACTTCGACTCTGGAGAGCAGTAAGAACATGGAGAGCAGAACCTTGGTGTCAGTGGGCAGGAACCGCACTGAGGATAGCTGGCCCATTACTCAGGGGTAGTAAGAAGGCAGTCACTGCTGGAAACCCTGTGGGTCTGGGACATCTCAGGGCAAGCAGGGAGTGCCAGTCTGGGTTATATTCCCCTTGGGTGGGATGCTGGTGCAAGACACTCAGGTCTGTGGAGGTGCACAGTGAGTTTTCCTGGCTTTTCACCCTGCCCTGTTTAGAACCATGGAGTCATTAAGGTTGGAAAAGACCTCTAAGATCATCCAGTCCAACCCCAGCCCACCCTCACCATAGCACTGACCACGTCCCTCTGTGCCACATCTCCACGTTCCTTGAACCTCTCCTGGGACAGGGACTCCCCCACCTTCCTGGGCAGCTGTGCCAGTGCCCGACCACTCTTTTGGAGAAGCTTTTCCTGATATCCATCCCACCTGACCTCCTGGAAGTTTCCATCACAGTCCCAAGGTCAGAGCTTGAGGCTTTTACTGCACTCTCAAAGGTGATCATCCTTCAGACATCATCCCGGCCCCACAGGAAGGCAGGCACATGTGACTGAGCTGCCCATAGCCCTGCACGGAGGCACTGTGCCTTTCTTTCATTTCCAGCTTTTCTTTCATGCACTGTGGAGCCTGGATCCCAGCCTAGATGTCACCAGGCCCTGTGACTTCAGGCTCGGGGAAGCCCGTGCTCCATGACTGATCACAGCACATCACCCTTCGGTCTCACCAGAGAGAGCAGCTTTCTCCCCATCTCCCTGTTTTCTGCCCTGTCCCTTGGCCTCTGGACTAGCTGGTGCCTTGCAGCATCATGCTGCATTTCCCTACCACTCCGTCTTCAGCTGGAGGTCACACAGTTAATCCTGACCCCGGATCACAGCCGCTCCTGCGAGCGGGTAATTGAAAATGCCAGAATTCCCCACTGACCCTCTTATAATAAAAGCAGTTCCCCGTCCAGTAACCTGACACTTCAGGGGCTGAGATCTGTCAGAAGGGCTCCAAGGAGATGCTGGAAAACTCCCAGCTGTTCACCTCTTTTTTCCCCAGGGTAATTTCAAAGTGTTGCTGGGGAGAGGCTGTGGGTCGGGTTGGCTTTGCTCTCTCTCTGTCGTGTTTTCCAGAGCAAATGTTGACTCTGTCTGACATGACATGGGTTAGTGGTATTAAAGTGATCAGAGATAGTGGTTTTGCTGCCTGTAACCTGACTCTTCCAGCTAATCCAGAGGAGGAATGGAGGCCCTTTGATTATAGGGATCTCAATAGCCCTGACCCACGGACAGGCAAGGAGTGAAAGGCTGAGCTTGCAGTGCTGGCAGGTGAAGGAGACAAGGGGCTAGGTGTGAAATGGGGGGCAGATTGCAATTGGCAGCATTTCAAATGGATCATGAACAAGAAGCCTGATGTCTGCCAGCATTCCAAAGCCTGGAGCTGCATGGTCCTACCCAGCACCCCATCAGACAGCCAGAGAGCACTGCAGAAGGTGCTGCCTGGGGCATCCAAGGCTTTGGTTCCCTGCTTGGCACTGATGTAGCATCTAGCCCAGTTTTATTCCCTTTACAGCAGCAACCTCTCAGTCTGCACAGGGACCAGCCTGTGTCACAGGGCGATAGCTTGTGCTATTCAGTGCCTGCAAGGAAGGTGCTTGGCTGTTCTCCCATAGTGAGACCTGATGCACTCTCCTGCCTTTATTCTTGCTGTCTCTGTGATGTAAAGGAAGAGGTGGGTTAGAGAAGGAGGTCACATTTGGGTATTTAAAAAGCAGGAGTGGGAGAGTCTGGGAGAAGGATAACTTCAATTCAGCTCTGGCTGAATAGGAGGAGCAAGGTACCCAGCAGCTGTCCTTGGGACCCCTAACCAGACTGACAGAACTTAGTGCTGTGCAGATAGGTGTGTGGGGAAGCATCTGAGCTTCCTAAGAATGCCTGTAAACTACATCTCACAGGCGTAAAGCCAAGGAGGAAAACAGGCCTATTTATTTCTCATTCACCCAATACAGTTCTTCACTGTGTGACGCCCTCCTGCTGCTTTTTGTCAGTTTTATCATAATGGATTGCCCTGGGGTTGACACAGCAGTTTCAGCAATTACACTAATTTTGATGCATCTGGGGTCTCTCACCCTGCTCCCAGCAGGACAGAAGGGTTTGTAGGGAATGCCAAGACAGACTGGGTCCTGAGGTGCTTGGTTTAAAGTCAAGATGGTCTTTTCTTAAGGCACCCAGAGCTCCAAAAGTCATGGTCTTGTGTCCACGTTAGAGGTGAGATTGCGCTCCCTTCATTGGGGTTGCCATTGAGAAAGGCAATAGAACAAAAAATCCTATTGCAGAGCACCTGGTAGAGAGCAGATCTCAGTCTTATGGCTGTGCCCTCCTCTCCCTCAGCATAATGTAAAGAACAAGAAGAAAACTGAAGGTGCACAACACAAAGGGAGCACCAGCCCTGCCAAGGCCTTGTAGGAACTGGGCTGAGTTGGAGAAGCGTTGACTTGGTCGCACTCTGAGGAATATCAAACCCAAGGGAGGAGGTGCTGCTGACTGTTAGTGGCTGGGAGATCCGTTTTGAGATTCAGATTTGAAAACAAGGTTAACAAAAGATTGGAAGGGTTTCAGAGGAGGGTTATCAGATTGATACGTGGGCTGATAAATCTGCGAAGCACAGAAGAAACTCGGTCTGCTTAGGTTATAAAAGATGAAAAGAAAATGTTCTCGTGGTTTTTTCTACTTAATTTCATGTGGACAAAACTCACTTTCTTGACTCCTTTGCTAGGAAAAGCAGAAAGCATCCAGCAGTTGGAAGCTGAAGTCCATAAATTTCAACCTGAAAGTAAAATGTGCATTTTATAACGTGGCAAGTAACTACAAGGGAAGCCTCTCAAGAGGCTTGATGGGCTCGTCCTAATTGCAGACTTCAAAGAAAACTGGCTGGCTGGCTGTAATATACACACACAGTCAACCACAGATGTTGCAGCTATGCTGAATCACAGGATCATTAGGGTTGGAAAAGACCTTTGAGATCACCAAGTCCAACTGTCAGCCCACCCCCACCATGTCACCAGCCACATCCCTCAGTGCCACCACCTTCCTAGAGCACCTCCAGGGATGGTGACCCCACCACCTCCAGTTTTGTGGTCAGCGTGACCTTCTTGTAGGAATTGCTACGTTTAGAAAGTGCTTCAGTCTTCTAGAAGAGTACACATTTCTTTCATTCTTGTCTTCTCCCCTTTCCTTCTCTCCATTAGAGACTGTTTAAGATGCCCTTTGAGACTGGTGGGTCTGAAGCTCTCTGGTTCCTTGCCCATGGAGGTATTAGACTGCATGTCAGCTCCACCAGGAGACCTGGAATATGCTTTCATGCAAGGATGTAAACCTTTAAAACAATATTCATGGTCACCTTAAAGTAGAATCCATTTCCAGAGCAAATAATAATTTATTTATCATTTGGAAATACATGCTGAGCTCCAGAGGCAGCAGGTGGCACAGCCATGCCTCTCTTGTAGTTATTGGAGACCTCATCAGCGATAACCAGGAGCTCAGGTGCAGATATCCCCATAGCAGGAGGGAGACTCAGCTGTTTGAGTTTAGGTATCATTATTTGATCAATCAAGAGGGAATGACAGAGCTAGCTCCTATGGAGAAATCCAGAGCTATCAGAGATTGTAGAATCATTTGAGTTGGAAGGGACCCTTGAAGGCCGTCTAGTCCAGCTCCCCCCCAGTGAACATTATGGCTAGATCAGGTTGCTCAGAGTCTGATCCAGCCCCACCTTTTGTCTCATGGTCACAGACAGGGTGTTCATCCTACTTTGCCCAGGGAATGCTAGCCCAGCACCTGGGGTAGGTGCACTGCATGCCCAAGAATTGTCTGTTTCTTTAACAGAAATAAGCTCATCAATAAAGTCCAAGATGAGAAGTCCATCAGCAAGCAAACATCCTTCAGCTTTCACAGAGGAGGAGGCACTGAGCCTCCTGCTTCATCTCTTTCCCCAGTGTGGTCCCTTGAGACTCAACTGTACACAAGTGAGGCACCTAAGCTGATTATCTTGGCCAGAAACACTGCCTTGGGAGATACCAAAGCACTTCCCACTGGCAGGTTTAGTCTACAGCATGGCTGTGGTGAAACAGAAGCGAGAAGGAGGCCTTTCCTTGCCCATTCCCCTTTTGCTGATGAGTACATGAGTACTCATACAGAATGTCTTTTGCAGGAAGCATTGTCTTCTGCCCTGAGAAGTAATGGGTGCCCCATCCTGGATGTGCCCAAGGCCAGGCTGGATGGAGCCCCGGGCAGCCTGATCTGGTGAGGGGCAACCAGCCCACGGGAGGGGTTGGAAATGGATCATATCTAAGGACTCTTCCAATCTGAGCCATGCTATGGTTCTCTGCTGTTGAAGCTCCTCCCCTGTTTGTACAAAAGTTAAATACTCAGTGAGCTGAGCATCACTGTATCTCTGGTGCTTCTCTTGCCAGAGCAAGTGATGACTTCACATTTCCTCCCCAGCAGGTGTTTGACTTGTCATGGGAAGTGGTCAGTCGGGGGTCTGGCTGTGCTCAGTGCTGTGCAGCAGAACGGACCCTTGGGGTGACAGCCATGGACGCATCCCTTGCATTCCTCTTGTGCTTCTGCACAGCGTCACAACGTGAGAGATTTTGCTGCCTCTCCTCCCCATGCTGCAGGTTTTGTTACAGCAGGACAGGTCATCTGCCTTTTTACATCAGGGGATTTTCATTAAGCATGTTTTACACTCCAGCAGTAGTTTTGGCATGGTTTATTTCTCCAGCCACGGGGCTCCTCTAAGAGGAATCCAAAGAATCTGAGGCCGTACCAGATAACGAGGATGTAGAAAAGTGTCTTTCAAGGACCTGAATCATTCATTTTACCTTGAAATAGTGTGGGGCTCGAGTGTTTCAGCCAAGAAAAAACATCCCTTATCCACATCAACAGTCATTCAAACCCCTTCCATGACCAAGGGAGAACCAGTGGCAAAGGGAGCATCCTTGGTGCTGGGCGCTGGCCTGGAAATGGTCACCAAAGCTGTCTTTCTTTTGTCACGAGGCAGCAAAGAGGAATCGCTGCTCATGGAACGAGGTGACCGGTCCCACAGTGCCAGGTTAAGTGCTGCCATCAAACCTTTGGCATTCACAGCCCAGCTGTGCTCCGGATAGTCCTGGAAATAGCTTTGCACAAAGCAAGCTGGAAGAACAAAGTCTTCATTTTTTCTTCTCTTTTTCACAGTTTGTTATGTGTTTGCTTTGAAATACTCAACAACCTAACGGAAGCTTACAGCTGATTCAGAAACAGCAGCTCAGGAAAGTCAGCTTAGAGACTTTGCAGCGTTTGCCATCTTTGCCCAGCAGTGTTCATCCTGTGTCACAAACTGTCCGTCTCTCACAGGTGTTTTCTGTTGTTTTTCACTTCATCATGTCCCCTGTCAGCAAAGCTCTCTGCATGGCGTGGTTGAGGCTGGTCACAAAGGTGCTTGATGGTTGTGTTAGAGCTGCATCACAGCTTGTGATGAGGTTATTGCTGGGTAGCACTATCCCAGATTGTGCTTTTTTCGTCTCTTTCCTTTTTAGCTGTTACTCTGCATGCCTTAAATACTTCTGGAAAGGTACTCAGAGAGCCTGTGGGAACTCCATGCTTGGATGTATTTGGATGTCAGCTGGGCATGGGCCTTAAGCAAAGTGATGTGACTTTTGAAAGTACTCAGCACTGAGCAGCTAGTTGGACTAGAACCCTCCAGAGGTCACTTCTGGCCTAAATCTTTCTGTGATTTCATTATTGAACATTTCCCTGATGTCTTCGACAACAAGAGCAGTTACTGAGGATCATAGAATGGATTGAGCTGGAAGGGACCCTTAAAGGCCATCAGGTCCAACCCCCGTGCAGTGAACAGAGACACTCACAGCTCCGTCAGTGCTCAGAGCCCCATCCTGGAGTAGTCTTTAGGACTGTGGGGTCAGGTTACCCAGAGGAATGGTGGATGCCCCATCCCTGGAGACACCCAAGGTCAGGCTGGATGGGGCTCTGATCACTGATGGAGCCCCATCTGATGGTGAGGGTCCCTGTTCATAGCGGGGGGGGTTGGACCTGATGGCCTTTAAGGGTCCCTTACACCTCAGTCCATTTTGTGATTCTGAGAGCAGCCACAGGCTGTGTGCTCATCTCAGTCCAAAGCCAGTCCCTACTGCAGGGCCATCTGTAGCTTGGTCTCATCTTCCTTCCACGGCCTTTCTCTGCAGAGAGAAGTGTTCTTTCTTGGAGATGGCCGGTGCCCTTTGAGATTTGTGTTGATGAAGAAACAGCAAGTTCTGGCAAGAGCTAACAGGCTCTGGAAATGTTACCTATGTCTTATCTTAGCACCAGCATGAGAAACCGATCCCAGGAGTGTGTAAATATGGGCCCTGAGTGTGGGGGTCTGGGACAGTAAGGAGGGATCGGGGTTGCTGGGCATTGCCCAGTAGGGTGGCAGATCCACACGGCGGCCACCCGTGCTGTTAGCACAGCTCAGACTGCAGTGTTCCTACCTGGCTGTGGGCAACACCAGGGCAGTGCAAGGGGTGGGCAGCTGCCTGGATTGTCTGAGGAGCTGCTGGGAGGTCCCACTGTGCTCAGTGGGACAGGCGGCGTCTGTGGGTGTGCTATTTCCAGGGCATTCTGACTCGGCAGAAGACTCACCATTGTCAGCATGTCAGGTCAGGTTTGTGTTGCATGCTCATGCTGCTGTACACACCTCCCTTGATTGGCATGTGCAACTTGCAGACCCAGCACACCGAGCAGGAGAGAAGCTGCTTGCTTCCTGCGTCTGCCTGTTCCTTATAAAGCCTCTCTATGCAAATGTCAAAGTACAAAACCCCCTACTTCCCCATGGCAAGCAAGGAGGATTATATATTGCTGGGCTGGTAGCACTTTTCCAGGAGAACAAGGCTGTGTTTGCTCCAACCCTGCGCTCATTTTGCCTGGGAATGAATGATCTCTTTCCAGTTTTCTTGCCAAAGATGCTGCCCTACGTGGTTTCTAATTATGTGAGCTGTAGAAACCTTAACTAATGTCTTCAAAAGGCAAAAACCAGGATCTCCGGACCCCTGGAGAGTCCTGCCACTGCTGGAAGTAAATTCAGTAGCTCCAAATAGCAAAAACTCACAGCTGCCTGCCTCCAGCCGGGGGATGTGGTCGTGTCCATGCAAGCACCTGACTGAGGCCTCTCTCTTTCTCTTCCAGCTCCTTCAGCTGTGTCCATCATGCACCAGGTCAGCCGCACTGTGGACAGCATTACCCTCTCGTGGTCTCAGCCTGACCAGCCCAACGGAGTCATCCTGGATTATGAGCTGCAATATTATGAGAAGGTACTGCGGGACCTTGGCAGTGATCGGCTGCAAGATTTGGGGAGAGGAGGTGATGCAAAGGGCGTGCACTGGCTACTGTGTTTGGCTCATCAGTGTGGGTGGCACTGGCTGTCAACATCTTGGAGCAAAGTGATGGTTGCAGCTCAGTGCTTAGGCAGCGTAACTGTGTTGGTCTTTCAGGAGGAGCTTCTCCTTTCTTCACCTCTCCTGCTCGTGCCAGGTGGACCTGTTGCAGGGAGAGCCGGGCAGCCAGCAGCCAGGTTCAGGGTTTAATTTTTCCCTTTCCATTAGTGGGGAATGGAAACTGTAGGGTTGTCACATAGCATGTTGTGCCAGGATGGATCATGTTAGCTGACTGTCCAGTCTTTGAGATTTTGTGTCACTGCATTTGCACCAGTGATGAGCTTGCACCTGTGTGCAGCAGCCTCAACCCCTTTACCTGGGTGTTATACCAAGGGAAAGCTGTTCCAGATCCTTATGGAGGGAACATGCTGCACTACCAACTCAAGGTGAGGCTGATGTGAAAGGATCCCATAGCTCTGACTCTTCCATCCCCTCTTCCACCTCCTCCCAGTGAAGGAGTGGTGTCCTATGGGTCTGCCAAGGGACGTGAAGACTGCACCGATGCTGGTCCCAGGACGTGCCAAGCTCTGCATGACTGCTGAACTTCATCCATGCTACCCAATGGAGATGGGGATTGGAGAGCTGGATATTACTCCTTCCAGGAATCTGCCCCTTTGCCTAAAAGCTTATAAACTATATGTTAAAAAAAAAATGCAAACTAACTAATTAAAAAGCTTTATGATTAAATGGAACTGAAAATATTTTCCCAGCAGTTGCCGGAAGAAATGATTAATCCCCCCCACTGCCTGCCTGTGACCTATTTTCTCATCACCAAGAGCCAGAGGGAGAACAGGGAGGCGGGAGGAGCTTCTTTGTAGACTGTTAAATAGGTCCTGACCTATATTGCATAAATCACAGCCTTTTATTTGACCCTTGGAGATGATCCCAGAATACATGGCAAGATGGATGAGAAGGTAACAAGACGCATCTGGAAAGCAAGAAGGGTCCTTTCCCCAGGGACACTCACAATGATCTCAGGCAGTTCATTCTACCAGTCTTGTTTTCTCTTAGTCTCATCCTCTTTCTTTTTTCCCTCAGTTTTCTGGGGGAGGCCTGGCTAAAGGGGAAGCTGCTCTTCATGGACTGTCTTGGCAACCAAGAACAGGGTGTTCATCTACTTTCTCCTGTTGTCATAGATTTGGACACAGTCTGTCCCTGAGTGGTCCAAGCCATGCTTGGGCGATGGTTTTTATGACAAAAGGCTTTCAGGAGGCACTAGCACAGGCAGAGAGAACAACCCAAGTTGCCCAAGTGCTGTCACTGCAGCTCTCTCTTCCTGGGCTTTGAACCCCTTGGTACATTTTTTGGTGTCTAGGCACACTTGATCAGATACCTGACTGGGATTGGAAATGTAATGGCTGGACTGGATGTGGTCTTTTCCAACCTTAGTGGTCTTTTCCAACCTTAATGACTCTTTGATTCTATGCTTTTGAGATACCTGCAAACCCAGTTGCTCAGTGATGTTACCCAGAAGAGTATGGAGATGTGGGCCCCACGGATCCGTCCCCAAATTAACCAGAATGACCCTCCTATCACATCCAGGCATCCCTCCTAATGCACTCAATCCCATGGGGGCTGAAATTCACATTTGTGTTATTATTTGGCATCCAGCCTTGGACTTGCTTTGTACGTGTGACTCTGTTTGCTTCAGGAACCACAACAGATTGCTGCTGTGCAGATGCAGAGAGGAACTGTCTGCCAAATTAAGTTGGTTGACATTTTTCTTTGCTTTTTTTTGGCTGATAAAACATGACTTTTTAGAAACCATTTCTTCAAATCCTTCGGGCGTTTCACAGACTATGCATGTTTCAAGAAACTCTTTGTTGATCAGACTTCAGTTTCAGAATAGATTTGGCTCAGAGGGAGAAGAACCAGATGAGGACACTAAATGATGTCTATCAGGAAGTTAGAAGTATGTTGTTTTCAAACTCAAAGCAAAATCATCCAGAAAAGCCCTGCAAAAGCGAGGTGGGAGAAACAGCAAAGGATCATAGACTTTAAACCACCTGGACATGCTGGAGAAGCTCAGAAGGGTGAAAGGAGAGGAGTGTTTGAAGGGAACAAGCAAGCTGCTGGAAGGATGATGTCTGAGCAATACGCCAAAGGGAAAGAGTGGGTTTATTAAGAGATTTACAAGGCCATTTTTAAGTCTTAACCCTTTTAGGCTTGAGGGAAAGTGCTACAGAGGTGTGAGGAGAATGATTAAACTGCAGTCACCCTCTACCTGGTTCCAGCCATGGGTTTGTGGAGACACATAAATGCTCTTTCCCTGCACGAGGGGATTAGAGAGCATAGGTATGAGAATACCTTCCTCAGACATCCATTTCATAGCCTATAAACCATCTTGTAAGCATATCTGTGGCATTCAACTTAAAATCCTCCAGGATGACAGTGTGGGGATGAGGTACTCTCAAACAGTTGGACAGATGATTTTAAAGCAGCTGTGGTGTTAATGCCATCCAAGGGCCTGGGAGGTTTCATCCAAGCCCTTGGGCAGTAAAAATGAAAACACTTCCTGACCTACTTCTCTCCTTGCCTTCCTGGGAAAGATCCAAGGGAGTTCTGAGGCCTTTTCACACAAACAAGGCAATCAGTTTTCTGCGAGCTCATTTTTTCTTGATCTTTGTTGTCTTTGTTTCTGTAATTGAGCTTCTTGAGCACACCAGAACCCCAAAGTCCTTCTCCACAAGGCTGCTCTCTAGGAGTTCTTCTCCCACTCTGTACACATACCTGGGATTGCCCCAACCCAATTGCAACACCTTGCACTCGGCCTTGTTGAACCTCATTAGATTCTTACGGGCCCACTTCTCCAGCCTGTCCAGATCCATTTGGATGGCATCCCTTCCTTATGTGGTATCGGCTGCATCGCCCGGCTTGGTGCCATCAGCAAACTGCTGAGGGTTCTCTTGATCTCACCGCGTGTGTCACTGATAAAGGTGTTTGTACCACTCCCAAGATGGACCCCTAGGGGACACCACTCATCACTGGCCTCCACCTGGTTGTAGAACCACTGACTACAACCCTCTGGCTGCAACCATCCAACCAATTCCTTATCCAGTGAATAGTCAGGTTCAAATACCCTAGAAGGATGAGAGCCTGTGAGTGTGATGCTTCTTGTAGCTGAAGCAAGAAGGCCTCATCTGTAGGTTCCCCTTGATCTGATGGCCTGTAGTAGACCCCAACCACCAGGTGTCTTTTTTTAGTCCAGTCCTTAATTTCTGCCCACAAACTCAACCCATCTGTGGCTATTTCTCAGCCCTTCACAATCTATCTATTTCTTAACATAGAAGGCAATTTGCCCATTTCTCCTTCCATTCTAAACAGCCCTAGATTGTCGTGGTCCAGTTGTGTGAATGCTCCCACCAATGTTTCCATGGTAGCAATTAGGTCATAGTTTTCTAATTGCACCATGGCTTCCAACGTCCTGTTAATTTCCCATGCTGCATACATTGGTGTAGACAGAAACCCTTCTGTTGATACAGCCCAGGATGCAGTTGGCCTTCTGGGCTGGATATTGCTCTGATCTACCTCATGGTAACATGAAACAAGAAGAAATCCCTCCCTGCCACCCAGTGGAGTTTCACGACTGAGAAGTCCCTCAACCACATGTCCCACTTATTGGGGTTAAACAGACTGTATCTGTGTGACTTCTTCTTGCCAGTCCCTGTCTAAAATCTCACGAGAAGTGAGGTACCTCTCCTGACTGGTGATCCTGTGCTTGGTGGGCTTGCCAAGCCCCTTGCAGTGACTTGAAGGCAGCCGTTCTCAGTGACTCACTTGCAGATTTGCCAGGATTTTTAGCTGATCTGTTCCAACCAGTGACCCCGCCAAAGCAACCTCACCTGCCAGATGGGAGGTGCTACTGAAAAGGATAAATTGGGTGAATAACCACACAGAAAGGGGCGGGATAGAAATGTGGAATTTCTGTACTTCTTAGCATTGCAGTGCCTGATTCTGGTGCAGTGTCCAGTGCCTTGACTCTCTTTTCTGATGACAGATGTATATTTTCTTGGCAGAACCTGAGTGAGTTAAATTCAACAGCAGTGAAGAGCCCCACCAACACTGTGACAGTGCAAAACCTGAAAGCTGGCACCATCTATGTCTTCCAAGTGAGAGCACGTACCGTGGCTGGGTATGGCCGGTATAGTGGCAAGATGTACTTCCAGACCATGACTGAAGGTGAGTCTTCAACTGCCTCTGCATAAGCATGAAACAAGGTCTAGAGAGCCTTGAACAAGATGGAGGTGCACTGCCTGCAGTGCTGGTCCCCTTCCTGGTAATCCTATCAAGGGTGCATTGATAAGTCACGTGGATTTATTCAACCTGGCAAGCACTGGAGAGAGATGTGGGTACTTGGTATTCCGTGCAGGGAATCATAGTCTAGGCCAACCTCTGCCAAGCTTTTCTGGCATGGGCACCTGCTTGTTCAGTTGGATTTAAAGGAAATGGAATTTATGATGTTCATCTGCAGAGCTGTTGATGACAAATGTGCTTTGGGTCTCTACTTTCTACATTTGTGCAGCTAAATAAAACAAGCCAAGCCAGTTTTCTAGCCTTGAGGCCAAGTAGCAAGGCACAGCATGCATCCACAGGACTAAATATTCCCACCCAAAAAGGATCGCTCCATCCAACCTTCCTGCTTGAGAACATCCTCTGTCAGAGCCAACATGAGACATGCTCTGGACATGGCTAGCCCAGACAAAAGCCACGCTAAGAAGCACCATAGCAGTAGCCATGCAAATATAGGCCATCCTTGATGAATGTGTTGTCAGTCCATGCAGTAACCCGTTCTCTCTTCCTTTCAGCCGAGTATCAGACCAGTGTCCAGGAGAAACTGCCACTCATCATTGGCTCCTCTGCAGCAGGACTGGTGTTTCTCATTGCTGTTGTCGTCATCATCATTGTGTGCAACAGGTAGGTCAGTCTGAGTGCACCACTTGAGGCCCTCTGTACTGGGGCTGCGCAGAGGGATGGCAGCTAGAGATGGAGGGTGGCTGGGGTAGAAGTTGGAGAGGGTGGAGATGGGAATGTTCATTGTTCAGGAGTTGGGACTCAGTGAGCAGTCACAGGCATGGGCTGATGGTTGGACTGTGTGATCTTAATGGTCTTTCCAGCCTTAATGATTCTACGAGCCTTAGAAGGGTTCAAATTAGAATCCTTCTAATTTGGGATAGTCTTTTATTCCATGAAGTGGGGAAAGAGTGCATTTCAGTGAGTTTCTCTGCCTCAGCTGACCTGCGCACAGTGCTCAGGACTCCCTTTCTTTCCAGAAGACGGGGCTTTGAACGTGCCGACTCTGAGTACACTGACAAGCTGCAGCACTATACCAGTGGCCACAGTACGTACCGTGGTCCCCCGCCAGGCCTGGGGGTCCGCTCTCTCTTCGGTTTGTGTTCCTGTTCACTCATTCCTTGCGTTGTACGGGGAGGGCTCAGGGTCCTTAGCCAGGCAGATTTGTGCATGTGAAGACGAGAGGATCCTTGTGCTAGCCAGGGATCCCAGAATTGTGGCCAGATCCTTCTTTAGAAAGCTTCTGTCTAACAAGGCAAAGCTTTTCCAGGAAACTACTGGAGAGATCTGGACTGCATGTTTGGCTTATGTCTGCTTGCCCTCCACTTCTTCCCCCCATCCCTGTTCATTGCAGGGGAGTTGGACTGGATGGCCTTCAGAGCTCCCTTCCAACTCTAAGGATTCTGTGATTCTGTGATCTCACTGCACTGCTGAAACATGCCTCTGGTTCCTCACGCCCTTTAGACACCGGCTGTAGCAGCCTCGTGCATTCTGAACCAGCATATTGCATCCCCTAGAACCAAAGTTTGGCATTCGTTGCCTGGATCACCCACTTGCATCATCTAGATCCCCCACCTGTCCTCTATGGTCTCTGCCATGCTTAGTAGAGTTTGTGCTCTCCAAACCTGTGTGGTTTTGGATACCGACAGTGAAGCAGGCAACCATGCATGCTCAACATCTGCAACATCAAACAGGAACCCTTCCACGTGCCCCCAAAACCTCACCCTCTCCTGCAGTGCAGCCCCTACCTTGTCTTGCTGCTCCCAAACTGTGGGCAGCAGAGAGATCCTTCCCAACTTGCCTGCTTCCTATGGAGCACTGTCCTCCTGCAGGAGCTCCCGTGGTGCCTTTGTCATTGACCGTCCCACTGCTTCCAGAATCCTAGTAAATATGATCTATCTATCTTATGTTTTTTTACAAATATATGGTATGCCATGCATTGTATCTGTATGTATTGTAGGTATTTTTGGATCTGTAGAGTTCTATATCTATATATGGAGATTTAGATTGAATATAAGGAAGAAGTTTGTTACGGTGAGGGTGGTGAGGTGGTGAGGTTGCCCAGAGAGGTGGTGGTGCCCCATCCCTGGGGACACCCAAGGAGGGGCTCTGAGCACTGATGGAGCTGTGGGTGTCCCTGTTCATTGCAGGGCTGACAGACTAGATTTAGGGTCCCTTCCAACTCAAACGGTTCTACGTAAGAGATACAGAACATAACATGCCCTCTCTTGCAGCCTGTCTCTTTGACATCCTCATCCACTACGAGGCACTCCCTCACATCCAGCATTCCTGCTTCCAACCTCCCTACGCACCCTGCCTCACCCTCATTCTCCTCACAGCCCTTGGCTGCATGCCCTCCAAAATGCCTTTTTCCTTCCTAGCTAGAGATCTGTCACTAAACTTCTGCTTTGTTCCAATCTCGGTTGTTATGTACACCATGTTATATTTGCAGCTTCGGGATGTCTGTGCTTTGTTCCTTCACAGACATTGGGCTTTATTCTGAAAACGGTCGTGCCTGGAGAATATCAGTAATATTTTGGCACAGGGCTCACTGGTGTTTCTGCTCTTACCTTGGAAACACTTTCCACAAGGCAGAGCACTGAACGGTGACTCCATGCCAGAACAGCATCGTGCTGGCTGCGTTGCTGTAACTTACCACTAAAAATGACACTCTTCAAGAAGGATTATGTAAATGCAGCTCTCAGTTGTTTGTCAGTCCTTGCTGCATGTGTAAACATACATTCTCACTTTCTGCCAGGGTCTGGTGTGCAACATGACAGCTTCAGGCTGGGATGGCATTAATAGCCGTGCCTTCACAACTGTCGCAATAGGCGAGGTGCCACCAGATACAGACGGACTGATAACAGGCCTGGGGTGCCTTTTAGCCACATCGCTCAAGACACCAATCCAAGGCATCGTCCCCACTCTGTTTCCCAGCAGTGATTGCTGTAGAGAGGCTACACTTATGCTTAACAGATTGCTGAGGCATGGGCAGCCTGGAAGTCCTTAGCATTGCAGCAGCTTGCCTGTATGGGTCTGACCATCATCCTACATCTGGACCTGGGAGTTGTGCCTCTATTTCTGTGGTCTCTGCTCTACAAGTACTCCCAATCTGGGTAATGGCCAGAGCCCAGGATTGTGGTATAAAGCTGTCCTAGGCTATAGGTAGCAGTCAGGAGAGCAGGGGACAGACTGGGCACTCTGTCATGATTGCGTTGCCCCTGGAAGGGTCACAGAATCTCTAACAGAGGGGTCAGTCTTATGGCTGTACAGTAGTACCAGGCACCTTGGAGCCACCTCCATGTAGAAGAGAACCAGGAGCAGCGTGTGCCTCCATTTATATCTCAAGACAACCCTCACCATCTCCTGGGTTAGGTCCTGGACTGCCTGAGCCCTCCTCCTGTGCTTTCCCATGCATCTGATGTGATGGTCTACTGAGGAAGAAGCAGATGCAGGGAAGGCCAATGGGGCCGAGCAGCTCCCTGCTATATGTGTTAACCCTCTGTGTACACGTGCATTAGTTTGCACAGAAACATGCAGACACACAAATGCACTCACATACATGTATGCATACATGGATATACATGCAGTCATGGGCACACGGTCCCATGCAGGCACACACAGCCCCACAAGCACGCACAGATAGATTTCTCTTGATGTCAACTTTTGGTCACTCCAGTTGTGTCCGTCTGTCTGACTCTCTCCTTCACTTTCACACAGTGACTCCAGGGATGAAGATTTATATCGATCCGTTTACCTACGAGGATCCCAATGAGGCTGTCAGGGAATTTGCAAAAGAAATCGATATCTCCTGTGTGAAAATCGAGCAGGTGATCGGGGCAGGTAGGTGAGCTGGGAATGTTGGCTGGGTCCCACAGTCTTGATGAGGATTTAGCCTTATGTGTACTAGGAAAACTAACGTGAGTAAGGTTTTATGATTAACTACAGCATTCCTGGACTGGCAGGAGCATGGTGGTCTCTGGAGCACATCTGGTGTGTCCATAGTGCCCAGTGCTCCTCACCAAAGGATGGTTCTCCTGGAGTTCACTGCTGGAGCCCCAAGGAGTGGGGTCTCTCTGGAGCTAGGCAGAGCTCTGGAAGGCCAATGAGCCCAACCTGTTTCTCTCTGTTCACAGGGGAGTTTGGTGAGGTGTGCAGTGGGCATCTCAAGCTTCCTGGCAAAAGGGAGATCTTCGTGGCCATCAAGACCCTGAAGTCTGGTTACACAGAGAAGCAGAGACGGGACTTCCTGAGCGAAGCCAGCATCATGGGGCAGTTTGACCACCCCAACGTCATCCACCTGGAAGGAGTGGTGACCAAGAGTTCCCCAGTCATGATCATTACAGAGTTCATGGAGAATGGCTCGTTGGACTCCTTCTTGAGGGTATGAAATCCCAGGGTCAGAGGAGGACTGGAGGGGGAGATTCCTTCTTTGTGACAGTATAGCTTGTCCTTCACTGCCCACTGGGGATGTCTGCGGTCTCAGGAGAAGTGGTGGCATGAGGGCTGTCATCTTATGTGTATTCAAGATTGAACCAAGCCTTACTTTTTTAGTACAATTACACACATCAAAGGTCCAGGTTTAAAGAAAAAGGAAGCTTTCTCAATGCCCTAGAAGTAATTTGTTACTCTTTCACTCCTTTGTGTGGCATCTAGGTCAGGTCATCCTGTCCTGGTCATAATGGTATTGGGTGGAGTTGGGCTCCATAAATGGATCCAGGAGTTGGACTCAGTGATGTTTGTGCTCTCTTCCATCTCGGGGTATTCTGTGATTCTGTGTGTTTGTACACTTGTACTAGAGGAGTGTTGCTCATTTCAGAGCAACTCCTTTTCAGACATGGAGGTGAGTTCTGCCAGATCTTTTACACAGCAGGCCTTCAGCTCCAGCTGCTGTGTCTAAATATTTACAGGTCTGAGTCTGACTTGAATAATTCACTGTGTGGAATGGATGTTGAATTCACTTGCTTAATAGGAATAGATTACCCCTTCCGAACCCTTCTGTGCAAGGTGTGGTAGATCTGTCACCTTTGGATGTCAGCAGCCATTGGTAGTGGTGCCTGTAGGGCGTGTGAGGGTGACTTCCAGCCCTTGTGAGCTTTCAGCTCTCCCCTCTCTTTCTTTGAGAGGGAACTTGTGCTGGTGGCATAGCTGTGTCTTGGCATGTGGTGTAAACAAAGACTACTGGCTGTTTGCCCGCTCACGGCAGGCTGTGGATTTGCACCTCTCACGTGGATTCTTTCCTTTTTTTCCCTAAGCAAAATGATGGGCAGTTCACGGTGATCCAGCTGGTGGGCATGCTGCGTGGCATTGCAGCAGGCATGAAGTACCTGGCTGATATGAACTACGTGCACCGGGACCTGGCTGCCCGCAACATCCTGGTCAACAGCAACCTGGTCTGCAAGGTGTCCGACTTTGGCCTCTCCCGTTTCCTGGAGGATGACACCTCTGATCCCACTTACACCAGTGCACTGGTAAAGCTGCTTTTCCACAGCAGGAGGGATGGGTGGGGAGGAAAGGAGTGAGGGAGAAGTCTCCTGTTGATGTTAAGAATGCTTTTCTCAAGGTGCCAACAATGGGAATAATGTGCCAAGTGGGAAATATCAGTCAAATGAAGGAAGGAAGGTCTTCTCTTGCAAGTTTGTGCCCAGTTGTTATTCCAGCAGCTGTTGATAGGCCTTATAGTCATACCTATGGAGAAGATTTTCTTGATCAGTAAGACTGCAGCCAGTAGTTTTCCTAGATACCATCTTTTGCAGAGGCAGACAGCATCACCCCACTGCAATGCCTCTGAGACATGTTCTTGGAAATAGTTGTTGATAGAGCTGGGGCATGATCTGTAGAAAATGATCTCTCCCAGATCTGGAGCTGTCAGTGATTAGATGTCTAGCACGGCTCTTCATCAGTTGTAACAGTGGCTAAGTTTTAATTCTTTTTCATTCTGCTTCTGAGATAGATGACAACAAAAGGATGGGAGGGAGATTCCAAAGGAATTGGTTTGATTTTTTTCACAGTCATTCATTGCCAGCACAATGGACATTTTGACATGCCAAGGATTACTGTAACTGTAGGCAGGTGAAAAGAAGCCTGAGTGGCCTTCTAAAAGTGACCTTGAAGAGCAGCTAGGAAGAAGTCAGAGCCAAACAGTTTTCATTGGTACCATATGAAGTAACAAGGAGCAATAGACAAAATCACAGCTTGGGACATTCAGGGTGAATAATAGGAAAAGCTTCTCCCCCGGGGGGATAGTTGAGAGTTGAGAGGTTCCTTCCTCCTAGGATTTTATTGGTATATCAGACGAAAGTGTTTGGGACACATCTCTTTCGACTGCTCTTTCTTTTTCTGCTGCTATCCTCTCTTAGTTGTTTGTTTTTCCCTGCAGGGTGGGAAGATCCCAATACGGTGGACGGCGCCCGAGGCAATTCAATACCGAAAGTTCACATCAGCCAGCGATGTGTGGAGCTATGGAATAGTCATGTGGGAGGTGATGTCGTACGGCGAGCGGCCTTACTGGGATATGACCAATCAAGATGTGAGTTGTTAAGAAACCAGGAGCAGGAACACTGAAATCAAGAGCAGATTACAAGACGAAGGCTTGGTTATATCTAGACACGGCCTGTGGCATGTCCAGAACCTTCTCTGTCATGGGAGAGGTGTCCACGGTCAACATCTTTCAGGATTCTTGTTATATTGTCTCTCTGATGAGCTGTCCTTCATGCTCTCTAGGCCTGAGATACCCTCAGGATAAAACATCAGGGTCTTGGGTAGACCCCTTGGTGTGCAGAAGGCTTGCCTACCTCTCTTCTGCAAGCCTGGGTATGAAAACCTTTATATAACAGCATCTTCCTGACCTCCAGTTTGTTTCAGAACTGCCTCTGGGAAGTAAATTAGGACCCTTCCTACTGCCACCTCTATCATACCATTCTACGGGCTCTTCAGTCTTTGGGCTTCCCACCTGGCCCTCTCAACTCCTCCCACCCCAATGGCAGATTAGACATTTTTCGGGTCAATACAACTCCATCCACACCATGTCAGGTTCAGAGAAGGGCAAGTTCCTCCTCATTGCCTAGTGGGGAATTTGTTGAAACGAGTCCCTAGTGGCTGAAGTATGGCTGCCTTGTCCCAGCATACCAGTGAAATCTTTACATCAATTCTGTGTGACAAAGAGCAGGATGGTAAGTGTTAGGCCCTTCTCAGAAAGGCCTCATTCACATTTGGGTTTCATTATCAACTTTCAGTTTCAAGCATTTACTGCAGACAAGTCACTGCCCTTCTCCCTGCCTTGGCATCCCGCCGTGCACTTGGCATTCTGCTGTCCCCCACCCATGTCACTGTTCTCTCCCTTCTGTTCTGCACCTCTTCCCTTGCAGCTTCCTCCCTCCATGGTGCAGCTGGTGGGGATGTCAGAGCCCATGCCCATCTCCTCAGTGCAGCTTGCTGCATGCTGGCTGCTCCCGTGCCTCTCCAGCCTCTTCTCCCCCTTCTTGCCGCAGGACATCATGCCCCAGAAGCTGTCACCACTTAATTGCAGCTGATGCTCCCTGTGAATTAGCACATGGCAGATACTCGCTGCAGTTTAGCCTCTTGACCCTTGGGTGTGAGAGTCTGGGGAGGCAGGGGAAGGGAAAAGGGCTGGAGAGTGCAGGCTGTGCCCCCTCGCGGGATGTATCTGCTGGCTGCAAGGCGGGCGGCTCCTTAGGAAATCAGTCCGTGCCAGAGCCAAGTGCTTTTGTCTGCGTGGACTCTTCCCAGTCCTTCCCCAGGAGGGTGTCTTAGGTACCTCAGCAGAGGAGATTTCTGTCCTTAGAAGTGTGCAGGACAAATCTATGGTGGCCATAATCATGGAGTGAGAACAGACAGAGACAGAGATGTCAAGATCCTTCTACCAGAGTGACAGGGAGCTGAGGTTTCCTCTTGAAGAAGATCCTTTCTGCATGTGCTGTTTCCATTGTATGTGACAAGGCCGTGTATTTTCCCAGGTCCTGTGGTGCAGCAGGGAGACACCAAAGAGGCATCAGGCAAAGCCTTCTTCTCACCGTGACAGTCACCCTTAGGAGCTAAGAAAAGGAACATTAAGAGTTAAACGAGTGCCACTTTGGCCTGCCTACTCCTCCATTCAGGGATGAAGATGTTATTGCCACTCTGTTGATTTCTCTTCCTCTTGTTGCAGGTGATAAATGCTATTGAGCAGGACTATCGGCTGCCACCCCCTATGGATTGTCCAAATGCCCTGCACCAGCTAATGCTTGACTGTTGGCAGAAGGATCGAAACCACAGACCCAAATTTGGACAGATTGTCAACACTTTAGACAAAATGATCCGAAATCCTAATAGTCTGAAAGCCATGGCACCTCTCTCCTCTGGGTATGCATACTGTCCTACTCTCTTTTGGTTTCTGTTTGCAGAGCTGCTGTTGTTTGTGGCCTGGTGGGCACCATCTTTGCATCTCTCCTGGGTAGCTGTTCTAAAGACCGTTTGACCTGTGTTGTTTGCTCCTGTATAGAGGATCACTAAAAGATGTCAGAGTCACTCTTGTCCCTCTCCTTTGGACTGAGTAATGCTGGTCCAAGTCATTCCAGCTGATGGAGGGTGCAGAAATACATGTGCTTGCTTGCTGTGCTTGTTGTGATCATTCTCTGTTTCTGTGTTTCAGGGTTAACCTCCCCCTACTTGACCGCACAATCCCAGATTACACCAGCTTCATCACTGTGGATGAATGGCTGGATGCCATCAAGATGAGCCAGTACAAGGAGAGCTTTGCCAGTGCTGGCTTCACCACCTTTGATATAGTATCTCAGATGACTGTAGAGTAAGTGCCCAGGCTTCTAGTCCCAAAGCACAAGGAAAGGTCTCAGTAGTTTAACAACTGATCACTAACTGAGTTTATTTTCTTTTCACATTGTTTTACAGAATTTGTTACCTTGTGGACCCACTTTTGGTCTGTTCAGTTTCTGCAGAACTGTCTCTGTTCTGCAGGCAGTCTTGCATCCAGACTTTGTCTATCTATTGCTCTATATCTGCAGAATTCAGTCCCGTGTTCTCACACTGCATATCCCCACTGTGAAAATGAAAACTGCCATTAGTGTCTCCAGAAGCCCTCCATGGAATAAATGGAGATTTTACAGTGGCATCAGGCACTTTTCCAACCACTGGAGAGCACTTTGGGACTCCACAGTCCTTTTGCATGTCTGGCTTATAGGCAAAGGAGACAAACATGCTACAGAAATAACTCTGGTTAAGAAAGGCCTCTGGAAGTCCACGTGGTTTCACTTTGTTCTGAATTGTCCTGTATGCACTAAAAACTTTCCTCAGTGGCAAAATTTTAGCAAGTTCTTCAGAGGAAGCAGGCAGCTGAAATCCATTTGTGGTAGTTTTTGAAATCCCTTGGGGCTAACTGGGGCTTTGATGCCTCTCGGGAAAGATTTGTAGTTGGTTGCAGTTAGCTTTAGAAACCCTTGCCAGGAAAGCACCAAGCATTAAAGCCATCTGTAAGCGCTGTGATGTCTCCGTGCCTGGTAACCAGGAAGGTTTCTTGGAAGTGATGCCTAATTTCACACTTTAAAACTATCACTCAATCAGAATGCATTCACACAAACAGCCGAACTGATCTTTTTTGGCTTTTTTTTTGCTCTCACTTGCTGCCAGGAAATTCACATGGCGATTCTGACTGTTTCAGTGTATCCGTGGTACAGCCCCAGAGCTCTGGGGGTGATTTTGGCACTGTGTGGGCTGTGTTCATACTACAGGAAGAGAGCCCTTAAAGTCTGAAGGATAACGAAGAACTTTGACCAAACTGGGACATCAGACCCACACCACAACCCAACCCTGCCAGATTTGGTGGATTCTATGCAGTATATCTGTTGGATACGTTGCAGCCAGGCTAATGAAGTCAGTGTTTGTCTTGGATGTGCTCAGTGTCCATTAAATGCCACTCTTCCCAGTGCCTTAGCACATCCCTCACAATATCTTCCAAGTCCTCTCCGTGTGCCTTCAGTGCTATCACAGGGGTACCCTCAGCTCCTCCTCCTGTCTCCATCACTTTTGACAAACCTCCTTTCCGCACTCCTCACCTGGTTGGGTGGACAGAATAATAGAGATGATAGTCCAAGTCCTTTATCCTTGGAAAAACATAATACAGCATTACTTGAGACCACCTTCTGATTGCTGGTCTTTGCAGAAGCACCTAATTGTATCAGTGGAACTGAACTGCCATAAGACCCTCTTTTCTTGAAATTGGGGTAGCCAGCAAAGTTTAAATGTTCACCGAAGGCAACTTCAGTGTACCAAATGCAGGTGATTTCAGTGCTGATCTACTTGAATGTGAACCTAACGAGGCTGAACAAGGCCAAGGGCAAGGTGTTGCACCTGGGTCAGGGCAGTCCCAGATACGAGTACGGACTGGGAGCAGAACGAATTGAGAGCGTCCCTGTGGAGAAGGACCTGGGGGTCCTGATGGATGAAAAGCTGGACATGAGCCAGAGTAAAGGCTGGTTTTTATTCCTAATCTGAGTAAAAGCAAAAATCAAATTGCCAGACTCTTCCAACAGGAAATGTTCCCTTTTCTTAGCTCAGCATATTTGGCAGCACAGAGAAGGGAGTGGAAAGCAGAAAGGCAAGTAGTCACTGTAAGGACACCATCCTGATGCCAGAGTTGTGTAGTGCACATACAGGTTTCCAGTTGCTTTGCTGAGCAGAAATTTGAATGGCAGCAAAGCTGTGGCTTGGGTGCTCACTCTCCCACCATTCTTAGAGACTGAAGGCTGCTTCGACAGTGGTCTGCAGCCAGAACATGTAGATCTGTGGCACAGATCCATCCTCAGCTTTCCTTCTTTGTGCTCCTTTTGTTCGACCACAGAGACAAGGTGTAGAGCAAGCACTAAGGCAGACACCAGCTAATTTGCCACTTGTTCTAAAGGATTTTCTTCCACATTTCCTTGGAGCTCCCGTTTGCCCTGCTTTGCCCATTGATGCCCACTCTTAAAATTCTGTTCCTAACACTGAAGGAAAGAGAAAAGGCAACTGAAAATCCTTAAAGTAAGGCATGAACAGCATCTTACGAGTGCCATCCATTCTCTGATCAGAAGATTCATGACTGAAATTTATCCACCAGCAGGGAGATGAGTAGCAAACTCAGCTGGAGCGATCACAGATAGCACTAATGCAGAGTAACACTCATGCTCTTGGTGTGAGCTTTATCTTCCCCAGATGCCTAATATCCATCAAAAACAGCAGCAGTGCAAAAATTAGATTGCCACGCTTCAGCAAAGAGGATAAGTAGCAAAGTTTATCACTTCATGGCCTCATCAGAGCAGTGTGGTAGACGTGGTACTGAGGGACATGGTTTAGTGGGCAGTGTTGGTGTCAGGTGGATGGTTGGACTGGATGATCTTGGAGGCCTTTTCCAACCTGAACGATTCTGTGACTCTGTGATAGTGCAGGAGTAACAAATGCACTCATCATCTTCACAGAGGGAGTAACATTGTGTATCACCTCCTGTCCATCCACCTCCAAGGATGGAAAAGTAGGTTTCTAATTCCTATCTCACAAAACAGGGGAGAGAATCCAGACTTTCAAGAATCCAGACAGTACAAGGATAGAAAACCTAAAGCTTTTCACAGACCAGTCCACTTAGAAGCAGTGAGCAAAGCATTGCACTGGCACTCAATATTGAGGTTTCCAGTACTTTGGGGGTGCTGCGGTTATGTTGAAAATGCAAAGATTGAGAGGTTCCACCAGGAGAAGAAAAGGCAGAGGAGTGGAGGTTTCACCTCGCTCTCATTCATCCATTGCATTTGTGGAATAAGTACTACAAATAAAGTCTGGAGACTACAGCTCCCAGCACAGCACACTGCAAGGGGGTGCTCATGCACAGCCTTGTTCTGATGTACTTTCCCATCTTTGCTGATGTTTATTTGGTGTTTGTTTCTTTCCTCCCAAAGGGACATTCTACGAGTTGGGGTCACTTTAGCAGGACACCAGAAGAAAATTCTGAACAGTATCCAGGTGATGAGAGCACAGATGAACCAAATTCAGTCTGTGGAGGTTTGATAGCGACGTGTCCTCCTGCTCCACTTCCTTGAGGCCCTGCTCCCCTCTGCCCCTGTGTGTCTGAGCTCCAGTTCTTGAGTGTTCTGCGTGGATCAGAGACAGGCAGCTGCTCTGAGGATCATGGCAACAGGAAGAAATGCCCTGTCATCGACAACGAGAAGTCACCAAGAGGTGAAACAATGGAAAACAATGGAAAAAGGGAACAAGAAAAGACAGCTATTTTGAAAACAAACAAACAAACAGTGAATTATTTTTAAATAATAATAAAGCAATTGCAGTCTTGAAAAGGGCTCCAAGACCAATGGGAGTCTCCAAAGGAAGAGAATAGAGCAGCTTCATCTATTTCCTCTTGCACAAGGGTTGCTGCAGCTGGGCCCAGACACCTCTGGAGTAATGAGACTTTCCAAGAAGATGAATGCAAAGAACGGTCACAAGAAGCACTTCTCCTTCTCACATGGGATGGCAGCTCTGGGAATGCCCAGCAGTCCTTCCTGAAAGCCCTGTTGGCAAATCGAAGAGGAGAGCTGCAGCTCTTTGGTGCTGTGGAACCAAGTGCATCTCAGAAGTTGTTGGACTTCTACAAAAGCTGAAGACATTCTTTTTTTTTAAACAAGTGAACTGATACTAGAAGAGGCTGTTTCCGTCAGATGAGAAGGAATCTGTAACACTGGGGCGGGGGGTGGGGAACGGGGGAAATCAGTCCTTTTTACATCTCTTTATTTTCTCTTGTCATGGAACAGTTTTGTGAGTGACAGTTTCCTAAGGGTCCGTCCATCCACCCTCCAATGGCATCATTGTTTCATACATATCATATGCACAAGACTTATAGTGATGTCCTCACTCGATGCCAATGATCTTTCCCCAGAAGACTTCCCAAGTACAGTATGTAGTAGATTTTGATTACAGATGCTGATGTGTACCTTTATTTTTCGGTTGTCATTGTTGGGAGATTCGTCCTTGCTTTGTTAACACCAATTTGTGAGTTTGGGGTTGGAATTTTTTTGGTCGATTGGGGTTTGTTTGGTTTTTTTTTAATGAAAAGGAAACGACATTTCCAAGCATAATATCATTCAAGAACTTAAATCCTTTCCTTGCGGAAGGAAAAATTGCTTATTGACAATATGCCAGGAGAAAAAGTTTTTTATATGCACATTTCCTCATGTTTGCTTGTTTGTTATTTTGCAATTCGTTTCTACCTGACAGGCCTTTCCAGCTGTTGGGTTTCCTGTTGTCTGCTGATGAATGACAGCCTGCTCAGTTCAGGGTTGCTGGTGCAGTGATGAGCAGTATTATGGAAGGGTTATTGGTTTTGTTTTATGGAGGGGAGGGAAAGATGGGAGGGTAGTTGTGTTCTGAGTGGGAATGATGGCTGTTAGAGCCCCTTGGAGATGCCTGCTTAGAAAGATGTCGAGGTTGGTTGGTGCACATGGTTTCTAGCTGCAAGGTTGTGGGTGCTTCGTGCCGTAACCAAGCTCTGTGGCAGTGCTTTGTGCCCTTTGGACACACCATCCCTTTGTTAGGCAGTGCCCAGTCGGCTCTGAGCATCATCTCAGCCCGTTGCCTCTAGGATAATACAGGAGAGCAAACGTTGAGTCCAGGTCTCTGTAGGAAAATGCCGTGGTTGAAGCTCAATGACCAGATGGTGGCTTTATAAATAACAGAAATAAATACTTTAGTTACTGAACAGCTCTTTGATACGTATAAATACCACCAAGCAAGTGCAGGGCGAATAGAAATTATAGTAATGAGATTGTTGTCCCTGTTCAACACCACCTCATGTCTTCTGAAGCATGCCTACCAGCCCCCAGGGTGGGGTTTGTCTGCCCATGTGTGGCATATTTGCACACATCTGAACCTGTGTTGATAAACCCTCCTCTGCCATTGCCGTGTCCTTCGTAGAGTCCTGCGCTCATGTCCAGCAGCGTGGTGTGCTGGAAGGCGTGTTCACTGGGAGCTGGTTTGCTGTATTGTCCAGGAGCTGAACCCAAGAGGAAAGCTGTAGATGAAACTCCCAAGCTGTTTAGACCTCAGTGGCCAAACATCATCTTTCTGGATAAGTGGCCATTTATAAAGTACTCAGCATTTTCTGCTTTCAGATCAGATCAGACAGGAAAGCACAAATAAGTGGCAGCAGAGCATTCCCTGCAAGTGAGAGTTACTTCTCTGCTAGCTCCTTTACTTGCCCTACTGCCTCCTTTGGGGAAGAATCTGATATAGAGAGTTTGGAGTGAGTGGACAACAGGCGTTGTATGCAGGCAGGACCTGGACATTTCAGTTGCCCTGTATGCAGTGTGTTTAGTGTGTGTATCTAGCTGAAAGGATGTTTTGAATGCCCTTGAATTCAGAAAGCGCTGCTCCAGATCATGAAATGAACTCAGTTTAAAGAGCAGGATGCAAAAACTGAAGGTGTCAGCTGAGTGCTTTCAGAGGGCACACAAGGAAAGAAGAGTCTTCTCCATGCCACCTGTCCCATGGAACTGCTCATGTGGGTGTCTCTGTCTCGCACTGTAGTGGCTGTACTCTAACAAGGAGCTGCTGTCAGCTCCCAGAGGCATGGCTTTCCCAAAGGCATGGCTTTCCCAAAGGTCTCAGGATCTTTTTGGTGTCAGCTGGGGCTGAAGGAAGCAGGGTGCCATGCCAACCCTTCTAGCCACAGCCAACCACCTACTTTATGTGCAAGGGAGCTTTGCAGGACAAGGAGAGCTGTCTGACTAGAAAACTCACCAGCAAATTCCTATGGGGCAACCATGTGGAAGGAGCACGTGATGCCCTTCAGTTGTCTTTTCTCGGACTGCTCCTGGCTGTTCTCTGCCATCGGTGCATGTGTGCTTACACCACGGAGGAGCAGTGGCCAAGCAGTGTCCTTTTAGCCAGTCAGGCTTGGAAGGACACTTCAGGTTGTCTGAATGCACTGAATCTCCTCACTGAACTGCATTAAACACATCTACCTACCAGACCCAACACACTGTGAAGGAAGGGACCACACAGAGCTCAGTGCCACGGCGGCTGTCTGCAGGATAGAGAAAGCACATCCTTATCTCTGACCAAAAAAATCACATGGTGTCAGTCCTACAGTAATACACTCCCATCTATTTATATCAGGCATTGCTGCGACATCTGTCTGTATTTGTACAGGACTAATGGAGAATGAGACCTAAAATGGAAATGATCCATAAAACACTGCAATTTTCTGCATCCCTACAGCTTTCCAGGGAGGATGAGGAACCGAGTTCCTGTTAAGTACTTTGGTTGTAAATTATTCTGGTGCATGCTCCAGTGGACAGCACAGTCACTGAAGTGACTTTAATGTTTTTACTTCATGGGTATCAGATGTACTGCTATGAAATATGAGTATAATGGCAAAATTCAACAAGTAACAAGGGGAAAACGGGGAAAAGTCACTTGCTAACATTTACACTGTGAAATAGTTGTGCATATGCATGTGTGCATGTGTGAATACTTAACAAAACTCATCACCATTTTATTTTTCAGGCAGCTTGTTGCAATTTTCACATTTTCCCTCCATCTTTCAAGCTACCTCCAAGACCTCCTCTTCTCCTCCACTGTTGCCCACTGCCATCTGCTGCCCAGGCCATGTGTGTCTTGTGATGGCATCCAGTAGAAGAGCTGAGCGGGACGCTAAGTTGAAAATATGCTAGTTGGCCACGTTCAGATCACACAGAGTATCATGAATATGTGGGTAGTAGAAAGGTAAAGGATTCTCCCACAATACTGCATTTTATGGGTCACTTTCAGCCCTCTAATTAACAGCAAAGGGAAAAAAAAGATGAACTTATAAGGTACAGCACTGCCATGAACTACTCACCAGCTGTGGGGACAGACACAGGGCTCTACAGACTGCACTCCCCCTCCACAAATTATCTTCCTTTCTCCCCTAAAATCCCAGAATTTCATGAATTTGATGTAGATTTGCAGCTTGCAGCAGATGAGGATCTGTTTGTTATCATCTGGCTATTTCTCTCCATTGTATCCTCACTACCACGCAGTAGATTTCAGTCTCTCCATGGGGTCCACATGTCAATATTGCTGTCCCAGGGTCTGGCAGTTTTGCAGCATTACTTTAATATTATAATTGAAAGGCAGAGCATTTTATCCCCCAGTTCCATGGCAGCCATGGTACAGCAGAGCCATCTTGTTGGTGGTGTCGGACTGGTTGGCATCAGAGCTTGCACTGTGCTGCATCATTAACAGTTACATCCTCTAATAATGCAATAAATCTGTGTCTGTCTTGGATTTATGAATCCAGACTGTATGAAGTAAGACAGAATATGTTTTAGTCTTTTTTTTTTCACCTCCCTTTCCGTGTGTCTGATTTGAGGCTGATTTACTGTAGGTCTTTTCCATCTTTATGTTTAACATGTTCTTCACGTATAGGATTCAACATGTTGCCCTTCTGAGTTGTAAGAACAACTGATGCAGCACCAGCTTCATTGTTGCACTCTGCGACAGTTATCCAATGCAGATGAAAACACCCTAAAATTTACCTTCTTTGCTCTGTTCCACTCCAACCTCTTAATGAAAATGGTGTTTGGAGTGCTTTCAGCTCTGGGATCCTTTACACCCAGCAATTAAACTACATTGTATTTTGGGTGGTCCTCAACGTTCAAAGAGTTGGACTCAGTGATCCTTATGGTCCCTTCCAACTTGGGATAGTCTGTGATTCTGATGTGTCCTCAGAATGGCAGCCATCCTCCCTTGCATTGTCTCCTTACAGCCACGTTCTGTGTTGCATCTCCAGCCCGTGAGTTGGGCAGCGGTGCCATCTGCTTACGGTGATGGTTCCACCGTGTTCACAATTCAGTGCACTTCTGCCACTGGCTTTTCATGAGCACTGACCACAAAAATTATCTTCTGTGCTGCTGATTTCATTTTGTTATTGCTGAGAGCTACTGGAGTTCTCCTACTATGCAAAAAATAAATATCTGTATTTCTTTTTCGCTTCAGACACATTTTGGCCTCATCTTTAGAATTCTTCAGGGTGAGTCATCCATCTCTGGGATGATTTTGCTTCTTGAACCATTGAACCCTTCCCAGAAAGAGGACACCCCTTCTGCCCGTGTTTACTTCCACGTGTGAGGCATTGCACAGTCCTCCATGAAAGCTCCCTGCATCATGCAGATATTTCCTGGAATCTGCTTCACTGCTGTGCCTCCGTGTTATTTCTACACCGTCAAATGTTAGCTGCTGAGATCTGGACTAGAAGTGAGATGTCATCTCTGCCCTCAATTCTGTGTTTGTCTTAATTTGTATTCTCCGCTGCCCTACAAATGACTCAGCAGCTTCTCACCCTTTGTCTCAGTTCTGTAGGAGATTTGCACTCCTCTGCAGCCCCGTGCTTTGTGGGATAGCAGCCACACACACGTAGTGTGGTCTGATCCCTGACTCATGTCTGCTCTGGCAGTTGGATGTTCGTAGTTCCCCGATTGCCATTCAGGGCACCGCAGGACTTAACTGCGTGCCTCATCTTTTCCAGGAAATCCATTCTACCTTCGTGAAAAAAAAAGGAAAATACTTGTTTGATCCTTTTCCAGTTGCCAACTTCAGGATTTTTTCAGTTACCTTAGCTGTAGCTTCTACCTCTATCTCCAGGGTCAGTCTTCGGCTCTTGCACAGACAGCACTGTGTCCTTTGGTAATCCTACTAAAGAGGAAAGGAATATACTTTTTAGAGACTTCAGTAGCCAAGCAGCTGTGTTAGCACAGCTAATGGAAGGAGATCAAGAGGGACTAAGAGGAGGCATGACAGGCAAATCCCTCTTTTCCCCAAAATTATCTTTCTTCTGTGCTGCCCACTCACTGACTGCCGTCTGTGGTCATCAAGTTGGCTTAAGAGGTTGGGAGTCAGCACTGAACCCCGGCTGAAGAGTTCCTCGGGTATGGTGGACACCAGCTGTGGCTGATGGCCTGCCAGATCTGCACTCTTGCTTGGCCTTTGCTTTTGGAGAATGAATGCAAAGACTCTGATTGCTAACAAATGCTGGCACTCAGCCTTCACATGAGAGTGTTGTTACGAGCCCGGAGATCTCTTGTGTGCTGAATTCTCAAAGGGGAGATACTAAGAGATGCAGAAAAGGGCTGTAGGAACAGCCAGAAGTCTTTGGAGGCATTAGATTTTGAATTTAGGTCTGACAGAGGTAAACGATGATGATAAGAAATTTCATGCCATTAAATGAGATGTGGTGAAGGTGAGTAAGAAGGAGCCACCATTTCTCACAGTAAACAAATGCAGATGGAAGGAAATATTCTTTGACACAAAGCACAGTGACTGAATGCTGGAACTCACTGCTGCAGGATGTTGAGGTAAGAATTAGATTCAAAGGATGACAAATCTGTGTAAGTAAAATCTGTATCAGCTTCCTCGACACAAAAATACCTCTTCTGTGCTTTCTGGGTCACAGATGCCACTGGCTGCCCAGGGAGCTGTGGGTGCCCCATCCCTGGAGGTGCCCAATGCCAGGCTGGAAGGGGCAGCCTGATCTGGTGGGAGCAACCAGTGCACAGCAGTGTTGGAATCTCTGCATTGGATATTGGCTCATCCTGCATGAGCAGTCTCTGCTGGTTGCATGTTTATCCAATCATGAGTCCAAATGGACCCTTGCACGTTGCCTCTAGGATGAAAATTCAGGAGAGGAGCCTGGGACAAGCTTCTAAAACAGGCGAAGAGGTTTCAGTGTAATATAGTCATTCAGGGCTGGGCTGCGTGCATGCAGTGAAATCCCAGGGGCATCCAAGAGCAGACGCTGAGTGCTGGAGCCTCCAGGACGAGGTGCAAACAGGTGCTGAGTGCAAGGCTCAGTTATCGAGTGCTGACCCAGGTCTGAAGCTGATTTCGTTCTCTTATGTCCTGAGGACATAACAAAACTCATGCCACTTAGAATACCTTTATAGCATAAATAACAGCTACTTGACATGGGCAATGATTTATTTCCCTCTTCAATATACCCTGTAGATCCCTGTAGGCTATGGGAGACAAGGAAAGACACACGGTGCTTGGTGCCCTAGTATTGCCTTCAGATCTGTCTTTCTTGACCCCCTCTGAGACTCATCTCCAGTACATCTCTGATCTTTCTGCTCCTCTGAAATGGGAGAACCAGGGTTTTTCTAGCTGATGGTTTTGTAAGTTCTCTTATAAGCAACTCACCTGTAAGATCTGGAGTTTTAAGCTGTTCAGTGGTGAAAGGAAGTAAGCTACCCAGCTCACCCTTCCCCGGATCAACCACATGCAGAATGGGCAGACACTGGGGCAAACCAGGGCCTGGAGGTTTGCATCTGTTCCTTCGCTTGTAGATCCATGGACACTTCATCAGAAGGTGCCCTGCTGAATGCCCTCCTCTTGTGACTTCATCCATCCTGCACACTGTGATCCTTTCATCCCTTTTCTTTCTTACTGCTTGTCCTCTGGCATCAGCTGTCTCTGCTCTGCATGGTTTCCTTGTCCTCTGTCCCTTTCCCAGTACAGGAGGGCTGGATGGATTGCTTAGGTTTGGGTCATCTCCAAGGATTTCCTTCCTTGGACCCGGCTCAGCACATCTCTGCAGTAAACCTGTATCCAGCTGCTTTTCGTCTGATGAAAACATCCCACTCTGCCTGTCCTCCTCGGAAACATCATCATCTTCACATCCCAGATCTTCCTGGAGGAAGGAGGAGAAATTTATATGAAACTGAGGCAAGAGTGCTAGGCTCAGCGGTCATCATTTCCAGTTCAAGGCAGAGGGCCCAGCCCTACCTCTTGCAGCAGGTGAATGAGCACACCCATCAGTCTGAGCCTGACAATTTCCTACCAGTCTTTCAAAAAATGGTCATGCCCTCAATGGGCAATTCTCCAGGACTGACACCCACCCCTAAGGTGTCCTAAGGACAGGAGAGTGTTTACCTGGTGCCTCATGTCAAAGAGAACCTTCAAGTGGTACGGAGCTATGCACAGCTCAGCTGTGGGGTTGCTTTTCTTCTGGTTGTTTGTCCAGAATTATCTCAACAGGGAAACCCTTCTTAAGTTTTGTGAGAGTGTCCAATTTGTTGATGCCAGGGCAAAAAAGCAGTAGATCTTGCTGGAGAAATGATCGGGGTGTCCCACGTAAACCTGTGATGGTTTGACTTGATGATCTTAAGGGTCTTCTCCAACCTAAAAGATTCTGCAGTTCTCTTAGGGGCATGGTTGAGTTGGTAGGGTTAGGTTAATGATTGGACTTGATGATCTTTAGGCTCTTTTCCTAAATGATCCTGTTCTATTTGGTGATCCCCACTCATTTAGCCAAGCCACGCTCTGGGCAGGACACAGGTGAATTGTAACTGAGACATGAGACCTCTATTTGAGGTGAGGTAGGCTCAGATAGTCGAACTACCCTCTGAAGCCCCAGATATCTCGTATTTATGGGCTGCTGAGGAGCTGAAGAGCTAACATAGCTGCCTGTGTTTCTCTTTTTGGGGGAGGACCTGTCCTAACTCAACAGTCAGACCTCAGGTTAGCAATGCAAGGGAGAAAGTAAGAGGGTCTTGGAGGGAAGCCTTATGCTGAAGTCTGAGAGGTGAGATTTGTGGGGAAACATGACTGTGATGTAGGGAACTTTGTAGGGAGATTTTGCCAGGCTCTGAATTCCTCATGGCTTTGGAACGATCTGGCAGTGTAGGATGGGGGAATTATGTGTACCCTTCAACTACCCCAAACCAAGCTCGTCTAGTCAACACCACATTTTACCATTCCCCCAAGTCCAAGGATCCATCAGCTGGGCTCCAGGGGCATCCCCAGGCCTGGTTTCCTCCTGTTCACCATCCTGTGTGTTGGCCATGGCCCTGCGGACAATGTAACACTTTTCATGACAGTATTTGTATTTTTTTAATTGTGAATGGGGAGATAGTGTGCAGGTCCTTGTTACACAGGGATGTGTCTTCCATTCAGATCAGGGCTTCCCCTGGCTTCGTCAGATGTCTATCGATGTTACTGAGAAAAATAAAGAAAGAAATAAATCAGATGTATTTATAAAGGAAACAGAAACCCGCTGCTCCAATGCCTTTGTAGGAGTATTTTTAACAAAACATTTTTTCAAAATAAATGTGAATTGTAAAGTTTGAAGCATTTGCTTGTGGCTTTCTTTTCTAGGTGCTTTGTCAAACTTTCAGCCTTCCCAAGAACGCTGCTTTGGTGTAAATAAGAGCGTTAGATAAACATAAGGGCTATTGATCTCTTAGGAGAGAAACGTACCCAGAATGAGATGCTCATAGCTGTGGGTGCCCCATTCCTGGAGGTGCCCAAGGCCATGGACGGGGTCCTGGGCAGCCTGAGCTGGTGGGGGCACTCAGCCCACTGCAGGGGTTGGAGCTGGGTGGGTTTTAAAGTCCCTTCCAACCCAACCATTCAGTGATTCTGTGATATGATTGATATAGTAACAGGCAAAATAGCTAGCAATACAATAGAGCACTATGGAGGGGAGTAATACTGTCCAAATACAAAACTGGTCTTACCTGTTCTTCTCCCAGACCACTTACATGCTTTCAGAGCAAACCATTAACAAGAAATCTCAGCTGGATAGGTCTCATATAAACTTGATCTTCCTAGGCTGTAAGCTTTTCCTTTTCTGACCCAAGAAGGGAACTCTCCAGGATAGTGCTGTTTCTGCCTTCTGTCATCCATTCTCCAAGTAACTGGCTGCTATTTGAAAGCCAGCTTTTAAGAAATGAGCAGTGAAATGCACAGCTCAGGTTCCCCTCTCCTTTCAACAAACAGCAGACCAAAATCTCCCCCAAAGCTTCTCTGCTGCATTCCACGGAGACTGAGTGGTTCGGATTTCCCTCCCATCACGTTGATGCAAGCCATGCATAACTCAGTGAGCATTAGTGGGGAAAGGCTTGATGAGAAACTGCTGTGTAATCAGAATCTACCATGGGTGTCTGGGGTTGCGACTTCCAAAAGGGATGGTCACCAAAAGAATGACATTAGAGGGAGATCTGTCACTGCATCTCAGCTCTCCCTGCAGATGTGGCCTAATTAGGGACAATTTCTCCTCAGAAGGAGCAGTGATGCGCTGGCACAGCTGCCCAGGGAGGTGTGGGGTCACCGTCCCTGGAGGTGTTCAGTGTGGAGATGTGGCACTGAGGGACGTGGGCAGTGGGCACGGTGGGGTGGGTTGGGGTTGGGCTGGATGATCTTAGAGGTCCTTCCAACCTTCATGATTCTGTGATTCTATTATTCGAGTGAACCCTCAATATTTGTGATAGTCTTAGGCACAGCTCCCTGAAAAGACCACATACGGTTGGTTAAATGCTTACTGGGTTTCTTAAGATCTCCATACATCTGCATTAAAACTGCTGTGGTTGATGCTCTCCGCAACAGCAATTTGTCAGGTCAAGCTCTTCACAGCCTCATTCAGGATCGCACCTTCTTTGTGCAGCAGGCGTTGTGGAGGAGGCTTGTTAGCCTAGAGGCTGCAAAAATACCTGGTAGGAATCCCCAGACTGAGTTACCACAAAGGATTTCTCTTTAGCTCACAGATATATCATATCTGCTCTGAATATTTCATGTCTGTTTGCCTGTTTCACTCCTGTGAATTTTTTATGGATTATTTCTTTACGTTTTCGTATCAGGATCCCTTTAATTTACTGCTGACAGCAGTGATTCCTGTGCCGTTTGGCTGATGAATATCCTTTCTGATATAATGTTTGTGTCTGACACTGCTTTACAGCATGCATGAAATTTTAATTTCTCTTCGCTCAGCTCCAGGTTTGCTTTCTCCCTTGGCACAATGCAGTGAAGCCTTTGTAGTTCTGCTCACTCACAGATGCATTCATTTCTCTTTCCCATTTAATTTCCCGTTCGTTTGTGTGCCTCTGCCAGGTTTTCCCTTATCTGGTGCTAGCCAGAGCTCTGAAAAAATACTTCTGCCATTTTTGAATGTGCTGGTGCCATAAATGTATAAAATATGATATTTTGAGATGTTTCCCAGCTGAGCTGCTTTCTTTCCTTGACTTTTCCTGGTCTGGAGGCTCTCCCATAATCATAGAATTATTAAGGTTGGAGAAGACCTCTAAGATCATCCAGTCCAACCCCAACCCATCCCCACCACGTCCAGTGGCCACGTCCCTCAGTGCCACATCTGTAATGGCTGATCTTTCTCCGAGTATTAGACACAACCCTGATTATTTGATACATGGTGAGGCGTTTTTCTTAAGGCATTTTTCCCTATTCATCTCCCTCTTCTATGTCTTCATTTTCCTTTCACACTTTTGAGACAATTTTGCCTCACAGCTTTATGTTTTCTCTGCTTTCCTCTGGATCACCTCCACTTTGTTCATCCTGTGCTTACCAGCTTCGTTCATACCTCTGCCACCAATGTCAGTGTGTGAGCCTTGGTTGTCCTCAACAAGGCTCCATCTAACACACTTTAAGTAGAAAAACATACAAACTTTGACATTTCAGGTCATTTCAGGGACGTCTGCAGCACAGATTCCCATATGTTCCCATAGCACCATAGCACTGTGTGATGTTCTAGGACAGAGTAAGGGAGAATGAGGACAGAGCTGATGGTGGTCTCCAAGGAGTGGCAGCCCATCAATACGCTATCAAGCAGCTCAGTTTTACCATGGAATCATCTAATCACGGAGTGGTTGGGTTGGAGGGGACCTAAAAGCCCATCCAGCCCCAAACCCTGCACTGGGCTGGCTGCCCCCCACCAGCTCAGGGTGCCCAGGGCCCATTCATGGCCTTGGGCACCTCCAGGGATGGGTCACCCACAGCTCTGGGCAGCAGTGCCAGGGCCTCACCATGCTGGGGTGTATTTCTGGGGGAGGAATAAAAGCACCCTGGAAGTTGTGCCTTCGAGACCTCAACTCTTGCCACAGGTCTTCAGGAGATGTATATATAAAGAGACATCATGTTCTCCTCTCAACTGTCATCTGACTAGACAGAATGATCTCATTTAACCCTCTTCTGTCCAAACCATCACTGACAATTAGTGCTGAATTTGGGCTTTTTGGTACTTTTTATTTTGTTCAGATTTTTCCTTTTTGTTCGTTTTATTCTTATTTTTGAATTCTTATCCAAGCTGTTTCCCATTTCTCTACTCCTTGTTCGCTTTGTTAGTTGTTTTGTTTTGTTTTTCGGCATGTCTCAAACCTCTCATTGCTGATTTATATCTGTTTAAATAAGTGTGGTTTTGCATTTCACCCCTTTTCCTCGATGCCATATTTTGTTAAACACTGGGACGTACACAGAAGGTGCTTTGTTGTGACTGTGATGGAGAAATCCATCAAAGTAGAAAATGCGGTGCTGCTTATGTGAAGACCCAGGCTGACTGCAAGCACAATGAAAAATAATGCTGCAGTTATTTGGATTTGTGGATATAACCAAATTAAAAGGGTATTCCATGTCAGTTGTCTAAATAAATGACCAGAATGAAATAACATCCCAACGAAACAGAGTAGGACACGTACAAAAGTGCCACGTTCATGCTATGAGGACATTATTCACAGAACAGAAGTTCTAGAGCTCGAACTGCCAGGGGAAGATTTTCAGAGAGATCAATATATACTCTTTTTTAATTTCTCTATTAATTTGTAATTAATAACATGTATACGCGTATATGTTTATGTGTATTGTGTCTACATAATTGTTCAGGCCCGTTGGCAGTTAGTTCCCCATGAACGTAAACCCAACAGCCAGTAATTCTGATCAACTGCAATACGTAAGAAAAAAGGTGTGAATAATTTATACGGAGTAAATAACAGCATAAATCCAGGTATTGAGGAAATTACATCGGCCTGTTACAGATAAAACATCCCCTGCGCCGTGGTAACAATCAGCAAATCTCAGTGAGCTGTAATAAATACATATGGACAGCACAGCCCAGCATAATGAAAATGGGAAGATGAACCAAGATGGAAAAACTCCTTGGTGTAGGTTGAAACATCTTTTCGCAACGTTTATCAGGAGGGGGAGGAAGGCTGATCAATAAATAATTAATTTCTTTCACTGGAAAGATACAAAATTTACTCATTTGTTTTGCTGATATATGGAAAGGAAGTGCGTTTGCACTTTTTTTCAATAAACAAAAGTTTTCCAAAAGACCCAAAGATAGAAAACAATTATTTATCTACGTTCCACACTGAGCCTTGGTTCTCTTTCTCCTGTATTTACGTCTTCCTATTATCCTCTCTTTTTCATTATCTGCCTTTTTTATGACTCTCTGAATGTCAGCTGGGTGTCACACCCAACCTCACAGATGTGCTATTTGCCCTTCCTCAGTAGCATTAATGTAGATTACTGAAATAGATGTTAGTTGCACGATCCAGTATTACCAACACAGTGCTCAGGCTAAATACGGTCTCTTGATCACCCAAGATGATTTCTGATCACACGGCCCTTCCTCAAATCAACACACTGATAGTCCCACAGAGAATAGTGCTGGTAGCCATTCCTCTGCCTGCTCTACAGATAGGCTCCCTCTGAAAGGCATTGAATTACCTTTTGACTCATTGAGAAGCAACCAGAAATTGTGGGAGTCTCATGCCTTGTGAGCAACATTTTCAGAGTTGTTTTGCCTTTACTATTCCCCTGCCAACAAGTCAGATTTTGGCCATGTTTAGAGCTTGTTCCAACAACAAGGAATATATTAGCAACAATGGGACAATAAAGTGCTTTTATCAGCTATGGTAGATGCTTTGGCCTTGATGATCTTGAAGCTCTATTCCAACCTAAATGGTTCTGTGATTCTGAGAACACGAAGACATTTAATGCACAAATAGGAACCGTGCATCATCACTCATCCCAGTGCAAAACCAGTCCATGGCCTACATCTCCAGCCTCACTGTCATTACCATTAATAGTCTGGTGACTATTATCTCTACCTGTCTGAGATGCCCACGTTGTTGTGGGCCGTACTGCAGAATTCTCTTCTGTGAGTCTTCAGCGTCTCTCCCACCAGAAGGCAACTTCATGACTTTTTAGACTGATCTCCTTCATAGAAGCATAGAATCATTCATGTTGGAAAAGACCTCTGCGATCATCCCGTCCAACCATTCACCTACCACCAGTGTTGCCCAATAAACCATGTCCCTAAGTACTACATCTACCCTTTTCTTGAACTCCTCCATGGACAGTGACCCCCCCCCTTCCCTCAGCAGCCTTTTCCAGTGCATCACCACTCTTTTGGAGCAGTTTTTCCCAGTATCCAACCTGAAAGTACTTACTTTTCTACTTACAGAAATGCTCCAGATGCATACATTTCCATAAGCATTGGTAATGGCAACTACTTGGCAGCTGCAGGTTCCCATTAGATGGGCTGTTTGAGCAAGTGGGTTATCTGCTTTCTTTTGCATGTTCTATTAGAAGACCTTCCACCAGCATTTGCCTAACACAAAGTATACACCCCCGATGCTCTGTTTAAAGGAAAAGCTTGGTAATTTCAGTGGAGATTTTTCCATCCAACTTCCATTGGGAAAAACATATCAGGGGGGAAAAAAAATCAAGGTCACTGGAGAGCTTGCCAATTCAAACTGCTCAGTGGCCTGGATTTATCATTTTTTTTTTCTTTTCCAATTAAACTCACGTTCCCTAAGTGGGGATTTCACACCCCTCGTGTTAAGTAAATTGGTGTCTGGATTTTTATGAGCTTTGGCAGGAAAAAGTAGCCAGTGAACCAAGAAAAATACAGAGCTTTTGGATGGAGGCACCCAGGATTTCAGGCTTACATCCGAACCAAAGGGATGATTGTGAGAAGTCCTTTGATGAGCGAAGACAATCATTTTGATGCAATTTATAATTAAATATTGTTGTGTATCTCCGTTCTTCCAGAACCTCCTCCTGCCACCGGAGTTTCATTTGCTTTATTTATGCATCGGTGATGTATTCTGAATGCCTCTCTCACGTTGATGGATATTACACTTGATGTTTTTCCTTATGTCCCTTTGGTGGTGCAAATGTGAGAAAGGGCAATGAACTTTCGGTGACTCTCTTGTATAACTAAAAAAAAAGATTTCTCCGTCGGGTTCAAAAGTTCAGCGCGTCAAGAGAGATCAACCTCTTGGCGCCATCGCACAAGGGGCGGGCGAATTTTGGGGAGGGTTTCGTCTTATAGCCAAAGATAATTACTCTGGGATGCAAATTTGGCACTTCGCACCAACAGCGGCTTTCAAACGCCCGTGTTGATAAATAATTTGTTGTGTTTTTATGAACCCCCGCGACCCAACGGGGTGGGTTTGCCATGCGGCGAGCAGCTTCCATGGAGGACAAAAAGCTCTTGGCGCCATTTGTTGTGGTAGCAGCGCCTCGGGGTCCCTCAGCCTCCGCTTCGCTGAGGTTGGTAGAGTTGATAAAACAAGATCTTCCTCTTGACAGCTGGGAGAATGATGGGAAGAAAACATGGAGAAATAGCAAAGCAAAAAATCCCAACCTTTTCAACCCTCTTCACAAATTCTTGCTGAACTTGGCGCTTGGGTCTGTCCAAACTCATCTGGAGGGCTGTGGAAGCCAAAATCACATGCGTTGGCAGCATAAATTTTTTCTGTAAAACAACCGCTGCTGTGCTCGGGAAGCACAAAACAGATCAGTCAGCTGCCAAAGAAATAAAACGAAACCAAAAAGCCCTGCACCCACCGCAAATATAACCATCAACACCCAAACCCAACAACTTCAGTGCCGTTAGCAAGAATAGCTTTTTGTAATAAATGGCTTCTCTGGATCATCAAGGATAGAAATTAAAATGTAGAATCAAGCCACTCGGCTACTGGACAGAGAATCACTAATGGCCACACTGATGATCACACGGCATTTCCTTAGCATGGTTACAGGCTGGGAGGTGGACAAACCCAAAAAACATGAGCGGGCTCTTCAAAACAGTAGGGTATTTTCTCTGTGAAAATTTACCCTTCTGAAACCAGGCTCTGATCACCTGATGGAACTGTGGGTGTCCCTGTTTGTTGCAGGGGATTTGAACCAGATGGCCTTTAAGGGTCCCTTCCAACTCAAACAGCTCTATGATTCCATGATTTTATGACTCTGTGGAGTCTCAACTTTTAGACAACCATCTGCCTCTGCAGCAAGTTGCTGGGAGTGAGACTTAGAGAGTTCCCACATCATCCCACATACTCATATGTGTGTTTGCAGACATGCATGTGTCCATATACACATACATATATTCTAAAGATAACATTTTAGCAAGACGCACTTAAGTAGTGTTCTCATCTTGTTCAGGCCAAAACATGCACCGTAACAACCCAGAGTCATTATGAATCAGCTTAAATCCCTTGTCTGACAGCAATGGATGCTTCCAGCCTTCTTGAAAATTCGTAGATCCTCCTGGAGGTAATTGTAGATTTGAGTTTGAATGTTTGTGAAGAGTTTGTTCTCCTTGAGGACAAGGCAAACCGCGTCCTGAGCAACATTAGCAGGATTGTGGCAAGCAAATAAAGGGAAATTAGTTTTCTCTCTGGTCATTGTTGGTGTGGACAAACATTACTTCCTGTGGCTGTTTTGGGTCTTGTGAATGGGTTTGTGGTCATTTCAAGACAGACAGGCAGAAGACAGAGAGAAGCCAGTTCATGGTGAAGAAGAGAGACCTGAGTTACCTGGCTCACAAGGAAAGGTGAAGAGAGTTGTGTTGGGTGATCCAGGTGAAAGTGAAGAGATTTGAGTTGGGTTATCCAGCTGAAAGTGAAGAGATTTGAGTTGGGTTATCCAGGTGAAGAGGGATTTGAAGGAAGGTCTAATTGCAGAATCACAGAATTGCAGGAGTTGCAGGGGATCTCTGACAAGGGGCAACAGACAAAAGCTGCTGATTGGGAGGTTCAGTTTGGGTATCAGCAAAAATTCAGCTTTGTGACAGTACTACAGGTATGGAGTCATGCTACCTCTATGACACTCAAAGCCTTGTGTTTGACCATAACAAGCCTCCCTTGACTGCTCATAGATAGGGCTGGTTGGAGAACCTGCGCTCCTTGGAGGTCATCATAGCTTCCCTTAATATTAATCTTCTTGCAACAATGTCCAGTGGACTGTCTGTAGCTGCCAGTAGCCAGCATTTCAGGAGAAAAATGATGACATGTTGCTTCTCTGCTTCTTGGTGTGGCTTTTCTTGGAGAAGAGCTGGAAAAACTGACTGCCGCAGTGAGCATCAAATGATTTTGGCCATTATCTTCTGAATTAAATTCAGCAGGTATTTGCTGATGCTCACACTGCTGGAGGTGGAGGCACTTTTTTCTCTGCAAGGTAAGGTAGCTTTTAGCATTTTTCCTTTGCTGTTGAATACAGCACTTTACGAAGGCTGTTGAATCATAGAATCATAGAATCATTAAGGTTGGAAAAGACCTCTCAGATTTTCTAATCCAACCATTCACCTGCCACCAGTATTGTCCACTAAACCACGTCTCTAAGTGCCACATCTCCATGTGTCTTGATCACCTCCAACACCTCCCTGGGCAGCCCATTCCAGTGCCCAACCACTCTTTCAGAGATGTTTCTCTTAATATCCAACCTGATTCTCCCCTGGTGCAACTTGAGGCCATTCCCACTCAATACATGATGAGAAAAAGTTCAGGAAAGTTCAAACACATGATTGCCCTTACCACAATTAGCCATAAAAATTCAGATGGATTAATGTCTTTTGGGACACGTACTCCACTGGACTGCTCCCCTAGGATTGACTTGGGAGAGGAATCATTTCCATCTGAGCACAACGTTGGGTTTCTTCTAGAGTGAGATCCATCCCACTTGCACCCTCCTTCCATGTAAGACAGACTGCCCAGTGGGGTGGTGGAGTCACTGTTCATGGAGGTGTTCAAGAAACGTAGGGATGCCTCACTGAGGGATGTGGTCTAGAGTGGTCACAGGCATGGGCTGTGGTTGGACTTGATCTTAGTGGCCTTTCCAAACGTAATGATTCTGTGATTCTGTGAGATGGCTCCTGTCCACAAACCCTCACCCACTCTTCTGAGACAACCACTTGTACCAATTCTTTGCCATGTAGGAAAAAATCCTGATCGTCTCCATGAGATCCTCATGGAAATATTAGATGAGAAAGAACAAAACTTTGGATGCCAGGAGACAATTTATCCAGGATGTTCTGTGCTAAAGTTGAGACATTTCATGAGCATTTGTGTAACAACAAGTGATAGGTGGAGACAGTTGTTTGCTTGGATCCCTGGCACATACAGAAAAGTTATTTCTTGGAAAATATCTTTAGCTGCTGACAGCAATGCACTGGTTCAGTAGAGCAGCAGATTGTCTCTGTTTGGAAAGCGGGAACATCACTCCCAGCACTTGCTAAGACATTTGCAAAACGAGCCTGCTCATCTCTATAAACTGAGCTTTGAAGTGTGTTTTGGCTACAGTATGAATCAGATGCATGGGATGCGAGTGCCAGCAAAGGAGATGAAGCTTACATTCTCTAAAGGGTGACTGTGGCAACTGACTTACTGTTGAAAAAGGGGAAAAGAAAAAAGAAAATAAGATGATGTGAGCTATTTTTGCTGCCTCCAGCATGGAAGGTCAGCAGGCAGTTTCAGAGCAATCTTTGTTATTTGTTGTTTGGGGCCCAGCTCTGTCTCTGGTCATTTTTTTTCTTCTTGGTTAGTGCTCCGTGACTGATGAGGATCTCAGTAAAACACAAATTGATTTGCTTGGTTTTCATGGTCACCTCTGGACTGTAATTATTCAGGCAGGAAAAATTAATTAGTCCAGTGTGGGCCGACTGCTGCTCTCCATGCACTGCTGAATCTTAATTGGAGAGCTCCAGAGAAAGGTGCTGATTCACAGCATTGCACGATAGGGTGGGGATTTTTCCAGAGAAAGAGGGTGGAGGGGCAAAGGGGGATGAAGGTCGAGATGAGGTGTGTTGTGTATTCCAACATGAAGTGCTGTGCTGCTTAGCTGCGATAATGAGCCATTAAATCTGCTTGCCTCTTTCTAACAACTACTAAAATTGAAAGGGTATGTCTTATGTCATGTGAGTATATCCACAGATCCTAGAACTGTAGGACCATAGAATCATTGAGGTTGGGAAAGACCTCTAAGATCATTCAGTCCAATCCTAACCCATCTCCACCATGCCCACTCAGTGCCACATCTCCACAGTTCCTGAACACCTCCAGGGCCAGTGACTCCCTCTTCTCCCTGGGCAGCCCATTCCAGTGCATTACCACTATTTTGGAGAAGAAATCTTCCCTAATATCCAACTTGAACCTCCCATGGTGCAACTTGAGGCCATTCCCTCTCATCTTTTGAGGGTATGCAGTATTCAATAGGAAAAATTGAGAGAGTTGAGCAGGCTTTTCTCAGCAGATCAGCCCTATTCATGTACTTGATAAGTAAATGAAGTTAGTTTTCTTTGCACTCTAACCCTATTTGCCAGATAGAAGGAAAGGGATTAGTCGTAGTTAGTTATCCACAACACATCTGAACTACAAACATACTGCATTAGAAGGAAGGCCAAGACTACCTCTGGATGCCAGTTCCAATGACTGCAGTTCAAAACTCCACCAAAGCCTCAGAGCTTATGATTTCTTGCTGCTGCTATTTTCATCTAACAAATTTCACCACATCTTCTTCCTTTGTCCACTCCATTTGAGAGTGGACAGTCATGAGGACACTTATAATGCAGAACAACCCTGACAACACGGGGAAATGCACTGAAGAAACTCAGCACAGTCTGATAGAAACTGATGCAACATATTGTGCCTCCTAGGTAAGGATAAATATTCCAGCAAGTATTGGGCAGGAAAAGTCTAACTTGGCAATAATGCTGTAGAAGATGACTGGGAGGCAATAATGGATCATGAGGCAAATGTGAGTCAGGCATAACACACTACTGTTGAAAGAGAAAAGAGGAATATATATGTATACATATTTATATGTATATAACTACCATTCTTTAAGCATGTGCAGTAAATGTTTTCTTGCACTCAGAACTGGCAGGGTCACTGTGGGAGTGCTGCTGCCAGTGTAGGAAATCACGTTTCAAGAAAGAGGTAGATGAATTGGACAGAAGGAGAAACGGATTTGAGACATTTGTCCAGGAGAAAAGCTGATATGGGGACATATGAAAAGAATGAGGGAGTAAATTTGTTTTTCTCTCTCTTGTGAATTGGGTAGAAACTACCAGCTTTAATTTTCCTGACTTGATTTAGGCCACATCACCAGGGAGACAACGGACTATTTTGAAGAACGCATATGACAGACTTCTATCAGCTGTGATAAATGTGTTACTCCTCTCCTATAGAGGTGCAGCAATGGACTGGGGGACTCCACAAATTCCTTTTCAGGCTGATTTCGTGTGCTTTCAGGATGGGTTTCTAGCTTGTAGGTTCAAGTGATGAACCCCAGGGCCTGCTTTGAGCTTGGTTCTTTCTAAGTATTTATTGGATTGGTGCTAGCTTTTGCCAGTGACCTTCAGCTTTATTCCTGTTCTACAGGACAATTTTCCAGGCAGGCTGGAGCTACTGGGGCATCATCCCCATATTCAAACCATTTTCTTGTGGAGGTGGGTGCCTCAGTATTCCATCTGACAGAGACGTGCCCCTTTTCTATGTCATCATGACGCCTTTCAGCCACCATGCTGACCTCAGTTCTGCATAGGCTTGAGTGAGTATCTGGAACTTTTGTATTAAAAGTTCTTTTTATTCTGTATCATTTGTGCAAAATGAAACTTCACTGGAGGAAAAAAAAAGTCATTCTCATTTAAATACCCAAGTTTTCAGAAACTTACTAGTATCTAAAACTGATATTTTAATCATACAGTTACTAAGCATCTATCAACTCATTTAACCAATAACTGCTGTGTTTGTTGAGCATCTCAGCCCACTGTTGAGATTCTCTAAGAATGTGCCTCTGCCTTCTATTACCAAATATCACTTCCCCCAAACCATTTCAATCAACAGAGTTATCTAATTCTTCTGTCAGCCTTGGTAGTACCTCCTAACTTTATGTCACCTGCAAATCTCAAAGTTAATTCCTAATTTTTAGTCTTAGTCACCATGACCATACTGAGCCCATCCAGCTTTGAAGTCAGATCTTTGAGTCTCCATACGCCCCTTCCAGCCTACATTTCTCCATGAGTCTATACTTCTTTAGCAGCTGTGGTTTCAGAACTGTTTCTGAGCATCACCACAGGTAATGCTTCCTTTTCTGGTAATTCTCTCTTCAGCATGAACTGTTGCAAACTCACTTTGTTCATTTTCATCTCCAGATGACTAACATCTCAGAAGCTCACAGAAAGTGAGACTGATTCAGTTCATGCATATCTCTTGTGCAAGGGAGCACTGATTTTGCAAAACAAAGCTAATAAGTTCTTCTGAAACAATTCAGACTTGATAAATTACCTTGTAAATTACACATTTTTCCTACTTTTCTGGTCTTAGCTCTTCTTGCCAAAAACCGTTGTGTATTGTTGATGTCAAACTAACAGGCCTGCACTTGTCTGGATCACTCTTTATCCTCTTCCGGACAGATGAATTACGTCTGTTATGCTTTCTTTCTGAGGACTAACCATGATTTGCATAATTATACTTTACACTTCATACATTGTCCCTGCTTGACTTTTTGTTCTGTTCCCCCTGGTTTCTGTGGCTTAAGTACTATTTACTCTTGTTGTTTGATTTCCTATGTGAAATAGGTTCCCAGTTCTTCTTACTTTATTTTTAGACTTTGCTATCTCTGAGATATACCTCTTTTCACTGCTCTCTCCCTTTTGAATTTTGAATTTTAAGTAACCGTGCCTTCTCCGCACTCAAATCCCAGAGCTGCTTAGTCAGACTCAATAATTCATATCTTTAGATTTTAAAGTTTGATTTTCTAAGCCTCCAAGCCTTTATTCTAGACCTGGTTTTGTCCATCTTGAAATGTGAAATGAGAAAAGACAGCTCATAACACGTTATTCAAATTTTACTACATTAAAACCCATGCGGGAGCTAGGGCTAAAATGGTTTTATATTTTCCCACTTTTGTGAAGAAATCCATCATCTAAAGCATCCGAGCCAACATAAGTGGTAATTATCTTTCAATCCATTGCTGAAAGTTAAAGTCTTCCATAATTCCCATTATTGTTTAGGAGTTTAATGGCTGTAGAGAGATAATCACTACTGGGAGGAAGTCAGGGCCAAAGGGCAGGCTGGCAAGACTGCCTTTCTCTCAAGCAACCCACTTTGATTTGTATCAACCCACTTCTTTGCCATGCCACGGCATTTCATTTCTCTACCCCCCCTTCATGCTAGCATGAAGCACCATCTTACTCCGTCCATCTGCACTGGTTTCCAGCCTGTTTCCAGAACTGTTTCAGTTCTGATACATCACCGTCTCAAAGTTTGCCCAGCAGTTGGGTCTTCTTCTCATTGTCCTCCATCACTTTAAATAGATTGCACTGGATTCACTTTTTGGCATCGTCTCTAGCTCTGGTAGTCCAATATCTTCTCAGTCCATACAACCAGTCTTCAATAGAAGCAACTGGGCCTTGTTCCACCCCTGTATCATTCTGGAAATCAGCCATTCTCTCTGCTTAGAGAAGTGAATGGATTCCCTTCACCTTTTTGCAAAAGCACTGCAGTCTTTTGTGATCTTCTCAATCTTGTGATATGAGCTTTTCCTTCCAATGAAGGGTAGACATATGAATATTGTCAACAAATTAGAAACATGACAATGAAAATCACATTTTGACACGGAATGGATATAAAAAAATGTTCACCTTTTCCAGTGACAATTAGGAAAAAAAAATCTTAGCCTAAAATATAGAAATTGTGGCCATGGAATTAGAAGAAGTATTATATTTCCAAAGCTAGAATGTTTTCCATTCACTCGGTGGAGCAGGCAGAGCACTGGAAACCTGTACGGGTTCAGCTCGTGGTTGATACCCGGTATGACCTGTAGGAAGCTCTGCTTATCTCTGCCCCTCTGTTTCTCCTTCCATTCTGTCTTGTCTGTTCATATCATTAGCTCTCAAATTGCTCCTGATATGTGTATGCACAGCACCCAGCACAACTTTGTTCCGGGCTCCAGTGGGACCTTTAGGCATTACCATCCTACGAACAAATAACAATGATAGTGAGTGTAATTACAATCATCAAACCACTCCAGCTCTGCATCATTAGCCATGCCCTGAGCTAAATAACTTTTTAATCAGTCTGATATGTCATCTGTGGCTTTCTTCACTGTCACTGGCAATCCAGCAAACTCTGCCCTTCATGTTTCTTGATTAGACAGAGGGTTCTCAATGGCAGGCGTCCATTTCTCTGTGCAGGAAGCAGTGAGACCTTTCATCTTTTCACAGAATATTGCTCCACGGTGTTATGTATTAAGCTGATATCCAAGCATCGTGGCTCACAGCACGTCTTCAGATACAAAACAGTAAAAAAAAAAAAAAAAAGTTAGTGTGAAGGATAAAGTATAGGAAACACTTCACTCAGTAGCATAAGACAAACTCCAAGAAGCATTTATCATAGAATCATAGAATCATAGAATGGCCTGGGTTGAAAAGGACCACAGTGATCATCCAGTTCCAACCCCCTGCTGTGTGCAGGGTCGCCAACCAGCAGACCAGGCTGCCCAGAGCCACATCCAGCCTGGCCTTGAATGCCTGCAGGGATGGGGCATCCACAGCCTCCTTGGGCAACCTGTTCAGTGCGTCAGTGTGAAAAACTTCCTCCTAATATCCAACCTAAACCTCCCCTGTCTCAGTTTAAAACCATTCCCCCTTGTCCTATCTCTGTCTACCCTCGTAAACAGCCGTTCCCCCTCCTGTTTATACGCTCCCTTCAAGTACTGGAAGGCCACAATGAGGTCTCTGTGGAGCCTTCTCTTCTCCAAGCTGACCAACCCCAGTTCCCTCAACCTTTCCTCATAGGAGAGGTGTTCCAGCCCCCTGATCATGTTCGTGGCCCTCCTCTGGACCCGCTCCAAGAGCTCCACGTCTTTCCTGTACTGGGGGCCCTCCAAATCTCCTTTCTTCCAGAAGGGTTGTAGTTTTCTCAGAGACTAGAATATTGGTAAAGTCCTCCAGGACAAGAGTACTGGCCACAGAATCACAAAGACCACAGTGAGTGTGGTAGGAACAAGCTCTTGATGACAGAAGGGGAAGTGAGAAGGTATTTCAGCCCACTGGGCCACCAGTGAAGGCTTCACACCAACAAGTCACGGGTGCCATCCTTTCAAGATATCCGTTCCTTCTCCTTATTTCTCAGATGGCTCCATCCAGAATGGGGTTGTTTGTTGAGGGTTTAGAGATTGCAGCAATCCAGAAGGCTGTGGTATCTGCAGAACAGACTAGGAAAATGTGAAACAATCTCTTTTATTCTCTGTGTGTGTTTAAGAGGAGTTTCTTCAGAGTTTTTGTTTTTGGAAGAAGACCAAGAAAATCCACCTGAAAGCTACAGACAGTTCAAAGCCCTGTCACAGGAGACATCTGGAAGAATGGCATTTCCTGTATTTTAAATTCATGTTTTGGACTGACAATATAATTAACATATTTTTAATATTTAATCAAGGACTATAAAAAAACAACTCTGGCTCCCTGAGAGATATTTTTCCTATATCTGCTGCTCTATGGGGAAAAAAAAAAAAAGCAAAACAAAAAACTTCCATTAGATTTCTTGCAGTATCTTGCAGTGAACCAGTTATTAATCCAATGAATCATTTTCCTTTACCATATACCTATTTATTTTCCTCAACAGTCTTTTATGAAGAGCCTTATCAGAAGCACTGCAACAATTCAAGCAAATTGCATGCACTTGGGTCGTCTTGCTCTTTGATTTTATTAACTTTTTCAGGTTAACAAGACATACTTTTCCCTTCAGAAACCACGATGGTTTGACACAATCAAGCTACACTGCATTCATCTAAATGCTGAATTATTTGGTTCTTAATTAGACTGTTTCTCTGAGACCAGAGCTCCCGACTCCAGTGGGCAATTTTCTGATCTTCTCAGTAATTGTTATTAGTACAGATATAAGGACTGATGTAAAGTCCACTGCAAACATTGGAAAAACAGCCTCAGGAACCCCTGCACAGAAATCCGGCTTTTGTAAGATCCTTCATGTAGACTGGATGATGGCTCTTAACATGTTCTTCCCCTCCTTATCTCCAGCTGCTGCTTTTGTTAGCACACATCGTCACGCAAAGTCATACAAAGAATGACTTTCAAGTCATATTTTTCAAAATGAATGGGGCTGGTGGGACTACAGTACCGAAGAAGATTGATGGACCAAACCCATGGCATGCTCAACTGCTCCATGGATGAGATCTGTCTTTTTCTATCCAATGTTCTCTGGTAGACTTCATGTCCTACATAGGGCGTAAGGAGAGGAAGCAGCCAATGGCCTTAGAAACAAAGCATAAAAAATAACTTCCAATAGTTGGACGTTGAATGAGAGAATCATTAAGGTTGGAAAGGCCACTAAGACTATCCAGTCCAACCATCAGCTCATCATGGCTACACCACTAAACCACGCCACTCAGTGTGAATGCGACTTGGATTGGAGCTCCAAGGACTGCATCTAGAGATGTCTTTTATGTTTACCACACAGCTGTGGGGATGGCTCCACTGGTTTTGTGCTGGTTTTTTCATGTTCTGCAACGATCTCTCAAGATGATCCCTTTGTTGGGCAGAAAGGAGGAGATGTGATCCAGAAACACAGTAAGTACAAGGAGTACTCCATTCTTCCACCAGCTGGAAGCACTCACTGTTCTCAGTTGAATTGGTTTTAAGGATTGGGAAAGGCAGCATTCTCTGAAAGAGTGGTCAGGCCCTGGCACAGGCTGCCCAGGAGGGTGGTGGAGTCACCATCACTGGAGGTGTTCAAGGAATGTGGAGATGTGGCACTGAGGGACATGGTCAGTGGGCAATACTGATGGAAGGTGGATGGTTGGACTGGATGATCTCAGAGGTCTTTTCCAATCTTGATGATTCTATAATTCTATGATTGCTGGACTCGTGTTTTCTCCACCCCTTTTCCTTTGTTTTATGTTCTTTAACTCCTGCCCATTTCTCAATTTTATGAGTTTTCTTTTTCCCTTTGTCTTCTCTCACCCAGCACTGACTTTATTGTTACGTGTGCATATCCAGACTAAGCAGCTTTCTCCATTCCCTCTATTTCTTCCCTGTGTCTCGCCTCCCTTCCCTGCAGCTGGACAACACTGCCTTGATCAGTGAAGTGGCAACATGTCCCTCACACCATAAACTGATGAAATTACAGCTATAGCTATGGAGCACAGCTGCAGACCAACAGCAGACCACCAATCACTCACATTTCTAAACTGCTTGTCGCAGTTCTTCAGCGTGTAGCTGTGATGCTGCCTAGAGCAATCTCATCTCTCAGGCATCCATCCATTTCTTCTCTTCCCAGACCCTCAAGGTATCCCAGTCAAACCTCCCCCCAACATCTTGCCCCATCTGTCTGCCCCACATTCCTCCTTCCTCAGGGCCCATCTTTTCTTTTTAGCAATACTAGCTCCCACTGCTTGACTCCCCACCTCCCAGTTGGCTACGCCTGAACTACTGGAAAAAGAAAAGATATAAATAAGAGGCAGTGAATATCTAAAAATCTCTAAAAAAGCAGGCATTTAAAAGAATAGATAAATGGAGTTGAGATCAGCACGGAGAAATCCACAGATGCAATGAATAGAGTTGAGAAGATTTTCAAGTACATTAGAAGCAGAAATTCCAGTAATGACAGAGATCTGATACAAGGTGAGTATTGCTTCACTGAGAAATAAAGATGCAAAAAGCAGGTATGTGCTTCTGTTTTGTTGTGTATTTGGGAAAAACAGATTAATGAACACTGTATGGTCAATTAGGTGATTTCTTTGTTGTTGGTAAAGGGAATCGTGAGCACGTAATGGACTCTATTAGGGAAGTGATTTTGAATGATCAGCCTAGGGGGTAGAAAAATTTACAACATGTGATATCACTAAAATCAAAATGATATTTATGGATTCAAAGCCATTAGGCATTTCAAAGTCTACTTATCCAATAAAGAATGTGTTAGAGTTTCTGCTGAACGTAATGCATGGCTCAGTTCCAGGACCAGAGGTCCAGCATTACAGTTAAGACTGCTGTGGGTGAAACACAAGTTGAAGTGGTAATGATGTAATGATGATAAGACCCTCACAGAAAGCAGCATTTGGCAAAGAAAGCCTAGTAAAAACATTCTTTTTGATGTAGGAAGACTTACATATCTGGTAAAACAGAGTGGACACACACAGGGGAAACAGCTTTCCTCCCCTCCCAGGGTCAACTTTGCCCCAAGCACATCTTCCACCTGTTGTTATCTCTGCAGGTTATGCTCCATCCATTCACTGGGGAAATGTGCAGTAGAGGAGGGGGCTCCTCTCTGCCCCTCCTTTCCTCTTACGTTTGCTCTGCTGTGGATCCACCACAGACTGCAGTCCTTGTCAAGAATATTCATCTATTCTGGCAAAAGTCCTCCAAATCTTGCAAGGAATATCTGTTCTACAATGAAGCACTTCCTTTTCCTCCTCCTCTGACTCCGACAGTTCCCTCCATTGTTCCTCCTTTTGTTCTCTCCTTCCAATATTTTCTGCCCTTTCTTAAACCTGTTTCGACAAGAGGCTTATGGTCTGAGTTTTGGTCTATGGTGAGGCTGTCACTGTGTCCAGCACAGGGCAGTCCCTGAAGTTTTCCCTCAGAGGGCACTCCTGCACCACCCCCTTGCTGCAAAAGTGTTGATGTAAATACTCACCATGTCTTTCAAAACAGAGATTTGAAGATCAGAGTGGAAAAAGCATTCCTTTACATGCTTCTGCAGTACAGCCTCAGAATAATAGATTCATAGAACATCCTGAGCAGGAAGGGACCACAGTTATCATCAAGTCCAGTGGGCACAGAGACCATAAGGGTGTTCTTGGGTCATTGGTTTGGGTCCCATTCACAATTTTTCCCAAGTCCAGTTCTTAGAATCATGGAATCATAGAATCATTTGAGTTGGAAGGGACCCTTAAGGGTCAATGAATCCAACCCCCCTGCAATGAACAGGAACACCCACAGCTCTATCAAATGCTCAGAGCCCCATCCAGCCTGAGCTTGGGTGCCTCCAGGGCACTCACCAGCTCTCTGAGCAACCTGTGCCAGTGCCTCACCACCCTTATTGTAAAAAACTTCTTCATATCCAATCTAAATCTCCCCTCTTTTAGTATGAAACCATTTCCCCTTGTCCTAGCACAACAGACCCTGATAAAGAGTCTGTCCCCCTCTTGCATACTCAGCCATCCTTTGTAAAGCCTATAGTAAAGCTAGGTCATGACATGAATTTAAAGTATAACGTGATTCGGATCCATCTGTTGTTCCCTACTTCTCCTTGTATCACACGGAGCATCAACAAAGACTGACAACTTCCAGGTGCAATGAGATAATTTTCTCTGCAGTAGCTCTTGTGCTGCCACTGTCCCGAAATAAGCAGTGCCATTCCCTTCTCCCCAGGCTGGTCCTTCCCCACCAAACTTAGGCACCATCTACGAAAACAAAAAAAGAGCCAGCCAAAGCCCAGCAATGGTGCAGACTGTGGGAAGCCCGTGTTCAAATCCCTATTTTCCCTGAGGCTCTGAACCTGTATTCTACCACAAGCCGTCTGCTGCCATATGGCTGAGAGGAGGGAGAGAGAACATCTCTCTTGCTCTTCCCATTTATTGTTGGCATACAATGCTGTCGTTATAAAGCCTCAATCAGTGAGATACAGAGAGGGCTCCTCTCACGCTGTCTCTATGCCCTAAGGGGAGCAGCTCCAATTCAGTAGTTGCCTCACCACAAAATCATGGGTAATCTGCAGTTTCAAAGTGTTGTGGATCTGTCCCTTCAGACAGGTGAGGAGTCTGCTCCATCACCCAATATAAACCAGTGCTCTGCTAAGCTAGTGAGTGAGCAAGAGTGAAACCCTCTGCTAGAGAACTTAACACTTCAGATCAGCCCTACACTTGCAGAAGGATCCTGACACAAAGAAGCACAGAGACCTTCTAATTCCTGTATTCCTATATCCACTCATCATGCAACAGTCCTGCCATCTTTAGACCAACATCCTTACCCAAACCTGGTGCAGCTATGGATACTCCGACCATGGCCAGGCTCTGGATGGAAGGTGGAGATGGAGAGAGGTACCAGAGACCAGCTCATATGGACTATATCCATACCATCTGCATGACCTCATAGTATCATAGAATCATTAAGGTTGGAAAAGACCTCTAAGAAAGTCCAACTCCTTTCAGTGGGAGCTTGCATGGTATAAAAACAGTATCCCATGATGGAAAGACAAAGCTTGTGGGAATGATTAGAACTCCAGTCCTCCAGCACTCTGACCCCTGAGATTTGGGCACCATTTACAAAATGAGCAAAAGGGATCTGTCTTTGCCCTGATACGAAGGAAATCACTGCCCCTGAAAATCTGATTACTATGCTTTGATGACTTCATCACAGTATTTGTACTGCTTTGTATGCAAGAAACGGGAAAGAGTCTCTGCTCTGGCCTGCCCCAGGCACACTGTGATCTGGTGGCAGAGCACAACCATGCCAGCATGCAGGAAAACTGCACGATCCCCATAGTGCATGGATGCAACGTGCGTTTCCATGCACACACCCTGACGCCAGCAGGAGGTCAGCCTCCAGCTCAGCTCTCTCTCTGTTCCTTGATTTTGCTTTAATGGCTCCTCTGAGACGCTGCCTCGCTGCTGTGAGTTTATGAATGTGACATATCATTCAATATCATCTACCATAAGCCACTCTGTTACCATAGCAACTGCCTCCTTAGCCTGCTTCCTGGGGCTCCTCGGGTCTGCTTGATATTCACCTTGACACCTTTGGTGAAGGCCTGGGGGAGCACACAAAGTGTGAAAACACCTGGCACCTACTGGGCAAAGTAAGTCCTCCCCACTGGCTGCGCACATGGCACCACCTGCAAGACAGGGCTCTCACCCCTCTGACTAAAGATGTCTGATAAAGACAAAGAATTAGGCTTAATGGCAGGTGAGATGCCTAATCAGACAAATTTTCAAGAGATGTAGTGATAATGGTGAATAAATTTGTTCCCAGCCATTACCCAGCCTTTTGTGAAAACTATCATTGACTGCATTATGGGCTCTTCTGCTCCATCCCAGCACATCAGCTGTCTCTCCAGCACACCCACCTATGGGCAATTTTGGTTTGCCCGTTCTGTGATTATTCTGGAAGGAAGAAGAGTTTGTGCTGCTAGAAACATCTTTTCCTGAAAGGATCTCATCTGATCTCCTGTTTACCCTTCACTCAATATTCAATTAGATGGGAGGCCTTCAAAGAAAGGTAGCAAACTGCACAGAATGTACAGCAGGTCACAGCAGCAGTGGGATCCTGCTAGCTTCTGCAGCAAGAGAATGGGTGGGAGAGGAAAATTGTAAGCTACGTGTCTAGGAGCTGGGGATGTCCTGTGCTGTCCCTATAGCCTTAAGCTCCTCCTGCGATGTTTGTGCTCCTGTAAAGGCTTTCAGCCAGCTAGGAAATAATCAAAGAAAGGTGGTGGGTTTTTGTTTGTTTGTTTTTTATCAGGCAATCTATTTGAACCTATCACGCTCTCATTAGGAAGATGTCTTAGGGCAGGAGAGTCTCCTTTGCACCTTAGCTGTGTCTGCTCAACCAGTGGGGGAGAGGCCAGGTTCAAACCTGTTTCCCAGCTTGGGAGATAGCAATGCTGGCTTTTACGCATATTTCACTTATCCCAAGAGTTCGTTCCTTTGCCAGTGAACTGCAAATTCCCAAGCCCAAAGCAGTAACAAGGGGACTTGGTGGGCCAGACCCATGACAAGGACCCACAGGGCCCAGTTCTGCCTTCTGGTTCCCGTGTCTCTACCTCCACTCGCTATTTACGTGACACTAGGCAACCAATGGGCAACAAAGAGAAACAAGCCACATTTTCCCCCAGTTCCTAGCTGAGATCAGTGGTGAGAAGGTCACACAGTCTGGCCACATCTTGCCTGTTCTCTATTTGTACCTATGTATTCTACACTCCAGGAATGCCATGGCAACCTTTACAGCAGAATGCTAGAATCATACAGTCATACAGCATCCCCCTTTGGAAGGGACCCATAAGGATCATTGAGTTCAACTCCTGAATCAAGTCCTACTCCTAAGAGTGTGAGTACTTCCCCTCACTTATCAGAGCAGCTTTTAGCTCTGGATCTGGGTATCCCAAAGAGCCTTTCTGGCTTTTCACAGGAGCGTGTTCTGCCCATTAGAAGATGGAGATGACACTGAAGCTGTCTCCTCCTCCAGGTGAACTTTAATGACTACTCAATACAAGCCCCAAAGTGGCTCTGAGCTCTATCAACAGAGAGATGCCACAAAGCAAGGGTCTAAATCCAGGCAAACATGATTTTTGCAACCAAAGGCGGGACTGGCAAAGCTGTTTGTTTCTTTGCTTCTTACATGGAGAATAGAAGGCCTAGATGGGGTGGGGAATTCCTGCTGTAATGTCTTGATATTTTGAAATAATTTGTGCACATCTGAGAACATTTAATCTTCTCTAATACCTAGAGATTATCAAGAGAAGTTGTCAGGCTTTATGGTAGAGACTGAATGGGGAAGGGAAGCAGGATGTTAATACTGAGATATCTTTCCTGTCTGGACTGGTTTAACCTGTGATAAGATGTAAGGTTAGGATGTATGTCGCAGTGCTTGATCTCAGTCCAAGACAAGTTTTGAGCAATTGCTCAAGGGCATGTTTGAGCAAACAGAACTGTTTTGGATTCAGGCCAGATTCTGGGACTGGGTTTGAAGAACCACAGTCTGTGTACCTACAGACAAGAGCAACAAAACGCTGGAGGAATTTTGTCATGGCAAGATGATCAGAAAAGGCAATAACCCCTTCCCTACTCTCTGCAAGTTTCTAGACACTCTTCTGTTCTCATTGCTCTCCATATAGCTAATCCATGTCAGGAACACCTGGGTACCACTCAGGGCAGGAATACAAGCAACGTTACATTTTGCAGGAAATATGCTGATCACCTGGCACTTTCACTTGGCTGTATTTGTATGAGAAATGACCATGAAAGGTTTGTGTTATCCTTACAGTGTTCTATAGGAAGCAACTCCTACCAATATAAGAATCCAATTCCATGCAAGGAACCAAAACCCTCCAGTTACACATATTCCAGGTGAGGTATATAGCTGAAACAAGTATAGAGAAGAGCTGTGAGGATGGTACCTGCATGGGCTAATGAGTGTGATCTGCCTTATTCCTTGTATTTTAGATTTATGCAGTCATGGAAGGATGGAAAAGCCTTCTGGGGACCTCTAGCCCACCCTCCTGATCCAAGGAGGCCTAAATTCAAAGTAAATTCAGATTGCTCATGGATTTGTGCAGTCAAGTTTTTAAATCTCCTAGGGCTGAGGTTTCTGACCAAGCCCTTGTTATACAACCCTCCTTAGTCATGTCAAACAAACCCATTTCCTCAATACCCCTCAGTATTTCAGAAACACTTCACTGGACTGTGCAGAGTTTGCTGACATCTTCATTAGACTGGAGTGCCCTCAAACTGTCCATAGTTCTCTAGGTGCAACTCCAAGAGTGCTGAGAAAGGGGCAGTGAGCCCCATCCCCATCCTGCCAGCTGTGCTCTTGCTCATACAGCCCCATTTGGGGTGTGGATGCTCTGAGTGGTGTACAAGGGAGAAAATTACAGACGGCTCAACAACAAGCTAAGGATGTATTCACAGAGCGTAAATACGTTTAGACTGGAAAGCAGAGGTGGTGCAAGGCACAGTGGAAGTAGGAGCCTGGGGAAAACTTTCAGTTTCAAGTTGAGAGTGAAGAGTGAAAAGCTAAAGAATAAGGATGGCAAATTCATAAGATGCCTGCCTGGAAGCTTGTGGCATCTTGGACAAGATGTCCTCATCTGGGTTGCCATGGACAGGTGGGAGGTGACAGGAATGACCAACAGGTACTCGATGTCTTCACACAAAACGCCATACCTGGTCTGGGCCAGATTACTCAACCTTTCAAACCAGGAGGCCCAGGATAGACCGAACCTGCGTGAGGTTCCTGTGGGCTCAGAATCTGTCTGTCCCAAATTCAGGAGATTTGGGGTTTGTTTTAGAAATTTCCTCTGAGCCCACGGCCAGACAAATGAAAAGGATATTTGATGGGGGACTGGGGCAGCTTTGGACAGTTTCCCAGTTGCAGATTTGAAAATCAGAGGTGGGGGGAAATAGTAGGAGAGTAAAAGAATCAAAGGAATATCTCCAAAGCTATATTAAAAAAAAAAGCATTTAATTCCTGTGCGTGCATTTCTCTTGGTGTGTTCCTTCCACTGCTTTGATAAGCAAGACACTAAAGAAACGTCGTGGAAGAAAGGAATAAATTTCCTTCCCTCCCCCAATAACCACCTTCCCTTTTCTGTTTTCCCCAAAATGAAAAGATTAAAAAAAAAAAAAAGGAAAGAAAGAAAAGAAAGTAAAAAAAAGCTGAAACTGTTTCTGTGATTTAACAAGGCCAAGGCCATTGTGGAATATATTAAAGAAACTGCAGAAACCAAGGGCTACCTTTGATGTAGAGCCTTTGAAAAACTAAAGCTGTGAGAAACAGCCCTGACCCACACATGTCCTGATGAAGGGAAGAATATGACTTGTCACACCGAAGACAGGTTTAGGTCTCTGTCTGTCAAAATCATGTGAAGGTGCCCTGTTCAAACATGGTTTTGCTGACACTTGGTGTTGAATTGGCTGTGTGTAAGGCCTGATTTAATCCAACCAGAGTCCTGGGGCAAACAGAATGTCAGAGCTGAGAAGTGAGAAAGAGAGGCTGGGGGAGGATTCTGCTTGGTGACCCCAAGGTGTGAGAGGAGCAGAGAGATGGACTAGCCATCTCTCCACAGCATGGCCAGGAAGAAGGATGAGTTTATTGTTGTGTGTAAGAGGCAAAGAAGTCCAAAAGAAACATGTATGGGAGCAAAGATGCTTACTGTTTTCAGCACCAAAGTGCTGAAAGTAAATCTCTTGTCTCCCATAAGGTATCCAGAGAGCACACCCACTGACCATGGCCATGCTTATGACAGGAGGTGGCTCAGAAACTGCAGGCAAGATGTCAGGATCAGATAAATACATTGTGCCCCTCAGATACTCCCGATGCCAGGTCAGAGGAAAAGGTTGTTTGTAGCCTGAGTGCAGTACTGAGGGGCACGGTGTGCATCACGTTAGTGGGTTCTCCAGCCGTTGTAATGGCGAGAGTAGGGCCGAAAGCACGGTGTGACCTAGGTGCGAGGCCAAGGTAAACATCAGCTGAGACAAAAATGCAGTGTTTCTGTCTGTCTCCCAAGGCTTCAAAGTTTTCCTCTTAAAGCTGAGGAGACCTGTCCTTATAGAAAAAGGTTTCCTTGCGGAAATTTGATGATCTATCTATCTATATTTAGCTAAAATAGATGTTTGAAGGAAGTACCACATTTCTTCAGAAAATTCCAGTGCTAATCAAAACATCAGAACAGGTTTTTTTGACTGAAGCATTTCATTTTTACAAATAAACCCACAAACAACTAATGCATCTGATAGCAGTAGAGGAAACTGAAGTAGAATGCAAGTACTGATAAAGGCGTCATTAGCTCTCATGAAGATTAGCATCAAGCCCAGTCAACTCTTCACTACAAAACCTTCAGGAAATGCACTGCTAATATGAGGAGAGTTAACAGAAGCAGCCTTAATTTAGACACGCCAGACAATGGTTTGTCTGCTTTGCACAGCTTGTAAAAAATCTGAGTGAGGACTCAAGTCAAGCAAAATGTTTCCCCAAATAATTCTCGAGGCATTTAACCACAAACCCCTTTCTGGAAGGATTAAATGCACTTGCTGGAAATGCTCCCTCCTCTCTGTAGGAGAAGCTGTCACAAATTTCTGCTGTGATGTGTCAGAGCAAAGAATCTTAGAATCATTCGAGTTGGAAGGTACCCTTAAAGGTCTTCTAGTCCAGCTCCCATTGGAGAAGATCTCAGAGACTCTATATCTTCTCTGATTCTGGCCCAGACCTTATGGGAGCAGCATAACTTATAGCTGGTGTGTCACAATCACCACATCGCCAAATGGCTGAAGTTGGAAGGGACCTCTGGAGGTGATCTTGTCCAGCTCCACACCTTACTCAAGCAGGACACCCAAAGGCAATTGCCTGGGATCATGTCCAGTGTATGAGTACTTCCAAGAATGGAGACTCTACAGCCTCTCTGGATAACTTGCAGTCTCCAGTTAAAAATCCAAAGCCCTCGTTGCTGGCAGAGAAAAACAATACATAGAAATGTCAAACTGCCATCTGCGATGAGGGGCATTTAAAGTGATGAACGAAGCACAGTGTGTTAGATTCACTGTGTAGGTACTTACAGCTGAGAGTAGCCCCTCATGAAGTCACAGGCACATTAATCCAATTGCAGTCAGCTCCAGGACTCTGTGTGTGACATCAGGGTCAGAGCTCCCAACTCACAGCTCAGTGCCATGAGCTGTGGGCTTTGGGTATCTGTTAGCACCAAGGTGATGGAGATAAGTGGAGATAACAGCAGGATTAAAATGAAACAGAAAGACACCCCCAGGAGTCTCAGCCCAGTGACAGGGAAGTTCGAAAGTTCAGGAGAATGCCTGAAAGTGAAATGTGTCAGAAAGTAAAGACCTTAATTACAGTGACCATTTCTAACCCTACTATTTCTAGTAGCTTAGCTGCTAAAATACCACACTGAGTAGAAGTCGGTGCTGATGACTGCAAGCTGGCTTTGCAACAAGGAAGCAAACAGGAGCACTGACAATCCAGATGCACTGTTGTACATCTCTGCAGCAAAAAAAAATCAAAACCATATTCATTCATTCTGATCTGAAAGCCTCCCTGAACCTACAGGTTTGCCACTAGAGGAAGAGCGTGTAGCAGGGTCTCTACATGCAAGTATTTCAGAGAAACACACACTGGTAGATTTCACTGGTAGATCAGGAACAGGAATCCACAAGGGAAATCTGTTGAGATAGCTGCCTGATTTGCAAGCACTTATGCAGACCTTCAGTGATGCCTCCAGCACTGACTTTAACTTACAGTTTGATTATCTCAGGCCCAGCAGAGCTGGAACCATTATTAAGAAGTTTGACTCATTTCTTGCACATGATTTGGGAGTTAGATCTGACTTCCATTATACTAACACTGTGAATTGTGTGTCCCCGTCAAGGAGCCAACACAACCAACCGGAGTTACCCTGATGAGTTGGTTCATTTTACAGCGAGGGTGGTGAGGCACTGCACAGGTTGCAGTGGTGGATCCCCATCCCTGCAGGCATCCAAGGTCAGGCTGGAGGGGCTCTGAGCACTGATGGAGCTCTGGGTGTCCCTGTGCTTTGCAGGGAGTTGGACCAGATGGCCTTTAAGGGTCCCTTCCAGTTCAGACGATTCTATGATTCTATAAGGAAAGAGCTTTGTGAACCAATTAATAACTTCCCATGGGATTATTTATTGCACATCTCTTCTTGCCATTCTTCTGTTAACTGCTTGTTCCAGGTCAGCCCCATTTACCAGAACATCTTTCTTGTAAAAGTGAGACCAAGGAAGTCATCTTTGGCATATTCAGACAATGCTGTCCTGAACTTTACCCGTGAAAAATAAATCACTTATGAGAAGTACCAATCTCTGCCCCAATCATGTAGAGGCCTGACCTTCCTGCTGTGCCATGGAAAGGTCAGCAGGGAGGTCTGACTGCTCATCAGTCTCTCCATTCACAGAAAGAAGTGGTGTTTCAGTAAGCACTAATTTTGATTACTAGTTTACAAACTACCAAAGGCTGAAGTCCAGCGCTAGAAAAATCTCTGTACCTCAGCAATCCTCCGCTGTGTTCCCCATGAGACCAGAGCTTCCCTCCATCCTTGCTTTCTTCGGTGCTTCTCAGGGGGAATGGGTGTGTTAGGCAGCTTCAGGCTCTACATACACACGTTGAATTATTCACGAGGTACCTTACACATCCTTGCTGAGTACCTTTTAGAGAGCATGCTTATAAATATGTTAACTCCTTACAGCTTTTAGACATCTGATACTGAATCCTTCCTCTTTTCTTTGCTCTTTAGGGCTCACTCATGCTAACATAAGTCAGGATAAAAATGAATTCCCTTAAAAAATAATTGTAAATGACCTAAGGCAACATGGGTTTAAATCTGCTGTCACAAGAAGACATCCCAGAATTATGTCATCCTACTGTCTACAGCACACCATTTATCCAACTACTTGCTCTGCTTTTGTTTTAGCCTCCTGCTTGCAAACATGCACTTGTAAATGGTTTCCTATGAGAAATGGCTTGATGAATTTGTTAGCTTAGAAGAAAGGTTTGCTGTATGAGCTCATTCCTGTCTAAATATTTTCACTTCACTCAGGCAGATTTTGTCAAACCATGCAGCATTTCTAAGCTGTGGATTGAATATCAGCGCTCACGCAGGGCAGGTATACAACCAGGATGAGACAGGCTCAATGCAAGAAGCAGATTCAGGCCTAAGAAAGTACTTATAATTAAACGGAGATTACAAAGGGTCCATACAAGCAGAAGGGTATCTACAATTAAAACTATTCATGAGTACTTGTGAAAAGACAAAGTACAATTACAGTGAACCAGAAAGGAAGCAGGAGGAGTAGAAGAACCAGGAAACAGTAGAAATTTGGATGAGTTGAGTAGAGTTTGTTGGTTGCACTAGATGATCTTAGTGGTCTTCCCAACCTTAAATGACTCTATGAGTCCGCTGGTAAATAGAACTGCAATGACATCCACTGGTGTCTTTACAGAGCTGTTAAAGTTCACACAGGTTTCAAGCTGACCTACGGTCTTCAATAACCTACTTGGATGGTAATTCAGATCATGTCAAAATGCTTGCAACCAGCTCCTCTAAGCTGTCTAGGAAGCAAGAAGAAAAGTAGCCCACACCTGACCAACCAGTTGGTCCATTTGAATTAAGCTACAGGTTGGATGCAGTTCCTTTCTCAGGACAGAGCTCATTATTGCAGTACACAGTTACTATTTTTATCCTGTTTTCTGCTTCAAGTCATTGTATTGAGGCTCTATGATAACAGCTGAATTTGATCTATTGACCATTCTCCTTCTACCCTGAAGGGGTCCATTCTTCCTGCTGCAGCAGCTCACCATGTTAATTTTCACTCTGGAGGGAACTGTATCCTCTCTTTTCACTGGTTCTGAGTCAAAGGATCAAGATTTTGTGGTGGGAACTCGTTTAAATGAATGAATTTACATCCCTATTGCTTTTTCCTCTGGTCTTGCTGGACCATCTTGGCTGGCTCTGCAGTGTTGTTCCTGAGAGAAGTATTTCAAATCACAGAGCATATATGTCAGTGAGAGAGGTGGAAGTGGAGTTTCATAGAATCACTGAATCATTCGAGTTGGAAGGTTCTTAAAGTTCATCTCGTTCAACTCCCCTGCAATGAACAGGGACATCTACAGCTCTATCAGGTGCTCAGGTTGCTATATCAGCGTATTCTGTCCTAAAAATGCAGTTCCCATTTCCTTTAGGCCAAGCTGTCAGCACAGATCTCTGAGTGACAGGTAAAACTGGTGCTTTCTCATATCCAGAGGTACAGATTAGCATGAAGACAAATGTCACCAGTACCTCTCTTGTAAAGTAGAGTAGCATCTGCTGACAGACTATGGACAACATCATTGTATGCCAAAGACAACATTACCCTGGCTTTTAAAAACAGGTATTTTTGTGCTGAAGCATGAAGGAGAGGCATTTAAGGAGAGATTCACTGCACAGAGATGCAGCTAGAACTAAAATGATTGACAGTCTCTGATTAACTCTCTTCCAGCCTTCTCAATGATCTTCATCCTTTTCACATTTGTGGGAAGTTTTAGAGGCAAGGGCCTGATGGATTTCATAGGACTCAGCCGTTCACAATGTTATCATGCTCCATGAGGTGTGTGTTCTACATCCTAGTCAGCTTCTTTCTCATTAGCAGAGCATTGTGTATCTTCTTCCAGCTTCTAGCAATGGTGGAGGGCGTAATCAGTGACGATCTCATGAATGTATTTCACCTGCCAGCATCTCAGGATGGACGGAATACCTCTTGCCATGCAGCACAGAGACTGCTGACCATAGTGTTCAACCAGGAATCAGCTTATTCTCCTTAGCTTTAATTAGGGGAATATTGCTGTACTCTGATTGGTCTCTGCTGTTGTATGCCTGTTGTACACAGAAGTTTGTACTCTGGAGAAGGTAAGGCATGGCTAAAGCCTCAGGCATGACATGTGGGTAAAACACAATAGTTTGCACCAGTACAATGCTAAACTACACTGATTTCTGGATTCCATCTGGCCTTGAAGCATGTGATGGTCTGAAGGAAAGTAGAGGAGAGCAGGAACCAAACCTTGATCTGACCAGTAATTTAACCATATTGCTGCTGATGATTTTTCCTACCATCCAACAGGTCCCACACCCTTTCTGTATTACTAAAACAAAGGCAGAACGTGTAGGACTGTGCAGGAAGGAGGGTCCCAAGAACAAATCTTCTCCAACGACAGACACTGAGAATGCAGCTAACACTGTGAGGGACATGGTTAGTGGTCATGGTGGGGATGGGGTGGGGTCGGACTAGGTGATCTTAGTGGTCTTTTCCAACCTTAATGACTCTATGATTCTATGATTAAAGGCAAACCGCTAGTGCTTGTTGACTTGGGGTGAGTAGACAAAGCTCTCTGGAAAGGAGAAGCACTGCAAATGCTTTGAGAAATGCAATTTTCACACAGACCCAGTTCTTTATTCTGTGCTTCAGATATCTTCAGACCAGACAGCTTGGCCTTTTTCTAACCTCTTGGGAGGCCCTGGGCTGCTCACCTCTGCTTCTCATGGAAAACATCTGCAGAAATACATATTTCTTGATATTTGCATGCAAGCTGCAACAAGCACCCTGTGGTTCAGAGAACAGAGACAGAGCCTTTTGTGGGGGAAATATGTCTATTCACTCATGCAAACTTGCCCTGGGGAGCATCATATCTTTGCAAGAATGCAAAAGGCTCCGTTCTGCAATCTCTAATGCAAAGCCTGGGAAGGAGCTTAGTGTGTGCTGAAAGTGAATTGGTGTACCAATTATAAGGAGTCAGAAAAGGATAAGATTTAATTTAACTTTCCAAGTAACTTGAGTCTGCCCACTTGCATTCTCACATGCGTCTTTACAAGCAACAAGAAAGTATGTCCAGCTAGTCTCAACAGCACTTGTGTGTAAGATGGTTTAAAATGTTTTCTTTTTTTTTTTTCTTTAAAATTTTTTTTTTTTATTTTTTTATTGTTTTGTTTTTATTGTATCTTTAATGTTTTTCTATTCCCTTTCTTTGTCTTGGTTTTTTATCTTTTTTTTTTTTTTTTAATTTATTTTTCCTTGGTCCCTTTCCAGCCTGGCCTCAAACACCTCCAGGGACGGGGCACTCACAGCCTCTCTGAGTCATTATGTCCCCTTGATTGATGAGGAAATGGTTTTTTGGACAGTCATTTTATCCCCCCCAGGTGTCAATATTTTGATCTTTCTCTGCAGAATTTTGCTTACATCACCCTTCAGTAAGACTGCTTTCTGTTTCCTTAATTTCTGGCTTCTTGTGGATCTAATCTCTCTGTTGTAACAGGAGGATAAATTCTGGTGTATGGCTGCAAGACCTACTGGGTCTTCTGCTGAAGAGCCATCTGAGCCGTGGACTTTGTGCAAAGCAACACTTCTATGTTTTACTGTTGTCTGCCATGTTCTTTTCATCAGCCTGCACTTACAACTCATACAATTCTTCTTTGTGTAAAGCCAAGAAAGATACCACAAATTGGAAGTATTTAATCTGAAGACCAATCCTTCATTTTCCAGGCTTACATATGAATCTGCAGAGAAGTCCCTACGGGTGCTGGAGCTTGTTGCACGGCTGAGTTTCATGAGATGACTTCAGTTCTCAGTGACTGCAGTGAAGAACTTTGACAAAGGCTTTTGAAAGACTAAGTAAATTGCATCCTTCACAACTGGTTTGCTGACACAGTCAAAGCAGACAGAGGAACACAATTTTCCTTTAAAGAGGACATGCTGAGTTCTATGTCTTATGTGCCATAACCAGTAATGAGAGTTGAGTCCGTGCACACATGCAGGCTTGTTTAACCCTTCTTGATACACCGTCTGCCGTGAGATGCAGGGAAGGCACTAGGAGGGAAGGCATCAGCTTGCTAATAGCCTGAATATCTCTGCCAGTGAAACAGGTGAAAAGCAATAAATTAGAATAAAACAAAGAAAAATGTCTGATTCCAAACAGGAGGAAGGAGAGATTTTGTGTGGTGAGTGTGGCTATAAATAATGGTTTTTTTCTTGGAGATCACATTTATAGTTTGCCTTCTTAGAGTTTTAAAAGCAGTTAGCTGAACAACTAGATAATTAATGGGTATCTGGGTTGAAAAACTAATTCTCAGCATCTGTTAAATACTGTTTTAAGCTTAAGCTTGCATAGCTAAAGTACAGCTATATTTATCTGTTCTTAGAAATTTCTCTGCTCTTCCTCAGCTGCTCAGTTGGTTTAATTGAGGTCAACGATATTTCCCCATCACACAGGTGGCTGGTGTTATGGCTTCCTGAACATCACATCCTGGCTGTAACATATGCCTTGCTAGTACCATCAGCAAAAGCTTCCTGTTCCCCTTGCTTGGATCTTATCCTGTTCAAAAATGTACTTGTTCACTCCCTTCCACGGTGAGTGGCTAAAGAGATCTTCCAACTTCACATCTTTCAGAGTCTCCCCAGTTCATCCTCACTCTAAGGCAATGGAACAACTTGACTTCTGCTGGAGTCTGAGTTTCCCAAATGACAGCCTTTGCAGAGCACCCTGTGCAAAGTCCCCTTCATCAGAAGGAAGACCAGCATTTGGGCACCACTCTTTCTGTTGGTATCTAATTAAATGTGAAGTTTAGAATAATCTTTAGGTGTCTCTTAAGGGTTGGATTCTATGATTTGGGTGCTTGGTTAGATTTGTGTTTTGTGGTTAATAGTGAGTTTATGCACAAATAAGGACATGGTTTATTGGGCATGGTGGTGATGAGTTGATGGTTGAACTAGATGATCTTAGAGGTCTTTTCCAACCTTACTGATTCTATGGTTCTGTGAAATAAGTGTGTATTTCATCTGTGGCTATTAAAAAATCCAGGGAAAGGCCATCTGAAGCACGAAGCCAAGCTTCTGTAAAGGGGAAAGTCTGAAGATACTCTTTCCCTCTATCTCACTCACTATAAATAGTCCCCTTCTAGTCACTGAAGTACGTTTCCCCTCATATTGTTTATTGTCTTTAGGTAAATATGCCATGTGCTTGGAATGGCTCCTGCCTTTTCCCTTTAATCACTGGATGTGAATCAGTATACAGCCACACTGTAAAGCATGTGCTGCCTTGTACTTAGTACCTGGCTCTGGGATGGCAAGCAACTGGGATACTGCCTGGGCAGAGAAAACAAACCCACATGGGAATGCATTCGGGCTTCCAATCATTGGCTACACACTCCATGGAAACATAACTGTATACCTGGGGGAAGGTATCATGATAAGCTATCACAAATCATGTGAAAAGGCAGTGATCCCTGAGCCACAACGTGGCAGTGATCTCAGAATGGATTGAGACTCAAGCCCAGGATTCTTGCTACTACTGAGGAGGTAGCTGAAGTGGCTAAGCAGTGGGAATGGGATTGGAAGGCACTGGAAGTACCATGAAGGTGGCTGAACAGAAGCTTGGGTACCATGTAGCCTGTACAATGAAATAAATGTTCAGTTAAAGGCTGTAGTAATGGACCAACACCTCAAATAGCAGTGATTAGTGGGCAGACATCTGACTAACTCTAAGTAATAATTAACAAAATCACGGGCCAAGGATTGGTCTCATATAGTTCAATATCTTTCACATGCTTTCTGGATGATGACTAGGATGTGTTGTCACCAAATTTGTAGACAACACTAAATACAAGGAAATAGCCAGCACATCAATAGCAGAGGTTCAGTCCAAAGGCACAACAAACTTCAGGCCTGGGCCAGAATTAACCTCATGAAGTTTTGCAATAGGAGGATCAAGTCTGTACTTGGGACAAGATAACCTTGGACATCAGTATGGGCTGGGAAACAATCAGCCCTGCTGAGAAGGACCAGGAGGTGGCAGATGACGAACATGAGTCAACAGTGCACTCTGATGGCAAATAGGTGAAACCACAAACTGGGCAACATTAGGACTGTGACGAGCAGGGGAGAGTTACCATATCCATCTTTCCAGTGGTTATGTTGTCAGATTCTGCATGCTCTGGTTATGTAGGCCCATTCCCCACACCCTCTCCCTCCAATAAGAAATGAAAAATAAACAAGGTCTGGTAGAGGGTGACTAAGATATCAGAGATCCCAGATACAGGTCTTCAGGACTGTGAAGACAGGTAGATGGAGCTGGTCAGGTCCTACAGCGACCTCTAAGACATTGCCCAAAATGTCTGATTTTCCCACGCTGCTCCATGCAGAACTGACATTCCCCATCTATGACCTTGCACACAATTCCCTTAACAGCACAGCAAATGCCTATTAGAATAATTTTCATCAACATACGTAGGTGTGAAATTCTGCTTACATGATTTTTTTCTTCACCAAGGAGTTTTAAGAAAGTGCTTGAAATCCGTCTGTATAGGAAAGGAATGAAGAAGGAAGCAGCGTATTAAAGCTGGTCAGAACAATCAGTGGTTTTAAATTGGATAGTCAATGCCACAGTTTGGGACACTACATGCTTCCTGAGCAAGTGGCAGAATCAGTTTTTGATTATACAACAGGAATAGATCAATGTTGGCTAAGGAGGGAAAGGAGCTTGTAGTAGGGAAGAAAGAAAATAAATCTACTGGTAGCTTAAAAATGAGTATAACGCGTCGTAAGAAAAATTGAAAACCTTACTCATTCTGACTAAGCTATATTTTACTTGTTCTTGTAAGGCATCACAGGGAAGGAATGCAAACTGAGAGGCAATGTATGCAAATTCAATATTAGTACATTCCATCAATCTCTTGGCAAGTTACCCAGCGCCTCTCTGTGCCTTAGTGACCGTATATTACTAAGCAGTGGATTAAGAGAGAGTCGTGATGTAAATGTTACAGTCCATTGCAGCAAGGATCCGCAGCTTTGAGGCAGGAGCTGAGCTCCTGTGGATAGTAGGTCAAGTGTCAGACAGCACTGACAGACTAAATTCATACCAAAGATGTTGTCTCTATATTTCTACTCCTCTTTTCTCACTCCAAAAGAAAAAGCATAGCCTCACTTTGTCTATTGACAGCACGGAACAAAACAGATACACAGGAGAGAAGAACAACTGGGGAGACTAATTCTTATACTGATCGTTACAGCTCCTCCTTCTCCTAATAATTTTGCCCCATGTGAACAGAAATGTTCTATATTTTGGTTTCTCCAGACCCACTCAAAGATGAAACTATAATTTACTCTTGTTTATAAAATAGTAAGCAAATTCCTTGGCTCATTTTCTGTTAAATAGATTGGCATACATTTAAAAGCTCCACAGATAAAGATGATGCGCATCCATTTAATGTAAGCAATCAGTTGTTGAAGATGTTGTCCAGAGAGGTTGTGCAGTCTTTGTCCTTGTAGGTTTTCTAGGCTTGATAAGAAAAAGGCCTGAAAAACCCCATCTGACCTCATGGCTGACTCTTGTTGGAGCAATAGGTCGGAGTCCTGACCTCTCCTGAGGTCCATTCCAACCCAACTTATCTTATGAATTTGTGAACTGGAATACTTCCATTGGCAAAACGTGCTTACAGCATCTGTCTGTTCTGAAGGCATGTCTCTCAGGGCCTCAAAGCTTTAGCACACTAGCATTCCTTTGTCACAAATTAATGGAGAATCGCTTAAAAAAATCCTATCAGACCTAAAATCTCAGTCACCCCCAAACCTCAGCAGGATTAGGACAGTGAATTGTAACATCCCCAGTCCTGCAGACATATTGCCCTTCAATTGGCACTTGTATGCACATGTCTGCCTTGGGTAGCACATACATGAACCACAGTCTTGTAACTAAACACATGATGCTGCTCAGCTGCAAATGTAGGCAAGAATGTGAAGGTGCAAGCCAGGTTCTCCTTGTGGCCCATACATTCATGGCTTGGAAAAAATACTTTTACATCTGCCCCTTCTTGGAAATGTTTGCAAGTGTCCAACTGAAGAACCACAAGTATTGATGTTCTTATCCTGACTCTTAAAATCTACATAATCCCTACATGTGAATTTAAGTCAGGAAACAGAATTGGAGACCAGAGCCAGCAACACTGCAGATATGATCCAAATAAACCTATTTCAAGAGGAGAGAGAATTCCTAGAGTATCATTTGTTTTCACACTTATTTTTGGCTTTGTTCAAAACTGCATAGATTTCATTTAATCCCTTTGTTAATTTCTTCCCTATGGTAGATTCTCAGACATTGCCTTTTTCCTTTCCCTTCTTTCCCTCTCCTCTCCTCTCCTCTCCTCTCTTTTTCCTTTCCTTTTCTGTTTTCTTTCCTTTTTCTTTTCCTTTCCTTTCACGACAGAATCCAACTATTCTATGTTCACTCTCTGTTTCTTTCATTTTATAACCACTGAGTATCTCTCTGATCTGAAATAAACATCTCAGTTAACTTTCCTGATCCTGCCAAGAGCATAAATCTAGGGTTCTGAAGTGACATATGATCTCAGACCAGACCTCGTAGTAAGTCCTAGCTATAAGATTTGTTCAGAGCTGCCAGAAAGTCTGCAAAGAGCTGACCACAGTGGCTGAAAAACAGCTCAAGTGATTTTGCAACAGACATAGAGTCCATGACTGGGCTCCTATTTCTTCTGTACTCAGTTTGCTAGGTGATTAATATTTTTATCATGTGCTGTCATGGGCATATATCAGAGCTGCATGAAATTCTGGTGTGAGGCAAGATTTCTACAACAGCAACTCCAGGTAAACACACAAACTGCACCCACCTGGACGCTTTCCTGTGCAACGTACTCTTGGGAAGCTGCTTTAGCAGAGGGGTTGGACTGGATTTTCAGAGGTTCCTTCCAACCTCAATGATTCTGTGAATGATTCTGTGATCCTATCACTCTGTGACAAGCAAGGAAAAGCTGACCACAGCTCTGGAGAAGAGGAAGGCCAAACCATTTGGCTTCTCTGGATTCTGCAAGACTACTTCTTTAATAATTTCACATCTGAAGCACTTATTCAAGGCTGCAGTTTTAAAAGGTGCAGTGATGTGGCAGCTCAGTGCAAGCAGGAGGTATTACTTTACCTTCCATTCTTCCACAGATGCTAAGCAGACACCTTTGTGGGTCTGGGCTCTCCTAGAGAATGTTTGTGAGTTGAAACAACTTGCAGAAGAGCTGACAAGCATCTGAGCTACTGTAAGGGAAGGAATATGAATTGGTGCCAAAAATAGGGGAGGTAAGATGAAGACCAACAGGAGTCTCAAACAAACACAGTTGATGGTGTTCCCAAACTTATCTGGAAAGTAAAAGGGGTCATCAGCCCAATGAGAGGGGACTGATTTAGCACTGTATGCTGGAGGGTGACAAACAGTAAACTCTTTTCATTTCCACTTGTGTTCCCTAGACAATTCCCTGTGTCTTCAGGCCAAAACAGCTGACTCAGACCTGGTCAGGACAGAGTACTCCTCCACAGAGTAATTTTTTCATGAAAACTGGTTTGGCTTTATCCTCACCAACAACTGCCTTTTGATCACCTTTCAGTCAGTTCAGCCTCCTGTGAGCTACCCAAAGACAGCTATACTGAATTGGCAAGTACCTCACGTGAGACAGCTTCTGACATGGTGAGCTCAATTTTTTGGCTTAACTCTCCTTTCCCTATCTCAGGGGCTATCACCAGCCTCTTTGTCATTTATTGATTGCAGTTGCTGAGACCAAATGTTCAGTGTTTGACTTTTACAGACACTACTAAAATGGAGAAATGTGTGAATGTTGCGTGAATTCTAGTCTCTGTGGGCAGTATGAGGGGCTAAAATCCCTACTTGGAGATGTCACTTATGTTGCTCTTGACTGATAAATCCAAAAGTGAAAGCTGGAACTTACAGTTCGAAGCACTATCAGTGCTGCCATTGGATGTACCTGCCAACTTTACTGGTGGACACTGTGAGACATGCAAACCAACAGATCCCACTTCCATTTTGTCTCAGAATCGGCTGCCAAGACAAACTTTTATGGATTGAGACCATCTCATTAAACAGCACGGCCAGCCCAAGGGTACAACACAAATGGCTGCTTTGAATGTCTACCTTAAAATATGGGAACGGTGCCCTAGTCTTTCTGGTATTTGCTTATTTGTTCTTTGCTGGCTGCTAAAGGAGCTTTGGGTAACAAGGGAATGCAGAAAGAAGTGGGTAATGACACCTGGAAAAATCCACATAGAGCATGGGTATCCAGCTGAGTGAAGAGGAATTGTCTTGGGCTGCAGGCCACTCTGAAAGTAATGGGTTAACAGTCATACCAAATGATTCCTTCCTATGGACCATTTAGATACTGACAGGCCGCTCTCAGGTCTCCCCAGAGCCTGCTCCTCTCCAGGCTGAACAGCCCCACTTCTCAGCCTGTCCTCACAGGGTGTTCAATCTTCTGGTCTCTGAGACGTCCCTGGGTATTTCTGTGCAGCTCACAATCCTCCTGACACTGCTATGGCACTTTGGGGTGAGGCTGAACAAGCACACGGCAACGCCGGAGTTAATAAAAACTGCTGGATTAAAATCATTACACTGCCACCGAAAAACCCTGCTGTTAGCCACGGGGAAGGACGTCGTCTGCAGCTGCCTTACAATAAAATGAAGGGCAATTTCATCCCGTCACCTGCTGCTGACCTATTTAAAGTACCAGGAGGGAGGGCAGGGGAGGCCTCTGCCGCCTCAGCCTCCAGCAGCCTGGGAAGGGAGCCCACCCCAGGGCCACCTCTTCCAGGTGGGGCCCAGGGTGCCCACACCGCCTTGTCAGAGCGAGGAAAAGGCTGTTTGTGTGTGCGTGCTGCCTGACAGAGGCCTCACAGAGCTCTCCCTCCGGCCCATCCCAAGGCTGGGCCCCGGTGTGGAGATGCAGGCTGAGCCGACAGGTGGCAGCACGGCCCCGCAGCGCGGGCACGGCGCTCCGCAGGGCCTGCCCGAATCCACGCCCCCCCAACCCACCCCATCGGGCTGGGAAGCGGCAAGGAGAAGCTGATTGCGGCCTTCCCTGCAAGCCGTAGAATCTTAAAAGCGATCAGCGCCTTTGGTTGGAGGAGACCTGAGAGATCATCCAGTTCCAACCCCCCTGCCGTGGGCTGGCTGCCCCTCACCAGCTCAGCCTGCCCAGGGCCCCATGCTTGGCCATGGGCAGCACTGCCAGGGCCTTGCTGCCCTCTGAGTAAAGAATTTCCTCCAACATCTAACCTAAATTACCCCTTTTCGTTTAAAGCCATCCCCCCTTGTCCTATCACTGTTACACCATGCAAAAAGTCACTCTTGTTTATAGCTCCTTTAATATACTGAAAGGTTGCTATTAGGTCTCCCTGGAGCCTTCTCTTCTCCATGCTGAATAAGCCCAGCTCTCTCAGCCTTTCTTTGTAGCACAGGTGCTCCAGCCCTCTGAGCTTCTTTGTGGGCCCCTCCCACAGGCCCACTGCAGCAGTCCCACATCCCTCCAGTGCTTTGCTCCAGGCTGGATGTAGAACTGCAGATGGGGCCTCAGGAAGATGGTCAAGCGCTGTTAATCTACCCTACAAGTCTGGCAAGCACATTTCCTGTGCCTGCACGGCTGAGGTGAGGTCCCATGGTGGATCTGCACGATGCTTTGGCTTTCCTTGCACAGCAGGCAGTGGGCGGATGGGGGCAGCCCCCACCATGCCCAGCACAGCCCCCTACCCTGGTAGCGAGAAGCCTGGCAGGGAGGTGACGTGGGCATGGTGGGGCCCTGCAGCCCCTCTGACATGGGCTGAAGTCACAATGGGGCACCGCACCTCACCCTGATCCCTGCCCCGTCCCACAGCTCCCAGCTCACACTTCCCCGAGAGGTGGAGGTGAACCCAGACGCGAGTTGCTGCTCTCGCCAGTGCTCTTCTCTTGGCAGCTGCTCTGCAGCAAGGAGGTGAAGGCAAAGGCAGGCAGTGTGATAGTGCTGGGTCTGTTTGGAGACGTGCAGAGGAGGAGTGCAGGAGCTCGGTGGTAAGCAGATTTGGACGCTTCCCTCAGTTGGAGTTTGGCTCTGGGGAGTGCCTCTGGGCAGGACATGGAGGCACAGGAGGATCTGGGGAGGGAGGCAGGGCTGCGGGTGGTGGGGAGGCTGGCTGCCCTTGTGAGCAGCGATGGCTTTCTTGCTGAGTATCCCCTCTCACTTCTGTGTCCTTCTTGCAGATCAGAAGTCCGACGCTCTTGATCTAAGCCCACATAGGGCCAACTGTTGGCAAAATGCCTCGGAAGAAGATCTTTTTGTCCCCAAGGTGAGGATCTTTGCTTCCGTAGCCCCAAATTTACCATATAAGCCATTTCTCAGCCTCTTTGGTCGAGCTGCCCAGAGGTGCCCAGGCTCTCATTGCCAGGCCCGGTCTCCTGAGCTGGTGCGCATGCACAGAGTCCAAGCAGCGCTTCTCCATTAAGCCCATGGCCACTGCAGCTTCTCTGGGAAGCAGGGGTCTGCGGGGCAGTCCCCAGGATGAGGGCTCTCTTTCCACTCCCACCTGTGTGGGACATGCAGTGGCTGTGAGGAAGGACCATTTTCCATAAAGCTGCTTCTGCTCCCTCCCTTTCCTTTGGGTGAGGCAGAAAAGCATGAACAAGCAACAAACCAAAGCTAAGCTGTTAACATTTTCCATCAGTTTTGTTTCCAAATACTACCTGCTTGTACATTCTGCTTCACAAAACTGAAGACAAGAGACAGTAGCTCCGGTCTGGAGCAGCTTTGTGAGCTGCTTAGTCCCAGAGGCTGCAGAGGATTACACTTGTCCCTTCTTGTAACCACTGCCTCTTCTTTATTTGCAGTTTTTTGCCCAAGGATGAGTTGCCAGAAATTATACGGGCAGATCTCACTGAGCAAAAAGGTACCGTGCTACCATGTAGACGTAACATAGAGAAGAGCGTGTCACCACGCCTCTGACTCCACATTGCTGATGTCAGAGATTCTCCAACATGACAGTATATCCCAGGTCACCTCCTTTCCCAGAGGGGACCCATGGAAGCAATGGGTTCAGGAACTGCTGAGGGATCAGCAGGGCCATGTGAAACGGAGGGCTGGGAACGAGTGGTAGTTGGAGAGCTTGGTGACCCCCTAGGAAGCCTGACCCCAAGGGGCGAGGGGGCCAGGCCAGACAGCAGCAGCAGATGCACACGCATCTGGCATGGCTGCCTTATGGTCAGTGTCTCAGAGATGCAGCTGTGAACAGCTTCCTTGTTTTGTGCTTCCAGAGGCTCAAGAACGCCTGTTCCTTCATGGCCACTTTCCACCCCTCCAGACCAGTAACCTCGACCTGCTGGCAGAAGAGGGGGCTTCAATGGAGACTGTGAGGTGAGAGCTTTGGGAGCTGACAGTGTGACCACCTGAGCTCCCATTTGTCTGCGAGGAGCCCTTGCCTGGGCCCTGGCATGCTGAGCTTCCTCCAGGCTCCTGCTGCTCTCCAACAAGCTCTCTGTGTTGCTTGCAGTGTGCTGCCGCCTATTGGAAAGAGCCGGTCAGAGAGGCGCCTGGAGATGAAGGAGACGGAGGGAGAAGCCAGGCTCCCTCCTCTGTGGGGCCAGCTGGGACCATCGCTGGTACGTGCAATGGCGTGATGGGTCAAGAAACACAGCATTATGGAGAGGGAGTCCTAGGAGAGCCCAACAGCCGAGTTCATCCCCTCCTTCATTGTGGCTCTTCATTTCCTTCTGGCAATGTGGTTTCCCATCTGCCTCTAATTCCCACACAGGCAAGGAAGAAATTCAAAGCGCCCCAAGTCCAGCAGCGCTTCCCCCCGCTGAGGAGCATCACGCAGGACAGGGAGAAAGCGCAACCAGTAATAATTTCCAGCAAGAAGTCAAGTGAGGAGATTGTTTTCCACCTTCCACGAATAGAGAAGAGGAGGACAGTGGCCCCTCCAGCAGAGATGGCAGCACCCAAGTAAGTGTGCAGCAGCTCCCAGCAAGGCTTGGCAGAGGCGAGCAGCTGAGAGTGACCAACTGTGGGGTCAGGGGAGCCTGAAGCTCATCCCACCATGCAGGGGTGCTGGGTCTCAAAGGCAGCATGGGGTGCACGGGTGGGCAGCATCTCAAACAGGGTGTGAGCAGGAGTTTCTCTCTGCTGTTGCAGTGTCCAGTCACTACGGGCGAGACAGGTCCTGGGAACCTTGGAGTCCTACAAGGTGTGCCGGGAAGGATGGAGGAAGAAGGTGGAGGAAAACAGGCTCCTTCCTGCCAGACCCAAGGAGTACCTCAAGTAAATATCTGCAGCAGCTGGAGGATTTTCCTGCAGTGGCCAGTGCCTCCCTCACCCTGCCAGCAGAGCTGGGAGGGACTGCCTTCCCCTGAGAGCCTGGTGCCGTGGAGAGCAGCGTGCTCCTGAGGCTGTGCCCTTGAGCCAGAGCTGCCTTCCAGCCCAGGACATGTGAGAAGGCAGAACTGGGGGCAGAGGGTGGGTGCTGCTGGGATTTGGCTCTGCCTTTCCACTCCATAGAGACCATCCCTCCCCTGGCAGAGTATGGACACTCAGGCATCTTGCCTGGAGGGCCCGTCCCTGCCTGGTCCCACATCCCAGCCCTGGGCTCATTAGCTGCACATGTGTGTTAGGGCAATGCAGCTGGGCCTGCAGACTCTGCTGAGCGTAAGCAGGATATCTCTGCCTTCTTCTCTGTGATTCTGAGTGCACATCTTTGCTTCTCCCCTTACAGCTTTGTGAAGAGGATCGAGCTGCAGGAGCCCAGAGAAAAACGCAAGAACATGTGAGGGAGCATCAGGCGGGCGCAGTCCAGCCAATTCATACCGCGCCCACTCACACCGTGGCAATGAACAACGAAGTCCCACAATTGGCAGCACCGGGGCTGAGAGGAGGCATGTTGATACAGGAGCTGCCTCCCTTGTTACCATCGCTGTCTCTGCTGCAACAGCAAAGCAGAGCCATTCCCACAACAAGAAGTACCAAATAAAGATCCTTGGAACTTCTTTAAAGCTGGGGAGTCATCATCGTTTGTCTTGCGGCATGTTCACCTGCAGGGCTTTGCATAGGGCGGTCTGCTGGGTCCTGTGAGGATGGTACTAAATTAGTAGGAACTACTGACTATCCACTGGAGGGAAGCCTGGCACTGGAGAGAAAGCTTTACAAATGGGAGAGCCTGGCAGTCTCCAACCACATGAACTGTAACAAATGCCAGTGCTGAATTCTTCCCCTAGGATGGTGCAACCCTGGCTCTGTGTACAGACTGGGGGACAAGAGACTGGAGAGTGGCACTCCAGGAAGGGATGTGGGGGCTCTGGCTGACGGCAGGTGCCTTGGGTTGTAGAGCCCAGAGCAGAGAAGGTGGAGGGAAGGCCTCATGGCAGCCTGCAGCTCCATCATGGTGGCCTGCAGCTCCTCACGGTGCCCTGCAGCTCCCTCCCAGGACAGCAGAGGGGCAGAGCTGAGCATTCCTTTAGGAAAATCTGCACTAAAGTGGGCATTTCCTGTGTTGTACTTTCTTCAAGAATATCCATCTATCTGGCACAGATCCTCCATGGGCTACAGAGGATATCTGCACTGCCATGCATCACTTCCTCCTAGTCTGATTTCTGTCCTCCTCTCTCCATGTGGCATTTTCTGCCCTAATATGTTTTCACAGAGGTATTACCAGCTTCACAGACAGGTTCATCTGTTGGCTTGGGCTGTCCATTGTGGAACCAGCACAGGGCAAGCCCTTTGGGCTACAGAAACCACCTTTGTAGCCCCTCGCAACCAAAACCTTTCTGCATGTTCCCATTAGAACATGGCAAATTACATTCCCCACATTTACGTAGGGAAATGAGGATGAGAGAGGAACTCAAAAAGGAGAAGATTGAGATTCCAGAAGAAAGAAATGCATGAGGGTCCGGCAGGATGCTGCAGTGGGAAGGAGCTATGGGGGATGTGCCTTATCATGGTGCTGACCATGCGGATTCTTTGCATAGATCTGTGCTGCAGTTCAGGAGCTGGAGAGGCCTAAAAAGCCTTTGAACAGCAGTTTGATATAAGTCATTCCCTGAGATCTAACTGCTCTCCTGGGTGCTTCCAGGTCCAAGCTATTTATGGACTGACCTTCAAAGCCTGGGGCCGTGTCACTTTGTTTGTAACAGGTATTCTGAAAGACAAAATCTTCTGTGAGCAGTCAATTATGTGCAGTGTGCATTTGAGAGGCTGCAGGAAGGAAAGTTGCTCTTTGCCATTCTGGTTGCTGTTCTCTGGGTCAGAAGAGCAGCCCATGGCAGAGACTGCTCTAAAAAGCCAGAAAATGGAGGATCCAGAAGTACTGCAGAGGGTGAGACTGATGGGAAGAGGATGAGGTAAATGGGCAAGAAGTTTTGAGGTGTGAAAGGAAAACCAAACTCTAGGAACATGCAGCCACCATATACAATCTTCCACAGCCCAGAGGTCCAGTGGTTAGCTGGACTGAGGGCAATTCTGAAAGACAGGACTTTCAGCAAGGACACGGTAGGTACAAGCTTTTGTTACTTCCATTCTACCTCCTTCTAAGGTTTCTTGAAGGTGAGATCCTTGTCTCAGCCAGTGGTAGGCCACCCAGGTGCTAGTAGGGACCAGAAAAGCTTGACAGACAAACTTATGAAGTATTTCTGCATCAGGAAGCACTGCTGCTTTGTCATGGCTAAAGGCACGCAGGTCCATTTGTGTTGAGTAGAAGCACAAAGCTGATGGTTCTCAGAGAGGGGGTCGAGAAATATGGGCATAGTGAGTGAATTACCACAAATCGCACTGAGATGGAGACTGCAAAACTATTTTTGTAATGATCTCTGGAGGGAAAAATGAGAGTCACAGAATCATAGATGGCTGGGGTTGGAAGGGACCTTGAAGATCATCCAGTTCCAATGTGTAACATGTAAAGAGCATGAATTACCTACATGTGTACTTTTCTCTGGCTTTGATGGAAGACCTCTGCACATACTGGGAAGGAAGGTGTGAAGAGGTCGATAGAAGGGAGAGACAGAAACAGGAGGTCCCAGAAATGGCATTCAACAAAACTGTGATGAGTTTCATCCACTGCAATTAGTGGGGAGGGTTGTTTGCAGGCCTGATCAGCAAAGCTTTGGCAAAATTCTGGGCCACAGTCACAGAGCTATACAGGTCCCATCTGAATATCTTGGGCACTTTCAAGTGTCTGGGCAACTACCAGAGATACTGAAACAAGTCATGGAATATCCCAAGTTGGAAGAGACCCTTAAGGATCTTCATTGAATCCTAGAATTGCTCAGGTTAGGTTGGAGAACACCTTAAAGATCATCGAGTCCAACCACAACCTAACCATGCTACCCTAACAACCCTCCGCTGAATCATGTCCCTGAGCACCATTCCGGTGCTTAACAACCCTTCTGTAAAGAAGTTTTTCCTGATATCCAACCTAAACTTACCCTGGTGCAACTTGAGGCCATTTCCCCTCGTCCTGTCACCGGTGAGAAGAGACCAACCCCACTCTGTTGTAAGCACCTTTCAGATAATAGAAGAGAGCAATAAGGTCTCCCCTCAGCCTCCTCTTCCCCACACTAAACAGCCCCAGTTCCTTCAGTCTCTCCTCGTAGGACACATTCTCCAAGCCCTTCACAAGCCTTGTTGCCCTTCTTTGGACCTGCTCCAGCACCTCCATGTCCCTTCTGTACTGAGGTGCCCAAAACTGAACACAGAACTCGAGGTGAGGCCTCACCAGTGCCGAGTACAGGGACAGGATGACTTCCCTAGTCCTGCTCAACACACCATTCTTGATCCAAGCCAGGATGCCATTGGCCTTCTTGGCCACCTGGGCACACTGCTGGCTCATATTCAGCTGACTGCCCATCAGTACACCAAGGTCCCTTTCCATCAGGCAGCTTTCAGCCACTTCTCCCCAAGCCTGTAGGGTTGCTTGGGGTTGTTGTGACCAAAATGCAGGACCCAACACTTGGCCCTACTGAAACTCATACAGTTTACCTTGGTCCATGGATCCAGTGTATCCAGGTCCCTCTGTAGTGCCTTTCTCCTCTCCGGCAGATCAAAATTCCCTCCCAATTTGGTGCCGTCTGCAAACTTACTGAGAGTGCACTCAATCCCCTCATCAAGATCATTAATAAAGATGTTAAATAGAAGCAGCCCCAGTACCAAGCCCTGGGGGACACCGCTCGTGACCGGCCGCCAACTGGATTGAACTCCATTGACCACAACTCTTTGGGCCCGGCCATCCAGCCAGTGTTTCACCCAGATCGATCGAGTCCAACTCCTCTTGAAGTGATGGTATTGAAGAGAATATCCTTATATCCTATCAACATCTGAAGAAAACAACAGGATGCCAGGACCCGTGAGGTTATTTCCAACATGGATTTAGTACATAAATGGAGCATGACTATTCCTTCCTCTTCAGAGAGCATTTATAATGCACTTTTACATGATAATGGCAGCACATTGCTTATAGAGTGTAACTACTTATCCCCACCCCTCCACCTCACCTTTCCAGCCCAGTTTTGCACTCTGCTGTGCTGTGTGAGCCCTGAAATTACCAGTAATACTCCCTTTTGGCTGCAGCTCTGGACAGATGCTGCATTGCTTGAGGAGGGGTGAAGCACGGCCAATAAATAATCTGTGCTCAGAGAGGCTGATTGTTGGGATTAATGCCTCAGATGTTCTTAACATCTGCAACTCCAGGACAGTCCCAAATTCATCAGCACTGGAACCTGGAAGGCAGCAGCAAGGCTGGTAAGAGCTCTCACTATGGGTTTTTTTTTGCTGTGGATGGTTAGGAATGCAAAAGGGAGTTTTCCTGCCATGCTACTATCTCTGCTCTTCCAAACATCTGTGATACTGCTTCTTGGCTGTGTCTGTGATTCTCAAGACTAAGGACTTCAGGTCTTTAGGGGCTCGATACATAGATGGAGCAAGGCTGAGAAGGTGGAGTACTGCAAGGACCCTACTGAGCAGGCATGATGGAATGAACCTTCAGTCCTGAAGGTTTCAGAGCTCCACTTGGAGAAGGGGAGACCTCATTGCTCTCTACAACTCCTGAAATGAGGTTGCGGTGAGGTGAGGGTTGGCTGCTTCTCCCAGGTAACAGATATAGGATGAGAGGTGATGGCCTCAAGTTGTGCCAGGGGAGGTTCAAGTTGGATATTAGGAAAAATTTCTTCTCAGAAAGAGTGGTTGGCACTGGCACAGCTGCTCGGGGAGGTGGTGCAGTCACCATCCCTGGAGGTGTTCAAGGACCATGGAGATGTGGCACTGAGGGACACAGTGGGCATGGTGGGGGTGGGTTGGAGTAGGACTGGATGATCTTAGTGATCTTTTCCAACCTTAATGATTCTGTGATTCTATGAATTCCGTGCATTCAGGAAGTGGGATGAGGGTGCTTGTGGGTGCTGACAAGTCCCAGAGCTTGAGTCCAGCTCTTGCTTTGAATACACGGTCCTGCCAAACAGGAACTAGGGGGAGGGAAGGCATTACTGTGGGCTGGACTCTGGGACACTGGTTTCTCTCCCTGTACATAACCAGTCCATCCCTCCTGCTCTGCTGGTCTGAGCTTTGTTACTCTGTGTTAGCAGAAGAGCCTTCCCTGTCTTGACTTCCCTCCTGGTTCCTACTCCTTTTATATACATATATATATTTAAATTTCCTGCACTAATGTCATTTTTTTTTAATTATTTTTTCCCTTTATCAGAGGGTTTTGTGAGCCTTTTGTTTATGGAGACAGACAGCACAAGGGATGAGAAGAGAATTCTCAGCAGCCATGGAGGGGTTACAGCTGCGGGTAAGGCTTCACTTCATGCAAATCACAACCTCTCACTTTCCTTCACAGCCTCCAGCAGCTAACAGGGAGGAAAACACCAGCCACATCCATATATAGCGATCCTGTTAGCTGGGAATGGTTCTTGGCTATCAGTGCAGGGGAACTCCAGAAGGCTGTGCAGGATTAAGCACAGAGCATGCTGTAAGCTTCCCCACCTCCCCTCTCTGCAAACAGCCCTCACCACCCCCTCCCAAACCTGTCCAAGGATGGCTGGCTGGAGGCACACAGGGGCTGCCCATCTCATGAGTTAATCGCCTCCTGTTCAGATGTCAGAAGGAGATGAAGCTGCTATAAATAGATCGTGAAGCCCTCATGCTTTCAGCTGTGATTCACACACGTGGCAGAGAAGCATTAGGGAGAATTAACATTCAGTCTCTCAGGCACTTTCCTGAGAGCAAATTCCACTCTGTCCCTGTCACTTAATCTCCTTGCCCAGGGGAGATCAGCAGCACTTTCTGGAGGGCCTGCATGGGTAAAATGGACAGGGAAACTTGGAGCAGAACCATCAGGGAGGAAAGACCATTCAGCTGGAGTAACTGAGAAGCACCTTCCTGTGACAAGCAGCTACATTTAGGAGCATGGCAAGGAACTCTGCTCCGCCCTTACTGGGGCTGAGATCAGACAGTCTGGATTTGTTATGGCACGCACACACTGAGATGCCTGACAATGTTCTCTGGGACTGAGACAGCTTCAGGTGATGGTATGTGCTGGGATTGGATGAGCATGGGGAGAGGGCAGAATGGTGTACCTCAGTGTCTGTGTGAAACTCCCACTCCTTCCCCTCCATCATGAGCTCAGTGAGAAGATGTAGTGTGCAGAAGCTGTGTGCACTCGTTCCCATGTGTGTTTGCTTTCATTCCTATGTGCCTCAGTGCTTGGTAGTCTCCCTCACCCTGCCTTGCTGTGTCTGTGCTACTGGCAATGTAGGTTATTCAGTAATGTGAGATGCAGAAACTGTCCTTGGACTTGAGGATTAGAATTCAGCAACTTTGGGTCCTCAGTGGTCTGGGGAGTTTGGGTTCCTGAGATGTGTCCAATGTATGTATCAGAAAATCTTTTTCTTTCACCAAGCTCTTAGAGATGCAGGAATCAGCATCTTCTCCTTACTGCAAGGCTAGGTTGAATGGGGCCCTGGGCAGCCTGCCTGAGGTAGAGGGCAGCAGGCCATAGCAGGGGGTTGGAACTGGATAGGCTTTAAGGCCCCCTCCAACATAAGCTATTCTATGATTCCATAATCTCCTTGTAGCTCTAGGAAATGTCTGTTCTGTCAATATAAACTGAGGCCTGCCATTGTGGGGATGATTAAAGAGAACTCAATATATGGGCTTTTCCTCAGTGCCTACCAAGGCACTATACGAGATTGTTTGTATACAAATAAATGGTGTCCCAACACCATTCCCGTCTCTAGGAACATGGGACTTAGTCTGATAGACAGAATATGGGCTGCATGTTTGCTGTGTTAGGTTCAGGCTTGAGAATGGGTCTGCAGGAAGCTGTATCTGAAGCCATCCTTGAAGTCTTAAATGATGTTATGGAAGTATTTGGAGCATGTTCCACCTTCAGAAATCTGTGTGACTAAGGGGTGTCAGATTTGCAACCCAGAATTACAACTTAGAGTTTCAACAGGGATGAGATGCCCCAAATGCATCCTTACAGCCACGTTCAAGTATGGAAGTGTCTATGCAGGTTATCTTGCTGTGACAAAACTTAGATGACTGCAGAACTTCTTGCATTCCTGGAGGTGCTCAAGGCCAGGTTAGATGGAGCCCTGGGAAACCTGATCTGGTGGGGGGCAACCAGCCCATGGCAAGGGGTTGGAATAAGATGGGTTTTAAAGGTCTCTTCTAGCCCAAGAGGAGACCTATATTCATCTTATAAACTGTCCTGTAACTCAAAAAAAGGAAACAAAAAAGAAAAGAAAAAGGGCCATGTGGAAATCTATTATTTTAGTCTGTCTATACCACAGCTGTGTCCAGACAGCCTGAAGCAGCTTTGTAGTGTAGACCATACTGGATGCAAACTGCAGGCTGTATGTTATAGAACCAAACTTTCTGAAGCACTCTGTTTACTTCTTACAGTCAGTGAAAGAGCAGAGCTCATGCTTACAGACCTAATCATTTGTCATCTGTTCCTTATTTTTGTATAGCATTTATATAGTTGTATTACCAACCTGGATGGCCTCCAGTGTTGAGAGATCTGCATCAACCCAAAACGTTAGCTAGTTTTCTGAAGCATGGCCTCTGTAAATGTCAAGCTTGCAGATGGTGCATGATATAATGAGACTTGCAGGTGCAAAACAGAAGAGCAGTACATGGTGAAAAGTTCCATCATTCATTTAGAAAAGCTGGATCTGCTCATACTGGTGGCTGCCATGAACAGATGCTGGACTCTGGGGTTGGAAAATGTATGCAGGAATAAGTTGTGGTGGTTGAGAAGGGATGAAATGAGAGCTATAAAAGAATCCTTTCAGCCTGCATGGTGAGATTCATCTGCAGGAAGGGCAGAAGGCAAGCTCTCAGCGTATGAGTGGTGTAGTTCCATGAGAACCAATAAGGCCCACAAGGTGAGGAGAGTATGTCTTGCAGTGAAAGACAAGAAACCATCTCTGGTTCTAATTATTGCAGTGTCTATGGCCAGCTGGGTCACCAGAGTACTGGATTTAGTCCATGTTCCTACAGCAGCTGTATTGTCTGCATATGCCTTTTTCACCTATCCAATATCCATGCGAGACTGTTTTTCCCTCTCTTTTACTCCCTCTGAGATCACACCTTTTGTGCTTTCAGCAAGCATCCGGCAGTCGAGGCCTCCTCAAGCTCTCTGTTATGGAAGTGAAGTGGATTCATGTGTTGGTCATCTTCTTCTTCCTGCTGTCTGTTGCGATGACAGGCTGCTTCCTGTGGCAGTACAGCCTCCCCAGGGTGGAGCCCAGTGAGTAGACAGCCTTAAGCTTGATCAATAAATGTCTTTCTCCCCTTGTAGACATCTTTCCCCATAGAGCTGACTGCACTCAAATTTACCACATTAGCTGGTGCAAGAACACAGAAAATTGGGTTGAGGAGGTACTGTTTAATTCTTCCAGGGTCCAAAGGAGCTCACCCACAAAAGAAAATTGAGGTGAGGAGGAACATCTTCAGTTCCTGATGGATTTGCCAATATTTCTGACTTTCATAGAATCTCAGAATCATTTAAGTTGGAAAAATCCTCTGAGATCATCAAGTCCAGCCGCTATCCTAGCACTGCCAAGTCTACCACTAAGCCAAGTCCCTTAGCGACACATCCACGCACCTCTTAAATGCCTCCAGGAATGGTGACTCAAATGCTTCACTGGACAGCATGTTCCAATGCTTCACAACCCTTTCAGTAAAGAATTTTTTCCTGATATCCAATCTAAACCTACCCAGCACAACTTAAGTCCATTTCCTTGTGTTCTGTCACTTGTTGCTTGGGAGAAGAGACTGACCACCCCCCACCTCACTACAATATTCTTTGAAGTAGTTATAAAGAGCAATAATGTCTCCCCTGAGCCGTCCTTTCTCTAGGCTAACTTTATTCATCACAACTCTTTGGGCCCAGCCATCCAGGCAGTTCTTCACCCAGTGAAGTGTATACCCATCCAAGCCATGAGCAGCCAGTTTCTCCAAGAGAAAGCTGTGGGAAACTGACAAAAGATTTACTTAAAATCTTGGTAGAGAACATAGAATCATATCATAGAAACATAGAACGGCCTGGGTTGAAAAGGACCACAATGCTCATCTAGTTCCAACCCCCTGCTATGTGCAGGGTCACCAACCACCAGCCCAGGCTGCCCAGAGCCGCATCCAGCCTGGCCTTGAATGCCTCCAGGGATGGGGCATCCACAGCCTCCTTGGGCAACCTGTTCAGTGCGTCACCACCCTCTGGGTGAAAAACTCCTAATATTCAACCTAAACCTCCCCTGTCTCAGTTTAAAACCATTCCCCCTTGTCCTATCTCTATCCACCCTCGTAAACAGCCGTTCCCCCTCCTGTTTATACGCTCTCTTCAAGTACTGGAAGGTCAGAATGAGGTCTCTTTGGAGCCTTCTCTTCTCCAAGCTGACCAACCCCAGTTCCCTCAACCTTTCCTCATAGGAGAGGTGCTCCAGCCCTCTGACCATCTTCGTGTCCCTCCTCTGGACCCGCTCCAAGAGCTCCACGTCCTTCCTGTGCTGGGGGCCCCAGGCCTGGATGCAGCACTGCAGATGGGGCCTCATAAGAGCTGAGTAGAGGGGAACAATCACCTCCCTCTCCCTGCTGGCCACCCCTTTTTTAATGCAGCCCAGAACACAGTTGGCCTTCCGGGCTGAACATCCATAGCCTTTCACTCATCCACTAAGCAGGTCACTTTCTCATAAAAGGAGATCAAGTTGGTCAAGTGGGACATGCCTTTCATAAGCCCATGGCAAATGTCCTGATTACCTGTTTGTCCTGTACGGGCTGCACTCAAGATGATCTGTTCCATAACATTCCCCAGCACCAAAGTCAAACTGACAGGTATGTAGTTCTCCAGGTCCTCATTCTGGCCCATCTTTAACATAGATTATTTGGTATATCAAGGGAAAAGACACTTTATTTCACATTCCCTATGGGTTTGCTTCCTTTCTTATTCCTGTAATCTTAGATCTTTGAACTGGCATGAGTTCCCAGTTCACACTGGAATTCCCTTTTATTGACTTATTGTAAACTCAATGGACAGGACAAGGGGAAATGGTTTGAAGTTGAGGGAGGGAAGATTTAGGTTGGATGTCAGGGGGAAGTTCTTTACTATGAGAATGGTGAGGTGCTGGAACAGCTGCCCAGAGAGGCTGTGGGTGCCCTGTCCATCCCTGGAGGTGTTGAAGGCCAGGTTGGATGGGGCCCTGGGCAGCCTGGTCTAGTATTAAGTGGGGTGGTTGGTGGTCCTGTCTGTGGCAGGGGGGTTGGAGATTCATGATCCTTGAGGTCCCTTCCAACCCGGGCCATTTTGTGATAGACACTAAATTGAGATTGTGTGATAGGCACTACATCCGCTGACAGGTATGCTCCATAGTCTTCTGTAGTCCCAGCCTCTTAGTCTCTCATTCCAGGTTGCAGAGTCAGTTGGAGCCTGTTAGTGGGCAATACTGGTGATTGGTGAACAGTTGGACTGGATGATCTTAGAGGTCTTTTCCAAACTTAATGATTCTGTGATTCTGTTGCATTCTATTTGTCCCATGTGCTGTATCACATTGGAATGAACAATAGCAGAGCACAGTGCTCCCATCAAGTCCTGCGTTATCTGAGATAGCAACAATTCAAGATTCTCTCTCTGTCTATGCTGAAGTGTCCTTCAGCTTTGGATGATACACTGAATAAAGCTAGTGCTGACTGCTGGATGAGGTTAAAGTTTGTCAGTATATCTTTTCAAGTCACGTGTATTGCCTGTGAAATGTTTTCCAGACCCATCTGTGATGGAAGTAAGATCTGAATCTGTGCAGATGTGCCCACGCTACCCTGAACCAGTACCACTGGACCACCCAATCCCCATTTTGAAGGACGCATTGGAGAAGGTCTGTGAGAAGGGTACTGGGGAGATGTAGTTCATGACTGCTGTTCTGAAGGAGCCGATACACATTTTGACCCTGAGCGTCTTAGAGCAAGAACGCAGGGGACAGAGGGGGTGGAGATCATCTGAATGTACAAATGAGCCACATTCTGACTAGACACCCTGGATTTTTTGCACCTCATTCATATAATACAAACTTTCCTTTGTCTCTTTTCCCAGGCTGCAGATTCCTTGCTCTTGTAATTATAATACAGAAGCTGTCTCACAGCTGTGATCACTATTTTTGCTTTTATTTGAATATTATCCTATTCTAGCATACTTGTGGAGATGCAGAAAATCAGAACTCCAGACAGTATTCAGGATGCAAGTGGTGAAAACTATTCCTATTTCAAAAATTGTATAAGGCACGGAGAACCTGAACTCTATATACATAGAAAGACACAGGTATTGGAAGGGGTCTTAGGCACCATCACCTAAAGACTGTATCTTCAGATGCTCTCAGGTTCTGCCTAGGTCTGTGGACACTTGAACTCACATTAAAGATCTTGCCTTAGCTGAGATCTCTTCTTAATGGAACGTGAGATCCTTGGTTCTGTCTCTCAGCATCCACCTCCTGATAGCCAGTATATGGGAACTGCCCATCACTCCCAGTGGGGCTAGGGTTATATATTTACTAATGCAAATGCTTTGAAAAGCAAGTTGGGGAGGGCAGCAATCCCCATTAGCAATGCTATAGTGTTCAGAGTCACATTGGAGGATGCCCTCAGAGTAGTGTTCGGAACTGGTCTCAGCACTGAAGCCTGTCTGAGCTCCAGACCTTCCCTGGGATGTTCTGGCTTTTCTACCATCTGCAGCTCGAGTGGGTGTGCTACTTTACTTGGCTGTCATATCCATGATGGTATATGAGGTCTTGGAGCAAGGTGGTTATTTCCATTGCTGGCTACCCACCACCTTACCCACTCATCCAGAGAGGAGATTCTGAGGACATTACTTGGCTTGGCCATTCTTGTCTCAAACACTAATCTTGGAAAGCCACTTCTTTTGTCTTAATAATTTTATGCAAAAGATAACTTACGTGTAATGATGAAATCATAGAATCATTAAGGTTGGAAAAGACCACTAAGAACACCAAATCCCCACCATGCCCACTAACCACATCCCTCAGTGCCACATCTCCGTGCTTCATCAACACCTCCAGGGATGGGACTCCATCACTTCTCTGGGCAGCCCCTTCACAGAATCACAGAATCACAAGGTTGGAAACGACCTGCAAGATCATCTAGTCCAACCACCTTCCCATTCCTATTAGTACCACAAGCTACTAACTATTAGTACCAAGCTACTAACTATTAGTACCACGAGCTACTAACCCTTCCAATACCTCACCACTCTTTCCTAATATCCAACATAAGTATAGCTTTGAAAAAGTCAAAAAAGCAATACATTCTGCTTATGGGGGGGCCACATTGGCTAATTGGGTCTATACAGACCTGGAAGAACAGGAAGGGAAGAGAAATCACAGCCCTCAATGTATTCAGTACTGTGTCTATGATTGCAGTTTAAATAGGACTGCATCTAGTGCTGCCTTTTGCACATTACATGCATCACAAGGCTCCTGATTTGGTAATTCATCATTTCCTATCATTCTCCAGGTAGACTTGATGCTGCGCCAAAAGATTCATAACTCTGGTCTCCCTGCCATGTCTGCCATCGTTATCTACAATGACACTGTGCTCTGGACGGGCAACTTCGGAAAGAAGAATGCTTCAGATCCCTTCTCAGTGGTGCCCAATGAGTACACTATTTACAGGTGAGACAGATGTACTGAAGGCATGAGGGCACAAAAGGAGAACGGTTACACATAAGGGGAAGGAAGGGAAAGTCTGTTTGTTTCTGTTGATCTGGTTTGGTTTTAGTTGGATCTGACCTTAAGTGGAGTTACTGTGAACATCCTGGAGACCTACAAAAGGTTCTGCTCCTCACATAGGAAAAGTCTGTTCTTTGAGGAGGTCCAGGGCATAAATCTGAACACTGAGAGCTAGCACATATTTTGTGAACAGTAAGGACACAGTGCCATATATATATACATAGAAAAAAAACAATAGGATTTTAGAAGACTATATTCTGAATGTATAAAGTAGGCCTGCATAATTACGAAGCCAAGGCCATATGGGCTGTTGTGTTTTAGATGAAGACAGAATAAAGCTCTTAGTGTGTGGCAAAAACCATAACAAAAAGAAATCAAGAAGTATTTGCTTTCTTTAAAGACCTGTTTTCAGTGATTAATAACTGTGCTGTACATGAAACACATGGTCTGCATGCTATCCAATGTTATCCTTAGAGTAAACAGTTCTGAGGAGTTTCAGCAGCTGTGATTAGCTTACCGCCCCCTGCCCCTATCACCACACCATACCTGCAGAGAGCACCTCGCACTCTTTCTTCCAGAAGACCTTCTCCAAATTTAGCTGTTTGGAAGCCACCTAAATACCAAATCTGAATACGAAATGCAGAACTTTGGGGCATTTTAGTCTTAAAATTCCAAGAAGTGACTTGCAGTTTATTGTGATGTTTAGTAAGGAATAGTTTACAAAATATGTCATCTTATAAATACTAAGTGAACAAAGTTCTGTAGTCAGCTGCACCATTGCAGCTTGCTTTTAATCATCTGAACATCATTTAAAATACATTATTTTGCCAAAACACATTTGAAAGCCTCATTACTCAGTGCAGAATACTGAACACTGTGTAGCAGTCCATGAAGGCCAGAGTTAAGGATATTAACCCAAGCTACTTCATGTTAGCCACTCTGTTCTGAGTTAACCAGTATTGTATGCAAAGCTGCAGGTAGTGGGTCAGTTTGGTGATCTCGTGTACTGAGCATCTAACTTTTTGATCCGTGGGTTTCTTACTACTTTTTATAAACGTTTATTCCTGCACAGAATCGCCAGCGTCTCCAAGATCTTTCCCACCCTTATGCTGTACAAGATGTGGGAGGAAGGGAAAGTCACATCCCTGGATGACCCTTTGGAACGTTACGCCCAGAACTTTGCTATTAAAAACCCTTTTAGGTTCAAGGAGTCAGAACAGAGGTATACAGCAGATGGGCTGATCTTTGTGGAGAAAGGTTCGATACCACTTAAGCCATCACCTGTTACCTTGCGCAGAATGGCCAGCCAGCTCTCAGGTGAGACAGCACTGCTCACTCTCTGCCTACCATTTGGAACAGACCAGATGCCAGGAATAAGAAAGTCTGCTCTCGACGCCATTTACCAGCATGGGCTCTGCACCTCTGCACTCCCCAGTGATAAATGGAGTTTTCTCCAGGCCACCTGCTCGGAAAGGGGCCAAGCAGCACTGTGGGCTGGGGAATTGTTTTTCCCATGCAAGGTGAATATGTGTGTCTTTCAACACGGTAGCCTGACCTGAAACCACTCTTGAATTGCATAACTGTTTTTGCACTCCAGCCCAGAGTGCTCTCATTTTTCTGAGAAGTAGAGGTGAGGGTCAAAGTGGCACCAAACCTCTTTGCTTTGAATAGATAGACCTTGATTGCAGACCTAAATATAGCTGTCAGCACGCTTCCTGATCTGGGATTCCTGAGCTATTAATAGCTTTGTACTTGCTGGCAGAAGACTATTAATCTGCTGCTACTTTCATACTTGTGTAACTCTTATGTTGTGGTAGAAGGAACTCACAGGACTCAGGAGATCTTTAACCTCTTTGAAATAGAGCTGTTAATACTCAGCGTGGGGATTCCAGAATTTACTGCCAAAAAGACTGTGCTGAGATTTCCTGCAGCGCTCCCATTACACTTTGCATTATTCCAGTTGAGAATAAAACAACCCAAATTAGAATCTTTGATTAAAATAACCTGCAGGCAGATTGCAATAGTAAAGAGCAGAGCATCACCTGAAGCCAGCCCATAGTAGGATGTGTCCTAAAAAATACTTATAGGAAGCACACCTGTTTGTAGCATAATTGCTTATAAAGCATAGATGTTGCTTCTCTCCCTGTGTTGGTTTTTATCTCCAGCTTCCCCAACATATTTATGTATAGCACACCATCAGGGCACAACAACCAACTCGGACACTGACAGTCTAAAGCTGCAGAAGCCCAATTTCAAAAGCTCAACTGAAAATCAAATGAACGTTGAGGTCACCTGTTGTATTTCCTGGCTGTAAAGATAAAACAAAACAAGGAGAAGGTTCTGCAGCATGAAAGCCACCATGTGACGCTGAGGGACATGGCTTAGTGGGCATGGTGGTGATGGTGTGACTAGATGATCTTAGTGGTATTTTCCAACCTGAATGATTCTGTGATTCTAGGATATTGTGAAGTGTTTTTCACATCAGTTCCTCCATTGGAAAGCCCATTATCTGCTGGGATATGCTAAGTGCATCTCTTATCTAGTCATTATGATGCACAAGTAACCCTGGAATAGAAGCAGAAAAAGAGCTTTTCTTCCAGTTCAAATCCCAAAGTCAGGCCAATTCAGAAAAACAAGTCCTGCTGCCACAAAAGAAAAGGGCCTCATTCATCTTTTCCATAATTAAGCACATGCTCATGGAGCAGACGATTGCAACTCATTTTTATGTCATGTAACCTTCCTGATTTTCTCCTAGCTTCTGAGTGAAAATCAGCTGTAGACTGCAAAAATTATCTAATTCTAGATGTAATCCAGGTTCTGGGATTGGTGAGCCATAGACTCTGTGCAAAGGAACTGTGGCATTTTAGAAAGTCCTGGTAAAATATATTTGGAGAATTCATTTCTAGAGAGTTTTCATGCAAATTCCAAAACACAGCACTGTACTACCTACAGTGAAGAAAATTAACTCCCTCCCAGCCAGACCAGGATGCTGGACCACAACTTGTGCCACACTGTTGAATGTTTCTCCTCCACGTACAGGTCTCCCCAGGAGGCTGCGATCTACCAGCCTGCTGTGGAAGGGCAGCACACAAGAAGCTCTGGCTCTCCTGAAGGATGATGTCTTGGTGGCTGATCCTGGAACCAGGTCAGATATTTTCACGTAAGAGCTTTTGGGTCGTTTCCATGACCAACAGAAAAAGGCTGCTATTCCTAGAGGGAGCTTCAGATTATCCATCTACAAATAGGGCGGTGAGGCACTGGCACAGGTTGCACAGAGAGATGCTGAGTGCCCCATCCCTGAGACATTCAAGGTCAGGCTGGACGAGACTCTGAGCACTGATGGAGCTGTGGGTGTCCCTGTTCATCACAGGGAGTTGGACCAGATGGCTTTGAAGGGTCCCTTCCAATTCAAAGCATTCTATGAGTCTATTTTTCTAAATACATCTGTCTTAGGTTGGAAAGAGTTACTTTTGGACGTGCCAGGGTTTTTTTGAGAAGCCTAGATGGGGCAAATAAATTGTTGTGAACCTTCAACTGTCAAAGCTGCCAATTTACAACAGTGATCAGGCAGATTAACCTAGTCAGTTTAAACCATCATTTATTTTCATAGAATCATAGAATGCCTTGGATTGGAAGGGATCTCAAAGATGACCTAGTTCCACCCCCCTGCCATGGGCAGGGTTGCCAGCCACACACTACATCAGACACCAGATCAGGCTGCCCAAGGCCCCATCCAGCCTGGCCTTGAACACCTCCAGGGATGGGGCATCCACTCTGGGCAGCCTATGCCAACACCTCACCACTATTCCCCCTGACATCTAATCTAAATCTCCCCTCCTTCAGCTTAAAGCCATTCCCCCTTGTCCTGTCAAAAAGTCCTACTGAAAGTTACACCGTATCTGTAGAAACCTGCATGTCTCTAAATCAGATACTTGCTGCAATTTGTGCAGTGTTAAGTCTGCTACATGAGCTGCAATCAAACACTAAAAAATATGAACAATCATAGAATCATAGAATGGCTTGGGTTGGAAGGGACCTCAGGGATCATCCAGCTCCAACAAGATCCACTGGGCAGCGAGTGAGGGAAGAGATCTTGCCTAACTGTGAAAAATTCTTCAAAAAATGTTCAATTTTTTAAAATTATATTCTCAAATAATTTGCTTAGAGCTGCTGAAGACTCATGATGACATGAAGTACGTAATCTTAGAAAATGGCTTATGGGTGGGGTTCAAAGGGCTATAGTAAATGAGGTTACGTCAGGCTGGCAGTCAGTCACTATGGGGGGTTTCCCTAGGGCTCCATTTTGGTTCTCTTTAATGTCTTTATAAATGATCTGGATGCAAAACTCAAATGCAAACTAAGAAAGTTTGTGGATGATTCTAAACTAGGAGGAACTGCTGACTGCTTCAAGGGAAGAGGGATCTTGTCAAATGAGAGGGCTGAGACACCACTGTCAGACATAGAGCTTGGATTCTGGGGGGGCCTGTGTGGAGCCAGCAGTTGGAGTCAGTGATCCTTGTGGGTCGCTTTAATTTCACATATCTATGATTCTACTATAATATATTTTTCTTGGAAAGGTGAACTTCAGTCAATTTCAGACATAAATTTTTAGTCCAACGTGGATTTATTCCTGTGGCAAATTATATGTCATGAGAAATTTGCTGGAATTGGTTCAAGTGGTACCAAATTTATGACCTCAGCAGGCCTCAGTAAGAGGAGATATTTAACGTATCAAATATGTTAAAAACATGATTTTTGAGAAAGTGTTTGAAAGAAAATTACCCATTCATATCTTTATGTCATTAAACTTAATTCAAGTGCAAAGTCTCAATGCCCATTATGGATATTAAAGACTTACACTTTGATGTCTTTAATCACTCAACATTACTGGATTCTGCTTTTGAGACTTCTAAGTGCTTTTTAAGTGCTTTTACCGTCTTAAGATAGCTTAGGTCCTGAAGTTATTGCACCCTGTTAAATCTCCAGAGACTCGTCTGGGATTTTGAGACCTTTAAAGTAAGCACCTGTACCTCTTGACTCTGCTCTTGAGAAGAATGAACACATTCTTTTGGTGAAAAATGAAGAACAATAAGTCAGAATATGCAAATATAGGTTTTCACCTAAAGTTTTCTGTCTTTGGCCTTCTTTCTGTATGTAGCAGTTAAACAGCTCAGCTGATGTGCACAAAAGACATTTCTGTCTCTTGAATTAAGAAGAAATCAAGGCATTAACACTTTATCACAGCCTCATCACTGCTCTCCCTTTAGCGTGTGGTCTGATAAAGTTAGCATCTTTCCCCAGAGGAGAGAGACCCAGCCATTGTTATTTGCAAAATCATACCCACACTGTGTAACTAAAGCAAGGCTGATGCAGGACTGCATGACCTTCCAGGGTCCCTTCCAACTCAAATGACTCTACGATTCTGTCTTCCTTTCTTTCCAGATGCCACTACAGCAATTTGGCCTTCTCACTGATGGCACACGTGCTAGCTGACCATGCAGCTGATGGACAATACCAGCGATGGATCTCGGAGAACATCCTGGACCGCTTGGGCATGGAGGACACTGGCTTTGACATCACGCCACCGATCCGCTCCCAGATGGCGGTGGGTTTCTATAGCAGCCAGCAGCCAGCCCCTCTCTACGACCTCGGCTGGTACAGACCTTCTGGACAGATGTACTCTACAGCTGCTGACCTTGCCAAGCTGGCAATGGTCTTTTTAGGCACCTATCACCGTCGTCTCTTAGAGCCTGACACAGTGAAGACAATGCTGACACCTCTGTTCAAGTGCTCCACTGAATACTTTGCCAACAAGACTGGCACGCCCTGGGAGATTAACGAGCAATTGGGATATGATGTCATTAGGAAGGATGGAGACCTTGATGGCTATTCAGCTACTTTCTCACTGATCCCCAAGCTCCGTTTGAGCTTCATTGTACTGATGGCTGGGCCCAGGCCTCAGGGTGGAGATCTTGTGACTCAGACATATGAGTATCTCATTACTGCCATGGAGACTGCGTTCAGAGAGGCAGAGAAAACATTGACTCCTCCCCCAAGTCCAGTCCCTTTTGTTGGCTATTATACCTATTCCAACCTGACTTTCTATGAGATCAAAGTTGGTCATGGCGGGGTGCTGGTCATGCAGCAGTTTGGGCCTCATGCTGAAGAGCTGATCCCTGAGAAATACCGGACAATCAAGCTCCACCATCTGGAAGATCGCGTCTTCCAAGTTGTTTTTGACAAGGAGTTCCCGTGCGTTCTGCATCTGGGCTCTGCCTCCATCTCACTGGAGACCCAGAATGGGCAGCTCTTTAATTTTTATCCATTTGATCGCAAGGGTTTGTCTCCTGGCTTTGATGCACCGGGGCTGAACACATACAACGTGGTGCGTGTGCTTCGTAAGCCTGTCTTCTATAGCTAAATGTCCCTTCTCCTTTTCTGACTGTTCCTGGGGGGTGGCTCCAAATCTGCATCTTTCCAGACTCTCCTTCTACGTGGCTTTTTGGACACCATTTAAATTGGAAATATAGCAAATGACTGTTATTTCCAACAAATATATCATGTCTCACTTCTGAAATGGCTTGCCATCCCTGTCACTGCATGGCAGATTGGCTAGCAATGGGGATGCCTACAGAAAATACAGGTAGAAATGAGGTAGATGAATGGTGTTTGGATGCCATAAAAAAACAAACAGGTTTTAAGTCTTCACAATTAAAATGCCTGTATAATGACCATTGAGGTGATTGACTGGTACCATCAAAGGGCTGGGAAATTGCTGTGTCTCTTTCAGGGCTGTTGATGAGCCCACCTCCCATGACCAAGATTTTTTCACTGGGTTTGCTCAAAAATGGCACCAACATGATACCACGTTCTGCTTGTGATACCTGGGAAGTGGGATTCCATTTCTTTTCAGGTTCAGATCAAGTAAACTGTGAAGAGCCAAAAGCAATATGGGTTTATCTTGGCTCCATGGATTTCTGCAAAAGCTGTGGTCACACTATGGATTTTGTAGCACTTAACTGTAAAAGATGAAGCATGCTCCTGTGAGCAAGGTCATATGAACACGTACTGGTACATTCCAGGTGGAATCAAGTTTGTTATTATCTCAGTGCATAGTGTGAGTGTGATATTTGAGTGTGATATTTAAGTGTGTGAGTGTGGTATTTAAGTACAGGAACATGTGGAAATGTGTATGAGTATTGGGGCACAGTGTCTGTGTAGATAAATACCTGTTGTGTTTATACACTTGAGTGAGGAGGGGAACTGAAAATGCATTCCCCTGGGGAATAGGATAGGTGCACATTTAGGATAGATGCACCTCTAAGAATAAAGCAACGAATTCATTCTCTTCTCCCTTCTTGTGACCACTCCATGCCAAGACAATCAGGATGGATGGTATATATTAATAGCCAATTATCATACCATTAGTAGCCAATATCATATCACTGTGATGGCGATGGAGTCGGACACCATGCAAGCAAGACAGGGCAGCTACCACTGATTGAGAAGTCCTGGGTCCTGCAATACTCCTTCAAGTTCAGGAGAGTGTTGTAACTGGAGCCTGAAAAAAAAAACAAGCAGTGAGTCAGAGCAAGACAACCTTAATTTAAGTAGCCTAACTGCAAAGTGTGCAATGGCTGTACAGCATGGAAATCCTGCAGGAATTGCTAAAGTTAGGCATGCTAGCACAATCAAAGACCTTTCAGAGTGTACATTCTTCCATACCATCACTGAGACACTGGGTCCTCTTGCAGAGTGACCTCCTTCTCCTCTTTGTTTGCTCAAACAGTCTCGAAAGTGGATGTCTCTTAGAGAGGACTGGAAAGTAAATCTCCCTGCATCTTGTGTCTCTTCTTGTCTCTCCCTGGTTTTATTCTGTGCGTAGTTCCTTGGCTCTAATTTCAAGTAGAGATACCATCACTGAAGGCCTAGAAACCTAACTGGCAGATATGGTTCCCTGCCTTTTTTCAGACAGTTTCAGTTCCTTGGCAAACATATGGAATAACTTAAGCCTTGCCTTACAGTCATGGTTGCTGCTGTATGGGTTTCCTCGTATGTTTAACACCCTCATATGTTTAAGTATTTAATCTGGGCTATGGAAACAATACACCCAACACAAATTCTCACTGTAGGCCAGTTATGTGTGATCATGCCCAGAGATAAGGATGCAGACATGATGCACTGCTGTTGTATTTCCTGTAGAGATGCCTAAACTATGTCTTGGCATGCCTGATGTAACAGAGACTGTTCTTCTTGCTTTGGAACTTATACATCAGCTACCACTAAATGCCTCTGAGTGATTGTATCACGCTGCCACAAACCCACCAAGGCAAGTGCCATGTGCTTACAGTGGTGGAAGCAACCACTGGATTGCTGGAAGCATATTCCACGTCCCACGACACTTCCCAAAGCACTGTCTTGGGCCTTGGCAATCAAGTCTTATGCTGACATGGCACCCCAGAAGGAATGGAGTCCGACAACGAGACTCACTTCTGAAACAGCCTCATAGATGTAATTGTATTGTGCACCACTTGTTTTGTATATTCTTTTATCATCTTTATTATAATTATTTTCCCTTCTTTTTCTGTCCTATTAAACAACCTTTGTCTAAACCCTTGAGTTTTATCTTTTTTTTTTCCAGTTCTCTCCCCTGTCCCACTGTGGGGGATTGAGGGAACGTCTGTGTGATACTTGGCTGCCTGCTGGGTTAAACCACAACAGCTCACAAACTGTCTGTCTAACAATGAGCTGAAGTCAAACACCCCTTTCCACCCTGCCCTTGGAAGCTCTTCATGACTGCTTCCCCACTCTTGGATGTTCTTTTCAAGGCAGGGACTAAGAATTAGAGAATTTAGACCCGTCCAATTCTCAGAATTGAAGGAAACACTGAGAAACATCCACCATGTGCATGCCTCATGCCTGGAGGTGCTTTAGGCTGGATGGGGCCCTGGGCAGCCCGAGCTGGCGGGGAGCAACCAGCCCATGGTAGAGGTTGGAGCCATCCTCCATCCTAAGCCACTCTGTGATTCCATGGTAAGATTCTGTGTTCCTGTCTTTACACTGGGATTCAAGGTCATCAGTGCAGACTGGAACAAAAAGCTGCAGCTTCTTCCTTGATAGACAGGTTTATTCTTTCTCAGTACCTTTTTCCACATCCTTTTCTCTTTATGATTCATGTCATGTTCTTGAAATGCCATTCGGGCATTTGCAGGAGGGGAACTGCAATAGTGATTTTTATTAGATGAATTTTATACCAAGTTCAACAATAAACTATTTTGATTGTATCTGAGGCTCTTTTGCTGGTTCGTGACTATTTGTTTTTCTATCCATTTGGATAGAGCATAAATGTTGATAAAAAAAGACATAAATTTCCTAATTAAAAAAAAAGAGCAGTAAAAATGCAAGATTCGTGCATAATATAACAGATTTATGACTAATCCTGAATTGCTGACAAAGTAATTTCTATAGTTTGGATTTCTGGCAATGTGGCTGACAGTAAATACAGCAATTCTGTGCATGAAATCATCCCATTTTAGGACATCTTGCTTGTGGAACTCCCTTCCTACTCCCAGATCCCTATAGCATTCCGTGGTCAGGTTCGAGATCCTACGGGAGAGAAGTGAGGAAGAGGAGAAGAGAGGAAGATCTGCGTGCTTTCCCCTTGCAACCCCAACGAAATCACAGGATCTAGCTTTATTGTGAGGACTCTTGCTTATATGTCTGGTCAGACTCAGCTTCCATATTTCTCATGTGCAAAGAGAAACGGGGAAAGCTTTGCAGTATTTCCTATTTGTATAACACAACAGAAGCTCATGTTCCTTTTGTGCTGACTTTTTACTGACTTTGGAAAATAGGCAATGAACTGAGAGAATGAAACCCACAATGCTTGAAGATACCATTTTCTTTCCTTTTTTTCTTTTATTTTTTTTCCTTTAGGCTGCATCTTCTTTGAATTATTAACTTATATATATATTAGCTTTTTGTAATATATTAGCTTTTTCTAATGAATTGATGGCCCTTATTTCAGAAGCTGGAAACAAATCCAATTTTTTCTTAGGGTGAGATAATGTAGCAAGCATAATTTAAAAACATGTTTTGCATGTGGATGTAGATCTGGAAATTCACATAAATAGATGTAAATCTATGACTTGAAGACTTTATCAAGGAGATCTGACATATGCTTAGAGGGAAAGATAAATGCGAGGAAATCTCTGTCAGAACATTAGCGTGCGTCAACTCCATAAACTCCAGCCATTAAACTCAAGGGCAGTGAAGGAGGAAAAGTATGCAAAGAGTACTCAGTTGTCAACTATCTTCTGGCTAGAGGCCATGAAGAAGGGATCCTCTGCCACGTGGCAAAGGTGTGTGTCCCAAAGAATTACTGAGGAACTGTTGGTGTCCAACACCAGGATCTTGCAGATTTGAAGAGTAGATTCCAACTGGCCTTCTCTTTCCTACAGTAACCTGCTTTGTGGTTCTACCCTACATTATCATTATGTTTTACACACAAACTTTTCAACATAACTTGTCCCATTTCCTCCTGCTTGCAAAATGAAGTCAATGAAGTATGATTTCTGTCTGGCAGAGAGGTTTATGGGGTTGGATGCAGAAGTTTCTGAGGTTATACTCAATGAATCTTGAGAACACCCGACAGAGAAGATTTGGAGATATCAGAGATGCTGAGATATCTAACATACCAGTGTCCAGAGAGGGACAATGAAGCTGTGAAGGGTCTGGAGCACAGTCTTTTGGGGAGAAGTTGAGGGAACTGGGGTTGTTCATTCTGGAGCAGAAGAGGCTCAGGGGAGACCTCATCACTCTCTGCAACTCCAGAAAGGAGGTTGTGGCAAGGTGGGGTCAGCGTCTCCTCCCAGGTAACAGCATTAGGACTAGAGGTAATGGCTTCACATTGCACCAGGAGAGGTCCAGATTGGATATTTGGAACAATTTCTTCTCAGAAGGAGTGGTGATGCACTGGCACAGCTGCCCAGGGATGTGGTGGAGTCACCGTCCCTGGAGATGTTCAAGAAACATAGAGATGTGGCACTGAGGGACGTGGTGGAGGTGGGTTGAGGTTGGACTGGATGATCTTGGAGGTCATAGAATCATAGAATTGGTAAGGTTGGAAAAGACCTCTAAGGTCATCCAGTCCAACTATCCACGCACCACCAATATTGCCCACTAAACCACATCCCTAAGTACTACTTCTACCCTTTCCTTCAGGTCTTTTCCAACCTTAATGATTCCATGGTTCTAATGCATTCTTCAACGTGTGCAGTGACCCACACTGGCTCAACTTTAAAACTAAAAGTGATGAGCTCCCCAGTGGTCTATGGGCACTCTCCTAAGGAAAAATAACTTTTCTGTCCTTCTGGTGTACAGTAGAGTCAAGCACCTGCATGATACTTGTTCCTCACATTACTACTAACCCCCAAATTAAGGTTAACAGTCCTAGATGGAGTGTTCCAGTGCTGTGCGAATGTGTGCCTTGTGTAGCTCGACAAAGATGAAACTAAAACTGTAGCCAAACCTCCACTGAGCAAGAGTTTTACGAAGCCTGATTATGGAATGAATCATCACTGCTGTGACTCACAGCTTCATTTTTTGGGCAAAACATAAAATAAATGTGTGAAATCTCAGCCTACTGAGAGACTGCTATTCCACTCCACAGGCCCAGTGTCATGGGGATTGTGATGGTACAATGTCAACGAATTCCAACTCACAGGGTTGGGAATTGTGGAAGGGGAGCAGAATGATACCATGAACTTCTCTTTTTGAGGATTATATTTGCTTCAGACCATGTGTGGATCCAGATTTCCCTGGGAATTACCAGAGCCTCCAGTCAGGGTGACAGGTGACGCAAATCATTATGCAGAGAGCTGGATCTGGAGTGCTGTCCCCACTAATCCCTGCAGCACAGCACGACTGGGATCGTGCACAGGCAATTCCAGTAAAAGCTGCAGGCTTGCAGACACTGTGCTACTCCAGTAAGGAATTGTGTGCACTAAAGAAATTCCATGGTGTACAGCAAAGATAAGGATGGAAATCCACTGTGTGATCACTATTATTCTGTGGGTGCAAGCAAAAAGTGGTCCCCAGAGTCATAAGGTGCTTTTCATTGCCATGAATGAGGCTCTGCGCTGTTGGGGTACATTCTCCAGTGTCCAAGCAGTAAAGTCCCACGAAGTGTATTGAGTTGTTTTGGTTTTGTGCTGCTGTAAATTTGAATTCAGTCACAGGATCCCATCCCATCTTCGTTCTTTAGAACAAGCCTGAAAGTTTCTAAGAATCCTCCTGGTTTCCAAACTGTTGTCTATCACCATACAAACCAGAGAAGGTTATACATTACTCAGCCCTTTGTACTCCACATTTATGTACCATTTCTTTGTGGTTCACATGCGTGTTCTATTTCAGACAATTCAATCTTCTTCTACAGACTGCACTGAAAAATAAGACCAAAAATAAGACCATTCTTGTACAATGGTCCTGGACAACTTGCTTGTAGCTGTCGCAGTCCTAAATGTTGAACTCGACTTCCAACCTCAGTGATTCTGTGTTTTTGTGACTCTGTGACATAGCCCTGGGAATCTAATGACCTCAAAGAACACAGTCACACTAGGTCAGGATTATATGCAACGAAATCTTGAATCCCTATAAGGAAGGGATCCTGCTCTCTGCTAACCTGTACCAATGCTACTCCAACCCCTTCAGATAACAATTTGTTGTTATCTGCCACACACTTTGTGGCTTTTTTGCCTTTTGTGTTTTCTGGCACCACTGAAAACCAGTGAGATCCGTTCCCATATGTAACTGCCTACAGGCTGTACTGACTACTTGATCCCTGTCACCCTCCTCTTCGCATGGCTGACAAAGCCCATCTCACCTCATTTTTCTTCATAGGCTCTGTGTCCCAGGCCCAACCATCTTATTCACACTCCACCAGCCCTTGTCTATGAGGTCCTGGAGGAGCCCCAGTTTTGTCTACAAGAAGGATGGAGGGGATTTTTGAACTACAGTAGAGTGTAAATGACCAAAGCCACACAACAGGTGGCAATCCTGCCATGTGAGTCTGTGAGAGAACACATCACCTACTTGCTCCATGAGAGAGGATAGTCAAGATAAGGTCCAGAACTGCCAGAGTAGAGAGTGGGAAATGCCAAGGAAAGGTACATCTCACCATTCTCTGGCATCCATATGACTAATCACAAGATCAAAGAACAGCTTGAGTTGGAAGGACTTTTAAAGGACATCTAATTCCAATCCCCCTGCCACGGGCAAGGACAGCTCTAGGCTACCCAAAGGCCCATCCAACCTGGGATGTGGAATCCACAAATTCTTTGAGTAACCTCTTCTAGTGCTTCAGCACCCTCTGAGTAAAGAATTTCTTTCTATTTCTATTTCTTTCTATTTCTCAATCTACGTTCTTACAGTTCAAAACCATTACCTCTTCTTTTATCACTGCATACATTTCTAAAAAGTCTCTCTCCATCTTTCTTCTAAGTTCTGTTAAGTATTGAAAGGATGCAATGAGGTCACCCCACAGCCTTCTCTTCTCCAGGCTGAGCAAGCCCAGCTCCCTCAACCTTTCTCCATAGGAGAGGTGTTCCAGTCCTCTGAGCATCCTCATTGCCTCCTATGGAGGCTCTAACAGATTCACATCTTCCTTGTGCAAGGCTCCCCAGGCCTGGATGTAATACTGCATTACACTTCTGGAGAGGACATGGAGACCCAACATTGCTTGGGCATATGCTCATAATCTGGTTTCATCTGCAAATGTAAGCAAAATCATTCCAGGGCAAGGTGTTAAATGGAAATATTGAATAGTGCTGGCTCACACAGACTCCTTCCAAATCACACTTGATGCAACACCTTTGTTTGAGAGCAAATCACTCGTAACACTTTCTTGAGTGTGCTTTTCTCGAATCAGACTTACAAGGATGCTGTAATTATTCTGTGATGAGATAATTGTCTCAGAACAAGTACAATAAAACCAAGTTGTTCAGTCGAGGTTACATTTGAAAGACATTCAAATATATCTTCATAGTCATTTGAATAGTCATAGGCATAGACATTCAAATTGTCTTCCCACTTCAAAGTGGGAAGTCCGAAAACTACACAGCTAGATAAGTGTGTTCTGTTTGATCCCGGAGCTGAACTATTTTCTCAGGCATAAAACACTGCAGAACATGTGAGTTTGTTTTTAAAGGTAGCATAAGCTGGCAGTAGAGTCACAGAAATGCTTCCCATCACTTTTGGCAAGATTTGAGGCAATCTGAAGTGTTTTAACATCTTTTCTTCTCTGGAGTTGGGTGGATTGTTTGGATGCATTGTATTCACTTTGAATATTTTTTGTATTTATTGCACATGTAGCAACATCTCATGGTTGGTTTGAACCCTCCCCAGTTGCTCCCTGCTCGTTCAGCCCATGCTCTGCTTTAATAAGGCTTTAATGAAGGCTTTTGCTGGAAAATTCAGTCTACACCCAGGATATCAACTGACAAACACTGCAGTCTGGTATACAAATAAAATGCCAGCCAGTAAGAATGCCTATGAGGAAGGTAACTCATTCTTCACTAGTCTACCAGTGAGCAAATTCCAGATCTCAGCTATTTAAGAGACCCCTTTCAGAAGGGCTCAAGGCTCTGCAAGAAGCACTGTGATCTTGAAGCACGGGTTCACGATGGTTTCCTTTCCAATCTCCACCTCAAGCCATCCCTTCTCACAAAAAAAAAGCACTTTCTTTCACCTCCTCCTACTTTGTAGCTGGTTTTATAGCTTCACTATTTCAGCAGCGCTACCACAGAGATGGAAATAAGAATGTAAGTAATAATTCTGCCACCCAGAACAATTTTCAAGGCTTATCACAGCTCCCTGGGTTGATCTTTGATTTTCCAAGTCAACTGAAGTACAAAGAATGGAAACAATTAAATTTCTCATTTTCCTGGGCTTTTTGTGCAAGTCCATCCTCCTTCAGGAGGTCACCTCAGGGATCCGTGGGGAATGAAATGCTTTTTATGTAACTGGATAGAGGCAGAGGAGAAATTTCAGCTTGCAAGTTTAGGAGAAAAGCACAAAGAACCTCACTGGTTTGTAACAGGTGTGACTGTTTGTAGGTATTTGGTTTGCCATCTCCCAGCCTGGATAATCTCACAGTCTGGAAGAGATGAGAGGTCTACCACCATATACGTGTATGTGGAAGTGAGCACTGATTGACTGCTTCAGAATAAATCACTTTTTGCATAGCTTCACATGTTGGATGAGTCTCCTATCCATGCAAAACTATACCATAAGCAAAGAGAGCCTGAAGCAACAGTGCAAAACCATAGAAGGATAGAGGACTGGATCTGCTCTGGTTTTAGCTGGGATAATTTTTTTCATAGTAGCTCAAATGGCGTGTTTTGTATTTGTGCAAATTGTTCAGCATCTGTCTACAGATGGGAAGTTGTGAATGAATTCCTTATTTTGCTTTTTCTTTTTGCATAATACATAATAAGAGCTGGGAAGCAAACACGATCGGTTATCTTCTTCTTTGTCTCTATTTTAGCTGAGAGTTGTCTAATGAAAATAACGGAATAAGGAATTATTTCAATAATAAATGAACAGTCAACAACCAGTGGATGATCAAAACCATTCCATGGGTCTCATCGTACATCTTGAAGGTATTTTGAGTCCCAAAGTCCTCAATCAAGTATGAAAATCCTAAAAGCAACTTCCATAGAATCAAAGAGTCATAAAGTCAAAGAATCAGAGTCATAGAATCATGGAATTGTGGAATCATGGAATCATAGAATCACAGTATCTTGAGTTGGAAGGGACCTGCAAGGATCATCAGGTCCAACTCCTGGCTTCTCACAGGACTGTGGAACACTCATGGTTCTGGGGGCAGTAGGAGAACAATGTGCCCTTTCCAGGCATTTGATAACTTACAGCTTTTATCCCACAGAGGGAACGCCACTGTTGGGCTGGTGGATGTGCTTACACGTGGTCACTCTATGGGTTTGTCAGAATAACGATCTCAAGCGTAGCATGGCAAAGGTCTGAGGGAGTATTTCACATGCACTCATCATTCCTTTAAAAACTTGTGGCTTTATAATTAAGAATTCTGTATCACAGCTGTAAAAGTCCACTTCCAAGACAGTGAGATAAACAAGACTGTTTACAATTGCAGTTTTCTGTATTACTGTGATCCCAGAACTTGGGGAAGGCAGGTTGTGTCTGAGCTCCCTGCTGTGGGGAGAAGGCCATTAACCTCATTTCCAGCAGAGACCAATTTCTGCAGAAGAAAGAGGGAAGGCGAATGCCATTCCAGCCTACTAATTGTTTAACACTGTTCAACCTTTTTTCCTGACCCTTCTTCTCGTATTTCCCTTGCATAACATCATCATCTGACACCTCCAGGTGCTAATGTGCATGCAAACTTTTATCTCCCCATGAANACAAGAGAAAGGTAGGCTGGAAAAAAATGCAGTAATACAAGTCTGTAGAGTTTACTGCTGACCTTATTATAGCCATTGCTTTTTCCTTCATCTTCTCATCCCTTCTGAAATAAATAACAAAAAAAGCAATATAAAAGTAGCTCCATTCTCACTCTTTAGCTCTGCATATGCTCTTGCCTAGCAGTCCTGTAACTTTTAACACTCTTTACCATCATATTTTGTGAATTGTGAATTTGAGCCTTCAGATCGTCTCTAATTGCTCATGTTCACAGCATATGGACAACAAGGACCAACATGTTCAACTGGGACACCAGATGGACATGAGTCAAAAAGGTCACTGCATGGTACAAACAGCAGTCACAGTGGGAGATATGAAGAACAATGGCCTGCAGAGCACATGGATTAACCTTTACATTCATTAGGAGATGTGATCCAGCTAGAATGACTCCAGCAAGAATCACGTGTCCTTGGAGACACAATGAGGGTGAGGATGAAAGCAGCTCTTGCATTTGTAGGATGTCAATAAAAAGAAGCTGACCTGATCTCTGTTTCTGTGCTGAACAGAACTGGAAATAGTGGGTGTGAACTGCAGCAAAGGGATAGAATCATAGAATCATTAAGGCTGGAAAAGACCTCTAAGATCATCAAGTCCAACAGTCAACCCATCCCCACCATGCCCACTCGTGGAATCACTAAGATTGAAAAGATCTCCAAGATCATCCAGCCCAGCCATCAACCCATCGTCTCCATTAATGATGAATCATTGAGAAAAGCTTTTAAATAGCAGACATAGCAAACCTTTGGGTTTTCTGAGAAAGTTGTGGACTTCCCTTTCTTGCAGGGATTTAAGAATAAGTTAGACATGTACTTGTCACGAATGATTCAGAAAGAGTTGCTTCTGCTCTGGAAGACAAATGTAGATACGTTGCTCACTGTAAATCTGTGTGGATCAATAGTTGGGTGACCTATTCTGGTTTCATATGGGCACGTCCTTCTTGGAGACAGTGTGTATCCTGGTAACCCTTGCATTTCTCTATTCCTCCCCTGTCTTTCCTAATGCAGTAGATCAAGTAATAAGATATAGTGGTAGAACTGCACATTTCTAAAGAGATCTCCAAAGTTATACCAATGGATCTGTGTCTGGTTATCTGGTTCCATGCTGATGTTTAACCTCCCAGTAAAAATCCCTTCCTTAAGCTTTAGGAAGCTTTAGATGGCCTTTAAAGGTCTCTTCCAACTCCAACCATTCTTTGATCCTATGATATTTCCTGACTTGGTGCAGCAAGCAGCCTTTGCCCACATCACCCCATAAAGCTTCACAGTAAATGAGAATGTGTTGCTCTACGTGGCTGCTTGCCAGTTTTGAGCTTCGAGTGATCAGCCAGCCTCAGGAAACAGGATCTGTAATTACCTCTACTTTACACTGAGAAAACATTATTAGTGCCATAAATTCTTTGAGGTAGGGCTTCTATCTCTTGGATTTTATTTAATCCCAAGAATGCTGATGCTTAACAAACAGATACTGGCTTCACTGTGTTTAAGCATTAATCTGTCCAGTTTCTCTTCAATTCCAGCTATCTTCTGACATCCTGTACTCACAAATACCACATGCCGGATGCTTCCTTAATGACACTCTGGTCCCTAACTGATTTAACTGCTGTTTATGTAGGATCATCCCCTCTTATCCTCTTATCCATCTTTTTTCCCCATGTTTATTCCTCTCCAAACCACCAAACATCCTACAGTAAGTTTAATGAGATCCTGATATTCTCTTCCCTTGCATCCCATAACATGTCCCATACCTTAATTAGAGAAAGAAAGGGTAATTTGTACCCAGTAGTTACTTTCTCTCTCTCAAGGTAGTCATTAGCTCATTCTCTTTACCAAGTCACCAGCTGTGGAGGGGATGCATACAATGAAGCATCATCTGTTAAAGTCACAATGTGTTCATCTTACACTTTTATAAAGCCAACTTTCTTACACTGCTGTTCCATTTTCCCTCTGTTTGCTGCAAAATGCTACCTTGTTGAGTCAAATGTGTGAAAAAATAAATGAATGGCTTTCTGCAGAGTTTGGGTTGGTCTGCCAATCATTTCACCTTTACGGTGACTTGGGGGTACTTCTGCACTCTTCCAAATAAGCATTCTTGGACGAAGTAAAACCAACATCCTGTCATATGCATAGACTCTGAAAAAAGCAAGGAATGCAGCCGGGAAGGTGTGGCAGACAGATAGTTTCAACAAAGTGTTATTTGAAAGTCAAGGTCATAATTATAAGCTTCTATATGAAAAGTCACATTCAGTATTCTCACTCAGTTTTTGCGGTTACAAACAGATTGACAGACAAGTCCACGAAGGATACAACTCAAAGCTGAATCCTTGACAAGGCAAGACAATACATAAATTGTTTCTTGGGCAAAACCAGCTCTATCTTGACTAAATAACAGAAATAGACATGGGATGGACTCTATTCAGGGCTGGAGGGCTAATTAAAACTAGAGGAAACTGGGTGTGCAGCTACCTCAGTGAATATACCAGCCATGTATTCTCTGGAGATAATCATTTACAGGACATGTTTGGATCTGCATACCAACTTTCATGCAGGTGCAATGAATGAGGAAATCAATGAGCTGCCATTGTTTAACACTGACATCATCTCCTCTACAAAGCTCCTTGTCTACCTAAATGCGCAGAAATTTCATCCCTCTGGATCTTCAATTGGGTCAGCTTCTTCTGGAATTGCAAATGGGACCCCAAGCTTAAAAGGTGACTGATGTGTATAAATGGACAACGAGAGGCAGTAAGAATGTGTCTTTAGGAAGTCAGGCCAAAAAGATGGCATTTTATTACAACTACCAAGCTCCACTGAGTCTCTTTCCTTGATATTTATTCCTTTCTTCTGCAGTGTTGGATGTTTTACTTAATCTGCAGGTATGTGCCTGAATACCTCTGTTTGTTAAGGGAGAGGTAGCACTGATGTACATGGCTGTCCAAGGTGTCAGGCTGCAGCACTCCATTGGCTCCTTCCAGACTTCCCCAGGTGGTAAGCACTCCCTACACAAATCCCCTCAGAACTAAATGAAAAAGCATGGCCTCTTTTCCAGGCCCAGGAAGGACAAGAAAATCATCAGGAGTAGCCAGCATGGATTAACCTAGAGGAGGACACTTTTGACCAACTTGATGAGCTTCTGTAATGAAACGTCCAGCTTGTTGGATGAGGAGTGAACAGTGTACATTGTCTTCCTGGATTTCAGTAGGGTGTATTCTGTTCTCCAGAAGATCCTCCTATAGAAACTGTTGGTGTATGGACTGGCAGAGGATGAAAACTGCTTGAACGGCCTGGCCCAGATGTCAGTGGATAAAGCTAGATGGAGTATGAATGAGGTGACCTTGAGATCAACCCATGCATTACCTGGGTTGCGGTTGGACATCCATGACTAGACATCTACAGAGATCAGTTGCCTGGGCTAAAGGAACTGAATCACAGTCAAACACGGGTGCCTACACGCTAAGAGACACCAAGCTGCAGTCTGGACATTATTTAAAGCAGATGAATGCCAAAAGGAGTGCCAGGAATCGGTCCATCTCCTCATCCACAGGAACAGAGAAGATGAAAAGATGCTGAGCTGATCAAATTATATCTCAGTATAGATGGATATATCTCTGTAGAGATAGAAAACAAGTGAACAAACAAAAAATTGTTTGGATCATCAAATCTGATTCCAGTGTCTGGAAATAAAATATCCCAGCAAGAGGACAAGCGTGCTGAATGTGCTTCTCAGATTTCTGAAGAAAAAAATCACACCAAATAAACTAGATAAGCTACAGAAAAGAGCTAAAGACTATTCCTATCAAGACCTCAGACTGTCGTGGTATTTTTTCTTCCCTCACAATTCATGGCATACAAAATATTTAATGTAAATTCTCTTTTTCTTTGTATGTCATTGGTTTTATAGACTTTTTATTGCCCATAAAGTAAACCACGTCATCACTGGTGCTCCATTTCACCTCTGTTAAAATATTACCCAAAGGGCAGCCACACCTTTGTGTGTTCAGTTTTTGCTGAACACTCATTTTGGGTCCTTTCATTCACATGATTGCTAGGAGTGAGGACACAACCTAGATTTTCCCTAGGCCGATACCACCAAAACTGCTTGCAATTGTTTCACATCTTGCCAAGCATAAATAGTTGGCACTGAAATGTCCTTTACTCAGCAAAAATTTCATTTTGAAACAGGAAAAANAGCGTTTTGTAGCTGAGAATTCACCCTACCAAATAGTGTTATTGTGCTCTTTCTATTGCTTGTAGTTACCATGGAGATAAATAGGAGGCATTACTTTCAGAGCAATCCACATGCATTTCAGCACTTGTTCCCACCAGTTTCCAGCAGAAATACTCCCAAGCAAAAGCCAGCTTCAGCTGTACCTGAATCATGCAAACTGCAGCTTGAAAATACCAAACACAGAGGGGTTGTGGAGGCAACTCAACGGCCTACGCAGGATCAGAGCCAAGTCATGGTGAATTCCTAAACACAGCTCCTGGGCAGAGCTAATATGTGACAATAACAGTCCTTCAGACAGGAATTCAGGGTCATAGACAGATTAATGCCCTCAGTTCGTACTAATTCAGCTCTCACAGCAATTTTGGGAACACTGGAATAGTTTGGATTCTCCATCCAGTACGTGAGACTTCTTTTCACACATGCTCTTTATTTGCAATAGTGGTAATGCTTATCTATGAAAAAGGAGATAGAAGGCCTTTGTTAAAATGAAAGGAAAGCAATTTATATGCCTGGAAGGAAAAGATTCTTTGCATCATTCTGTAGGTGCCTTTTGCCTCTGATGTTCTGGAAAAGTCTTGAATTGATCAAGTGCAGAGTACAGGGATGGTAAGGCGTGCAACAGCACATGCAAACACCTCACACAGCCAAAAGCCAGACAAACACAGCACTCACAGAGCAGCACGATGAAGTAACTGAGCTAAATCTGAACTCTTCTGCACAAAGACACGACTGAGTAACTACTGTTACAATTCCTGATCAATTCTTTTTATAAAACATTCAGGTGATTGGTTTCATTCTTCCTCCATTCTGCTGTCATTAGAGGGCAGAGTTCAGGTTTTTGTTGCCTTAAGAACTCTGTATGTTTTTTAAAACTTGCCACTGGTGGTCAGTTTCCTTGTTGGTGTGGAGTTTTACTGTGTGTGGGTATGAGTGCGTGCTCCTTGCCTCACCATTCAAAGACCTGAAATATCAGCTTAGCTTACTTTTACAGTCACAGAATCTTTAAGGTTGGTAATGAGCTCTAAGATCATCCAGCCCAACCTCAACCCATCCCACTATGCCCACTGCCCACGTCCCTCAGTGCCACATCTCCACACTGAACACACAGAAGGATGGTGACCCCACCACCTTCCTGGGTTCATCCCTGCTCTTTCTAAGGAGAAATTTTCCCCAGTATCCAACCTGAACCTCCCCTGGTGCAACTTAAGACCATCACCTCTCTCCCTATTGCTGTTACCTGGGAGCTGAGGCCAACCCTCACTTTGCATCAACCTCCTTTCAGGAGTTGTAGAGAGCAATGAGGTTGTAAATCTGTAAATTTGTTCCATACATCATCAAATCCTTAATTTTTTCTCTCTGCTTGAACAGCTGTTACCCAGCATAATGACAGTAGGATCGCTCCTTTCATTAGGGCTCTTCTGCCATCTCCTGGGCAAGAGGCACAATGCTCCTTTTACAGGAGAATGTTTTCGTTAACTCAAAAAGTTACAGATGGGATTTGAATGTTCTTTTCTGCCCTGTTGTAAAGAAAACAAATAAACAACAACAAAACCAACAGCAAAGAAGTAAGCAATCTGCTACATAGGAAGAGAGGAAATGGCCTCAAGTTGTGCCAGGGGAGGTTCAAGCTGGATATTAGGAAAAACCTCTCTGAAAGAGCAGCTAGGCACTGGCACAGCTGCCAGGGAGGTGGTAAAGTCACCATCCCTGAAGGTGTTCAAGAACCATGGAGATGTGGCACTGATGGACACGGTCAGTGGGCATGGTAGGATGGGTTGGGTTTGGGCTGGATGACCTCAGAGTTCTTCTCCAACCTTAATGATTCTCTGATTCTATGATTGCCTTTATACAAAGAGTTCTAAGACCTGAAATCATGTTTCCATTAGTAGTTCTTGGGCTCAAGGACAAAAGAAAGTCATGCTATTAATGGCTCGGCTAGTAATGCAGAGTTTTCAACCAAACATAATGTGCATATAGTCTGGTCCAAATATGGCACCAACCCATCAAGATGAGTAAGTGAATTCTGATGGAATTGTGGTGTATTTTCCTCTTTAACCCCAATGTCAGCATTCCCAGCACCAGGCATGATGATTAATAGGGCATTCTTGAAAAAAACCCTGAACTGCTTCCAAACCAATTTAATCAATCTGGACCAAAATATGACTGCGTAGGGGAATTTTCACCTCCCAGCTCTCAGCCTGGCATATCCTTGCTTGTGTTAACACAGTAGTAAGGTTTGGAAGATGTTTAAAAGTGACTTTGAGTGCTGTTGTTGGCCAGTTCCTTTTAGTTCTTACTTGGTCAACATTGACATGCACTTTGGTAAATGTGTTGCCCATTTGGGCATCTGTGCTTGTGATGTAACCCATGCTCTAGTATCCAAAACATGTCTCTTCCCAGTACAGGCCAGGTATGTCTTATAGAAGTCTTTATAAATGGTATAAGAGTTAAAGCACATGGGAAATGTAAAGGCTGATCAAAGCTGAAGCTGCTTAAGTTATGATCAGAGGTATCTCAGGCAGTGAGCCTCTAAGTTCAGTGGCAACCATGGCAAAGAAAACTCATATCACAAACCCTAGACAGACTGAGAAGCAAACAGAAGCTCAACTGTTCCTGAGATAGTAGGGATACAGAGATACAGAGAGGAATGAAGTGCTTGTTCCCAAGCGTGGGACATCACTGTTAATTATTAACAGCTGTAAATTGTATTTGCTTTATTAATCTGACCAGCTGATACACCAACCAGCTGTGTTTGTACACCAGTCTGGCACTGCTGTGATCTGTGCGGGTATGACTTGTACCATCTAGATATCAACATGCATAATCACAAGTTATTATTGCATATAGCTCGTTTCAGTGCTCAGACAATTACCACGCTAGGTTCATTATCCCAAGATTTCACAGGCCTGATGAATTTAGGTGAATTCAACTTTCCAGCAGGGACTGGACAGTTTAATGGTTACTTTGAACCAATTTTTTTTTTAACAGCTACTTCTAACCACTCCAGTCAATCATTAATAAAAATGTTGAAGATTCATGGAATACAGCATACAACCCACTGCCCATTATGTATGGTGACAGGACATTAAAATATCTCTTATCTAATTCTGTCTTTCCTCAGGCTTTGTACAGTAAAACATCTCGTGACAGCATCAGTAGACAAAGGAAGAGCAACTGCTGTCATCTACCTGGACTTCTGTAAGGCCTTTGGCACGGTCCAACAACACATCTTTATCTCAGAGTTGGAGGCACATGGATTCAAATTGTGAACTGTTCATTGGATAAGGGCAGTCAGCCCATCCGGTTACCATGCAGCCATTTCATGGAATCATAACATCATAGCACCATAGAATGACAGAAGCACAGAATTACAGAACCATACAGTCATAAAATCAGAGATCATTACCCTGTAGCAACACTGACAAACTTTCCTATCTTTCCTGTAGGCCTCCTTTAAATACTGGAAGGTCTCTCTAAGTTCTGCCCTGAGCCTTCTCTTCTCTAGGCTAAGTTTCAACTTTCTTGGCCTTTGTTCATAGATGTCTGTCTGTTCTCTGCTCCAGCACTATCTGTTACCCCACAGTAGACAACACACCTCACATTTTCACCAGCCATCCTTCTGTTGTGAACAGGTTTCAAAAGAGAATTGAAACTTATCACAGCTATTCTCAGCCAGCACTTAGCTAGAAATTTGCAGTTTCTGGCTAAGACTTGAAGATGTTGAATACTCCAAGTATTTCTCTCTCTTTTTTTCTTCATTTCTCTCTTCATCCATTGGTTTTAATAGGAGACGTTATGTCAATGAAAATCTTGCTTTGATGGTACGTGAATAGACAGGTTGTAAAACATTTTTCCAGATACCATTAATCACATAACATCTTCTCTAAGCTCCATTGCTAAGTATTATTGAATGCAGGAGGAGGGGAATGAACAGACACTGGTAGCGTTGTATGTAAGAAACCATTTATGCTACAGCTGCATTGAAGAGAACAAGAAAATCAAGTCTAAATGTGGGGAGAAGGAGAAAAAATGATCCAAAGCTTCAGGCACTGCCTGTGGCTGGAGGGGATGCTTTGACCAAGGTCATGGAAACTTATTTGCATGTTTGTGCTAATGTTGTTTAGAACAGGATACTTTAACATTTCAGAGGTTGTTATTATTCTGTCATGTGCTAGGAAAATCTTTAACCTGGACACAGATAAGGAGATTGTCTTGAACAACAAACAGAGTTTTATTACTTAACATGGTTAGTGTTAGGGTAAAAACAATGAAAGGACAGGTGAAACCCTTAAGGACAGTCCAGAGAAGGGAACACTGCCAGGCTCAGCAGAGACCCCCCAGCCTTGCTGCTCAGCCCTTCTCCCCAGGACAGGGCAGAAGGACCATCCTTAGAGAGCAGCACCAACAGCTGAATCCCAGCTCTTATCTGCAGGCATCTCTTTTTTATTATTATTACTTGACAGATTCCCAGCAGCCTCACTTGTCTGGAGAGACATCTCCAGGCATGGCTCCTTCACCTTCATTGCCACCATTCTTCTTTGCTTAATGCAAACATTGACTTGCTCTCTCCCATCAGCCTTCATCCATAAAGCATTAGGAACCTCACTCTGTTAACCACCCTTTTTCCACCATCCATCAAGCAACCTGAGGACAATGGCTGCCCATTTGCAGTCAGCGGGGGCTGACCCTACACCCATTGTGCTGAGATGAATGGTGGTGGTGGTGATGTCCTTCTCCTTTTAACTCTTATCAAGGGGATGCAATAGCAGTATGTTCTTTGGAGTCTTGCAAAGTTCAGAAAGCTACAAGCCAGCCAGCTTTAACCTCACTCCCTGGAAAGTTTATTGAGCAAATCCCCATGGAATCTGTTTCTAACCACACAGAGGAGAAGAAGGTAACAACCAGCAGTGATTTACTAAAGGCAGGTCAATGCAATTGCCTTCTATGATGGCTGGTTCTATGGACAAGGGAAGAGCTGTGTACATTTCATACTTTAAGTTTAGCAAGGCGTTTGGTATGGTGACCCTTAATGTCTTTAGACCTAAAGTGGTGATATATGGACTGCACAGAAAATCTATAAAGCAGGTGGAAAATTCACTTGGCTGTCCAATTAAGAAGATAAGTGGAACAAAGTCCAACTGACGGCCAGTCAGCATCAACTCAGGGTCCAATACTGAGGGCAACACCATGCAGTGTCTGCTGTAATGTTCTGGATAATGGGACAGAGTGCACTCACAGTAAATTTGTAGGTCATACCAAATTGGTCAGGGAGAGCAGTCAATAAACTGGAGTTAGAGCAGTGGTGTTTCTGGGAGGGCGAAGGTCCTCTCCGTTTGACTCTTGTGAAAGGGTACCTGAATATTATGTCCAGTTGAAGACTTCTCAGTATAGGGAAGGTATTAACACACAGCAGCAGGTCCAGCTGAGGACTACCAAGTCCAATGGGAATTGGAGCACGATGGAGAGAGGTTAAGGGAACTGGAATTGTTCAGCCTGGGGATGAGAGGACTGTCACTGCTATCTGAAAATACCAACTGGCCTGATGGGGAGAAGACAGAGCCAGACCCTACTCAGCCAGCAGTAGGTTAAGAGGCAATAGGCACAAATTGGAAGATCGAAATTTCAACTCAATTGAAGAAACGTTTTTTTGCCATGAAAATAGTCAAATACTGGAACAAGGACCCAAAAGGATTTCCACCCTTGGAGATAATCAGTACTCAGCTGGAGAAGGTCTGGACCTGCTTTGGTCAGGAGATTGGAGTAGACACCCCTATGATTCTGTGTGATTCTGTGTGTGTGTGATCTGTGGTCTTCTTTAGCCTACACAATTTTGTGGTTCTATGATTTCATGCATCAGTGTCTGTGGAGTTACTGCATTAGTGGAGAAGTGGCAAGTGCTAATATTGAGTGGTTTGAATCTGTTACACGCAAAGATATCCGGTCTCAGGATTTTGTGCCAAAATATCAACTTCTGACGTATAGAAATAGAAAAATTAGACCAACTTCTAGGCCTGTGATTGTCAGCCTTCCTACACTCATCAGCTCTCTCAAGTGTTTTCTTCTTGTTATATTTATTACATTAACTAAACTCCCTTTGGTTATAAGACCTGACATGAGCTCAATGCTACAGACAGGACAGTCCTTGTTATAATGACACAACTTTAAAGCATGCAAAAGTGTAACAAGCACATTTGCAGCTTTTATTTACTTTCCAACTTCAGTCTCTGTCTTTGATGTAACTTCAGTCAAGGAGGAATGATTCCCCTTCTGCTCCCCACTAGCAAATAGCTACTTAGAGTCTCCTTAACATGGAATTTTGAGCAGATTTCCCACAAAAGAGAAGATAAGATTTCCCTCTTGTGGCTAAACAAGAGAAAGGTAGGCTGGAAAAAAATGCAGTAATACAAGTCTGTAGAGTTTACTGCTGACCTTATTATAGCCATTGCTTTTTCCTTCATCTTCTCATCCCTTCTGAAATAAATAACAAAAAAAGCAATATAAAAGTAGCTCCATTCTCACTCTTTAGCTCTGCATATGCACTTGCCTAGCAGTCCCGTAACTTTTAACACTCTTTACCATCATATTTTGTGAATTGTGAATTTGAGCCTTCAGATCGTCTCTAATTGCTCATGTTCACAGCATATGGACAACAAGGACCAACATGTTCAACTGGGACACCAGATGGACACGAGTCAAAAAGGTCACTGCATGGTACAAACAGCAGTCACAGTGGGAGATATGAAGAACAATGGCCTGCAGAGCACATGGATTAACCTTTACATTCATTAGGAGATGTGATCCAGCTAGAATGACTCCAGCAAGAATCACGTGTCCTTGGAGACACAATGAGGGTGAGGATGAAAGCAGCTCTTGCATTTGTAGGATGTCAATAAAAAGAAGCTGGCCTGATCTCTGTTTCTGTGCTGAACAGAACTGGAAGTAGTGGGTGTGAACTGCAGCAAAGGGATAGAATCATAGAATCATTAAGGCTGGAAAAGACCTCTAAGATCATCAAGTCCAACAGTCAACCCATCCCCACCATGCCCACTCGTGGAATCACTAAGATTGAAAAGATCTCCAAGATCATCCAGCCCAGCCATCAACCCATCGTCTCCATTAATGATGAATCAATGAGAAAAGCTTTTAAATAGCAGACATAGCAAACCTTTGGGTTTTCTGAGAAAGTTGTGGACTTCCCTTTCTTGCAGGGATTTAAGAATAAGTTAGACATGTACTTGTCACGAATGATTCAGAAAGAGTTGCTTCTGCTCTGGAAGACAAATGTAGATACGTTGCTCACTGTAAATCTGTGTGGATCAATAGTTGGGTGACCTATTCTGGTTTCATATGGGCACGTCCTTCTTGGAGACAGTGTGTATCCTGGTAACCCTTGCATTTCTCTATTCCTCCCCTGTCATTCCTAATGCAGTAGATCAAGTAATAAGATATAGTGGTAGAACTGCACATTTCTAAAGAGATCTCCAAAGTTATACCAATGGATCTGTGTCTGGTTATCTGGTTCCATGCTGATGTTTAACCTCCCAGTAAAAATCCCTTCCTTAAGCTTTAGGAAGCTTTAGATGGCCTTTAAAGGTCTCTTCCAACTCCAACCATTCTATGATCCTATGATATTGCCTGACTAGGTGCAGCAAGCAGCCTTTGCCCACATCACCCCATAAAGCTTCACAGTAAATGAGAATGTGTTGCTCTACGTGGCTGCTTGCCAGTTTTGAGCTTCGAGTGATCAGCCAGCCTCAGGAAACAGGATCTGTAATTACCTCTACTTTACACTGAGAAAACATTATTAGTGCCATAAATTCTTTGAGGTAGGGCTTCTATCTCTTGGATTTTATTTAATCCCAAGAATGCTGATGCTTAACAAACAGATACTGGCTTCACTGTGTTTAAGCATTAATCTGTCCAGTTTCTCTTCAATTCCAGCTATCTTCTGACATCCTGTACTCACAAATACCACATGCCGGATGCTTCCTTAATGACACTCTGGTCCCTAACTGATTTAACTGCTGTTTATGTAGGATCATCCCCTCTTATCCTCTTATCCATCTTTTTTCCCCATGTTTATTCCTCTCCAAACCACCAAACATCCTACAGTAAGTTTAATGAGATCCTGATATTCTCTTCCCTTGCATCCCATAACATGTCCCATACCTTAATTAGAGAAAGAAAGGGTAATTTGTACCCAGTAGTTACTTTCTCTCTCTCAAGGTAGTCATTAGCTCATTCTCTTTACCAAGTCACCAGCTGTGGAGGGGATGCATACAATGAAGCATCATCTGTTAAAGTCACAATGTGTTCATCTTACACTTTTATAAAGCCAACTTTCTTACACTGCTGTTCCATTTTCCCTCTGTTTGCTGCAAAATGCTACCTTGTTGAGTCAAATGTGTGAAAAAATAAATGAATGGCTTTCTGCAGAGTTTGGGTTGGTCTGCCAATCATTTCACCTTTACGGTGACTTGGGGGTACGTCTGCACTCTTCCAAATAAGCATTCTTGGACGAAGTAAAACCAACATCCTGTCATATGCATAGACTCTGAAAAAAGCAAGGAATGCAGCCGGGAAGGTGTGGCAGACAGATAGTTTCAACAAAGTGTTATTTGAAAGTCAAGGTCATAATTATAAGCTTCTATATGAAAAGTCACATTCAGTATTCTCACTCAGTTTTTGCGGTTACAAACAGATTGACAGACAAGTCCACGAAGGATACAACTCAAAGCTGAATCCTTGACAAGGCAAGACAATACATAAATTGTTTCTTGGGCAAAACCAGCTCTATCGTGACTAAATAACAGAAATAGACATGGGATGGACTCTATTCAGGGCTGGAGGGCTAATTAAAACTAGAGGAAACTGGGTGTGCAGCTACCTCAGTGAATATACCAGCCATGTATTCTCTGGAGATAATCATTTACAGGACATGTTTGGATCTGCATACCAACTTTCATGCAGGTGCAATGAATGAGGAAATCAATGAGCTGCCATTGTTTAACACTGACATCATCTCCTCTACAAAGCTCCTTGTCTACCTAAATGCGCAGAAATTTCATCCCTCTGGATCTTCAATTGGGTCAGCTTCTTCTGGAATTGCAAATGGGACCCCAAGCTTAAAAGGTGACTGATGTGTATAAATGGACAACGAGAGGCAGTAAGAACGTGTCTTTAGGAAGTCAGGCCAAAAAGATGGCATTTTATTACAACTACCAAGCTCCACTGAGTCTCTTTCCTTGATATTTATTCCTTTCTTCTGCAGTGTTGGATGTTTTACTTAATCTGCAGGTATGTGCCTGAATACCTCTGTTTGTTAAGGGAGAGGTAGCACTGATGTACATGGCTGTCCAAGGTGTCAGGCTGCAGCACTCCATTGGCTCCTTCCAGACTTCCCCAGGTGGTAAGCACTCCCTACACAAATCCCCTCAGAACTAAATGAAAAAGCATGGCCTCTTTTCCAGGCCCAGGAAGGACAAGAAAATCATCAGGAGTAGCCAGCATGGATTAACCTAGAGGAGGACACATTTGACCAACTTGATGAGCTTCTGTAATGAAACGTCCAGCTTGTTGGATGAGGAGTGAACAGTGTACATTGTCTTCCTGGATTTCAGTAGGGTGTATTCTGTTCTCCAGAAGATCCTCCTATAGAAACTGTTGGTGTATGGACTGGCAGAGGATGAAAACTGCTTGAACGGCCTGGCCCAGATGTCAGTGGATAAAGCTAGATGGAGTATGAATGAGGTGACCTTGAGATCAACCCATGCATTACCTGGGTTGCGGTTGGACATCCATGACTAGACATCTACAGAGATCAGTTGCCTGGGCTAAAGGAACTGAATCACAGTCAAACACGGGTGCCTACACGCTAAGAGACACCAAGCTGCAGTCTGGACATTATTTAAAGCAGATGAATGCCAAAAGGAGTGCCAGGAATCGGTCCATCTCCTCATCCACAGGAACAGAGAAGATGAAAAGATGCTGAGCTGATCAAATTATATCTCAGTATAGATGGATATATCTCTGTAGAGATAGAAAACAAGTGAACAAACAAAAAATTGTTTGGATCATCAAATCTGATTCCAGTGTCTGGAAATAAAATATCCCAGCAAGAGGACAAGCGTGCTGAATGTGCTTCTCAGATTTCTGAAGAAAAAAATCACACCAAATAAACTAGATAAGCTACAGAAAAGAGCTAAAGACTATTCCTATCAAGACCTCAGACTGTCGTGGTATTTTTTCTTCCCTCACAATTCATGGCATACAAAATATTTAATGTAAATTCTCTTTTTCTTTGTATGTCATTGGTTTTATAGACTTTTTATTGCCCATAAAGTAAACCACGTCATCACTGGTGCTCCATTTCACCTCTGTTAAAATATTACCCAAAGGGCAGCCACACCTTTGTGTGTTCAGTTTTTGCTGAACACTCATTTTGGGTCCTTTCATTCACATGATTGCTAGGAGTGAGGACACAACCTAGATTGTCCCTAGGCCGATACCACCAAAACTGCTTGCAATTGTTTCACATCTTGCCAAGCATAAATAGTTGGCACTGAAATGTCCTTTACTCAGCAAAAATTTCATTTTGAAACAGGAAAAAAAAAAAAAAGGGAAGGAGACAAGTCACAAATTCACCCACATTAAACAAAAAGATTTAAGAAATTCTTCTCTGCCTTCAAATTTTTGAGTAATTTGGAATTTAGGAAATGCTTTTACCGGAAAGATAACGTTTTCTTTTTCATTTCCCTCAAATTTTACCTGGATTTGACAAAAATAAAGACTTCAGGGGAAAAAGACTTTCTGAAATGTAGGAAGAAAAGTGCAAACATGGATAAGATAGTGTCCATGGTGGGAAGATGTAAGGTGATGAAAAAGGAAACAGACACAAAATGTCAGGAGAGAAGGGATACTGGAATGAGACTCGAGGGTAATGTGTTTGGGGACTGGGAAACGAATGATGGGATTATATTCTGAATAGGATCTAAGGTGTTCAGATAATAACACTGGCAGTTAGAACTAGAGGAAAGACAAAAACAATGGAAAATATGTAGGAAGTCTAAGCTAGGAGGAGATAATAGGGAAGGGAAGGGAAGGGAAGGGAAGGGAAGGGAAGGGAAGGGAAGGGAAGGGAAGGGAAGGAATCAGAAGAACAACCTATTCTCAGAATTTTGAGTTTGTGCACAATTAGGAGAAGGGAGTAAGCAAATCACATTAGCACTAAGAGAGTCTAGGGGCAGAAATTAAAGGAAATGAGTAAAGAAAGCTGAGACGAGTACAGTGCTGAATCAGAAGGGAAGGATACAGGGGACAACAAAATGAACAACCAATGAATTTTAGAAATGGAGGAAAACAGAATGGAGACTGAGTGCCTGGAGAAGGATGCAGAAAATTGGAAGAGTCGAGCAAAGTGATGAGGAAGGTAATAGAAAATTGGGGGAAAAGGGAAGGTTGCGTTTTGGAAAAACCAACACTAAAGTCTTTGCATCCCGTAACAGTGAGAAAAGGGAAAATCCCAGGGTAATAAAGATTCCCGGCTATTGCGGAGTCACGGGTGGACATCATAATGATGAATTACAGAGTAATAAAATGACAGAGGACGTCAGAGCCAGTAAGTATAAAGTGATGAACATAGGGAAGAGTAATCATCTGAACCAACCAGTGCTTTAAGACAACACTTTGGAATGACATAGTTTACTGAATATGCCATCTCAGTGCTCAAAGGCTGGGAAAAGAAATTAGTGTGTTAGAAGTTACTGGTGAAGGAGTGGAGGACTCAGAAAGAACATAATTGCACCAGTGCATAAATTTCATAGAATTACAGAATCACAGAACGGCCTGGGTTGAAAAGGACCACAATGATCATCTAGTTTCCACCCCCCTGCTATGTGCAGGGTCACCAACCACCAGACCAGGCAGCCCAGAGTCACATCCAGCCTGGCCTCCTCCTCGGGCAACTTGTTCCAGTGTGAAATTTAGAGAACACTACATTTTAATTTGCATTGCATCAAAAGTAGAACCAAGACAACAACCTGGCAACATTTTACATGGCTGTAGATTGCAAACTCCCCCCTGACCAGACCTTGGAACCACCAGGTTCAGTCATCTGTTCGAGTCATGACCCCAGGTATTTAGTTCCTGCTTAGCTAGCACATAACTAGTCACACATGCTAGAACACTCAACGTCAGTTTGTGGACTGAATACCACTGAATCCAACTGCTTTACAAGCAGAATCAAATAAACAATTTTGGTTGTCCCTAATGTACTCAGGCAGTTGGACTACACAATTTTGTAGGTCCCTTCCAACTGAGCTATACTATTCTACTTCTCTTCTCTTCTCTTCTCTTCTCTTCTCTTCTCTTCTCTTCTCTTCTCTTCTCTTCTCTTCTCTTCTCTTCTCTTCTCTTCTCTTCTCTTCTCT